>JBBBDQ010029728.1:60000-325000 GCA_037127315.1 Ascarosepion bandense | reverse complement strand
ATATATATATATATATATATATATATATATATGTGCATGTGTATACGTATATATATATATATATATATTGTACGTATATATATATATATATATATATATATATATATATACGTACACCAAAGGTCCATCAAGTCAGGCTAAAAGACTCCATTGGGAAACTACATAACCACCGTCAATAAGAGGTTGTTGAAATGGTATGGCCACGTGATAGTAATCGTCAATAATATTTCCGCAACCATCTTACTATGTACAACTTTAGGCTACAGACAAAGAAGCGGACAAATGGAAGTCGTCTGACAACAACACTGAGTGAACTGGGTGGTCATTCACAGTGATTCAAACACTGGCACGCATCCGAGGCACGTAGAGAGACCTGTTCAGGTGCTCAGCTGCCCAGTGAACCTACAACCGACTGATAATGAGGATGCTGATCACGGAAGTGATGACCCATTCAGTAGAGTTCTTACCACAATTCCAACAAACAGAAATGATAATCTTTCGACAATATATTCCGTTTAGCTTGGGATTTTTTTTTCTTTCTTTAACTATTATTTTTTCGGTTGAAATTCCTGTAATATATCCATTGCGAATAATCTCGTTCGTAAATCATTTTTTCTGTTCTCAACTAAACAAGAAATATGCCAGTTAATTTCTTTAATTTCATGAGCAATCCAAACTCCTAAATTTTTCCCATGTCTTCGAAATAAGGTACTACTGTTAGATGATTCAGTCAGTTAAGTACCATACGTGACACACGATTGGGCGATTATGTCTTGAAAGAGACATGACTGACTAAGTAGAAGATTATCCCGCAGGAGGTTACCAATATTTTCTGCGGTAGATTGGTTGCCAACCATGGCTATAGAACCCAATTTGTCCTGCTATTTAACTCATAGCTGGAGGAAGAAGCGACGGATTAACACCTTTCCCAAGAGTATTTACGTTTTAGTAAATGTAACAAATTCAACTAGAATTCGAACTCGGCTCTCTGATTTTTCGTTCTGAGTCGATATCCACTGCACCACAACGTACATTACACAATCAATGAAAAAGTCGAGTAAATTTTAATAAATTTCTATTATTCCCTAGCATTGTGAAAAGTTGGCAGTGAGAAATTTTGCATTTGCATTATCTATAGGGCTTTCTTAACGGTACGCTAGCTGAATGTATTTCACCAGCGCTAGCAATCGGGGTTCAAGCACGAATAAAAGGGGGTGAATTTCAAACGTTTGTTGACAAAGATTTCTTACTTCAATGGCGTTGTTCTAAACTGTGTTAAGAAAAAGAAACATAAAAAGAATTAAAAGGAACGATAGAAAGACAGGATGAGGAAAAATATCACTGGAAACATGTCAGAAAAAAAAACAGAAAATATTAGAAAAAAAATTAAAACGACGAAAAAGAACGGAAAAAGAACGATAGTTTTACGGAGAAAAAAAATGAATCATTTAAAATAGCAAAGAAACAATTTAAAAAGATAGAATACGTAAAACCTAGATGAAGAAGAAAGAAAAAAAGTACAATGTTTATGAAGCGAAAGGAATGAAAGAAGACGACGAAAAAGAAGAATGTTCACGATGAAGCAAGAGAAGAAGAAGCAGAAGAAGAAGAAGAAGAAGAAGAAAAAGAAGATGGCAGATCGTAAGAGAAAGAAGAAAGTAAGAATATAATATAATTGCTCAGTTTTTTCTTGTTCAATGTTTACCTTCTGTTATTTTTTGAAGTCCCAAGTGGCGAAGTAAAAGTGACGAGGAAAGATGATGTTTTTGTCGCTTGAATGATTTCATTGAGTAGAAAAAAGCAAAAGCAGCCGACGCCATTGAATTGTCAAAGCGGTTTGGGATCTTTTAATGATGAAAGGGGAGAAAAGGAGTCCGTTTTGTTTGCGTGTCATCTGCGAATTTCATCCTTCTTTGGGTGAAAAGTACAATACTCATACTAAACGAGACCTCTCTGTTTAATTCGTATTCTGTATATATATATATATATATATATATATATAAAGAGAGAGACAGACATACAGACAGACCGACAGAAGAAGCAAGAAAGAGGGAGAGAGAGAGAAAGAGAGGAAGAGACAGACAGATTCAATTTTAAAATAAATCAGGGTGAATGGCGATTTAAAAATTAAGTCAAAACGCAAGCTATGACACGCTCATGATACAGGAAGAAATAATTTTTTAAAAATACAAGTATTCCTTTAAAAACAAATATGAAAAAAGATTAACACACACACAAACTAAATTCAAATGCTCAGGTCACAATAAAAATAAAAATAAAAAATAGAATTGCATACACGGAAAATTGGATCAAAGTCGCTGAAAATAATTTTGAAGACAAAAGACGAAACAAATTTCGCGAGTCAGTGTAAAAATATTTTTGGCTAATGAATAGTGAACGACTCTCAAAACTGAGAAAAATTTAACAAGCCAGTGTGAAAATGCCTAACAAACGAACACGCACGCATATGAACTTTATGATCTTTCACCGACCACTTATCTATATATACACGGTGTTTTCGGCCGTCAGAAAGACAAATCGATCTCGATATATAAAGTCATATATTTAATCGCCTGAAGAGAGTCAACTTTGGACTCGAAACACGTGTAGTGACACAAATCCCATTATGGACACTTAATGAATTATACAAAAGATAAATAATATTATTAATAATAATAACAACAATAAATCTACACGTTCACGGCTTCTCACACTTTTTAACATATACGAATTTATCTCGTTCGAACAACCCCTTATGTATGTTTTCAATATATATATATATATATATTGTATATTTTGTCATCAATCTTTTTTATGCAGGTTTCATGACAAATTACAGACAAAGTGTGATGGTTGAGTTTTTTATGTAATTTTTCATGTGATCGTATTATTATTATTATTTTTTTTTTTTGAAGACATAAATTATATAATAATTGTCCAAATGTTTTGTTTATCCGAGCGGTTATTATTTGATTGACTATCTCAGTAAACATTTTTTTATCAAAACTGACCAATAACAACAGCAAACACACCGATTATCATAATAACATTAATATCTTCTACAACAACTAAATGCATAGCAATTATAAACAAGACGAATCTTCACTTCCAAACATCATCCGAAAATACGCAACAAAAATATTATTCTTCTATTATACAAAATTCAATGGCTAACCTCATCCTTAAATACAACAATTCACTCGCAAGATCCAAACTACCACAAACCAACATTATTTTCAAATTCACATGTCTTTTGAAGAACTCCGTTCTTGATCCTAACTTTGTAAATAATTATACCGACCATACAACTACGAAACTGACTCGAAGACTCACGTTGCATCACTGTGAACAGAACTCAATTCGACCTTATTTAAACACACACGGAGACCTACCAAACTCTACCCGGAACATAGTTGTCGACAAAACAAATATCATAGCATCATCCACGTGCAAAAGGACTAAAAATAATGGAGGTTTTATTGATAGAAATGAAAAAACCCCATACTCAATAATATCAACTACAACATGCTAACAACATAACAAATACACACTACAGTACATTATAAATAACACCACATACATTCTGGTACACGAAAATAACATCCAGCTTAAAAAAAAAATAGGCTAAAGTATTACCGAATGCCCCCGGATAAACAAAACACTTGGGCAATTTTTATATAATTTATGTCCTCAAAAACAAAAAAAAAACCTCATAAGATCACATGAAATATTACATAGAAATCTTATCCATCAAACCTTATCTGTCATTTGTAATAAAACCAGCAAATACACACACACACACACACACACACACACACACACACACATATATATATATATATATATATATATATATATATATATATATATAAATATTTTAATCATATAACCCCGAGCAAGGCGGTAACGCCACTGATGCGCAGGGGACTACGTAAGAGTGAAAAGATGGGGAAAGAGAAAGCCAGAAACCACATCCTAAACAGGGAACAAGGGATGAGCCTATTCACCTGTTCAATAGACGTGGGTGGAGTGTGAACCGGGCGATAGTTTAGTCTGTCTACTCCAATTGAAAAAAAACGAAAAGAAAAGAGTGAAAAGGTTGGGAGCGACGAAGCCGGAAACCACATCCTAAACAGGGAACAAGGGATGAGCTTCTTCACCTGTTCAATAGACGAGGGTGGAGTGTGAACCGGGCGATAGTTTAGTCTATCTACTCCAATTGAGGAAAAAAAAAAGAAAAAAAGAAAAGAGTGAAAAGGTTGGAAGAGAGGAAGCCGGAAACCACATTCTAAACAGGGAACAAGGGATGAGCCTCTTCACCTGTTCAATAGACGTGGGTGGAGTATGAACCGGGCGACAGTTTAGTCTATCTACTCCAATTGAAAAAAAAAGAAAAAAAAGGAGTGAAAAGGTTGGAAGAGAGGATGCCGGAAACCACATCTTAAACAGGAAACAAGGGATGAGCCTCTTCACCTGTTCAATAGACGATGGTGGAGTGTGAACCGGGCGATAGTTTAGTTTATCTGCTCCAATTGAAAAAAAGAAAGAAAAGAGTGAAAAGGTTGGAAGAGAGGAGTGCATGTATATATATCAGCTACCTACACCCATTTTCGTTACGTAAAGTTAAATTGAAATTTTAAAAATAAATAAGTTATCTTCTAGCTTTAAAATTAGCTTTAATTGAAAGCGAAGAGATTAAATTTTAATTCCAGATAGAAAAATACACTAGTGTATTTTAAACCGAAATTATGTTGATTTTAATCTATTTTTTTTCTGAATTGGAAAAATAAAATTTAAATTTCCCACCATTTTTGATTGATCGACACATTACATAAACAGTACATAAACAGTAGCCAAATTTCTGTTTTAAAATTTTGCAAAAATAAAATATATCTAGCTGACAAGTCATTTAAGTCAATTTTTAAAATTCAAACTCACCTTTATTTGATTTCAATCAAGTAATAATTGCTTACTGCCAATAAAAAAAAAACCTTAGACCTCTTTTATCTCCGTAATCGAGGTGACGAAAGATATGACAGCTGGAATTTGTCAAGAACGCTAAAAGAGGAACTAGCATACGGGCCAAAATTGCAATTACGTTAAAACATAAAATTTTCAAAATTTAATTTCTTTTTTTTTTGTTTTTTGGTTTGTAACTAAATATTAAAATTAAAAATTCAACTCAATATACAGTGGTAAACAAAATTTTATCAAGATTTTTAAAAAGTAATAAATTCAAAAATAATTTGATTCATTTGTGAATGAGTATTGAAAGTTTCATTAAAATCCGACAATTATTTGAATTTTGCAAGAATTTCCAAATTAATGTGTTTGTAACCGAAAAAAAAGTGGGTGATGCAATCATTAGGTGTCCATTGTAAAACAGTAAACGTTTCTTAGCCGCTAACTCAATCAAAACAAAACATTATGACGAAATTTCGAAAATGTTAGAAAGGATTAAAAGATTTTTAAAAATAATTAAAAATTATTTTGATCTTCTTAAAAATAATATAAACATTTTGAAGGAAAAAGTTTGTTTTATTAAGTTTGGGACCTATGCTGTTTTGTTATCGATTTGACTGGACGTACCTAAATGAGAGAGAGAGAGAGAGAGAGAGAGAGAGATAAGAGAGAGATTAAGAGAGAGAAAGAGCCTGACAGGCAGCCTGATGGATATCTAAAAAAAATAAATCAGAATAAATGGTGAGCTAAAAATAAATTTTTTTCCCAATGAAAGTAATTTTTTAAGAAATATAAACTTATATATATATATATATATATATATATATATATATATATATATATATATAGAGAGAGAGAGAGAGAGAGAGAGAGAGAGATTGATTGATTGATTGATTAATTAATTACTTAGTTTTTGGTCATAATAAAATATTAGTAACGTTGAGTATAGTGAAAACAGGCAAGCCTTACAACCGTGGCAACATATGTAGACTGTGCTAGGAAGAAAAGTTAGCGATTATGCTATTCCCAAACAAAAATGAACTGTTGAATGAAAGAACAGAAATTATGACTAACTGTAACCATACTAAAAATACCTATTAGGTTCATACAACCATGGATAAAAACGTTAGAATTTCTTGTCATTTTTAAAATTGCGTGTTCAAAAATTCCCCGTCACGTGAGCGTTCACTTAAAACTACCGTTACGTGAGCGTTTTTTAAAAAGAAAACGCTAAAAGTTAAAATCAGTCATTGTAAATCGCCTGAAGACACCACTCATGGTAGAAACCTAGGTCGCGTAATAACTCGTTATATATATATATATATATATATATATATATATATATATATATATATATAACTTACTACTCTAAACATTGCGATGCAGATACCCATGTTTGAGTAGAAGCCCGAATTTATTCTTTTTTATAGTATGAATTACGTATGCCGGCCTGCGTAGACGAGGGACTTGATAAAAATAATGTACTCCGTAATAGCGTTCAAATCTAAGACCCCGCTGTAGGAAAAATAACGAACTGCAACACGCTCGCTTTAAACCGCATGTCAACAGAGATCAAAGTGATTCTCCTTTTGAAGAATGCACATCTACCTTATCAGATCTCGGACGCCATCATCTGTGCTTTTGACAAAACACAAACAATGTCATTTATAACAAGATAGATAGATAGATAGATAGATAGATAGATAGATAGATAGATAGATAGATACTGAAAAGCCAGACATATAGATAAATATATGTCTAGTTTTTTCGGTAAGAAATTTTGTAAGGTTCATGATATTTAAACACACATCGAATTATATTCCAACTATTATTTGTGTAAAAGTTAATAAACGTTTATAATACATTAGAACAATATTATTAGATACATCTAAATATGCAATTCAGTACACTAGAACTTTTATTATAAAAATTATCTCGGTTGTTTGGTAACTACTTAATAGGGGAAGAGGCTCTGTCAATGTGTTGTTGTAAAACATCATTCGTATGGTTGGGAAATTGTATCATATAACTTTATGGTAAATAAATAGATACATACTGGTTTGCCGCCGTTACGTATTTTGAAATAAATGTGATAATTAAACAAGTATGTATAATAAAAAATACTTCGGTAAAATGAAACTATTTTCCAAAAAGGAGGCATCCATACTTACAGGTTTGTTTTATGTTAATAATTTCTACTTGATCCCACAGGGGAGCGGTAATCTCACTTTTCCCTCCATATCTCAATTGGAGTAGATAGACTTAACTATCACCCGGTTCACACTCCACCCACGTCTATTGAACAGGTGAAGAGGCTCATCCCTTGTTTCCTGTTTAGGATGTGGTTTCCGGCTTTCTTTTTTTCCTATCATTCTACTCTTAAGTAGCCCCATGCGCATCAGTGGCGTCACCGCCTTGCTTGGGGTGATATGATTTAAAAAAAAAAAAAAAATGTGTGAGCTAAGTTTGATTTTTTTTTATTTTTGCGTGGGATGAAGTTGAAATAATTTGAGCAGCACAGGAATATATGAAAACTTAAGAAATCAGCGCATATGCTACGCCACAAAAAAATCTTGTCGGCCGAGCATAGAAATATGAAAACCAGTAATACGGAGTGCTAGAGAAAACAATAACAAAACAACAAAATTTTAATATGATCTTTGGTAAAATTGGTTACTGAATCATTAGGTTTGTCAGTACCCAAAATTCATATACCAATATCCTCAAGGATCCTTAGATAAAACTGTTGGTTGAATCCTGTGAATCCAAGTTGAGTTAAAGAGAGATAACTGATACTGAAACATCTGGAAGAGGCATGTAGAACAAGAACAATCGACCCAGATAAACGAAATATAGAGTTCAGTCTAATCATCCTTAAGTACTTGAGCTGAAATATCGTGAATATGGTAACGAAGATGAGGACAACAGTTCGAACAATGTAAATAGTGTAGATAATTAGAATACCTCATCTCAGAAATATAGACAAAATTCTCAATAGTCTTGGAATTATTTCGAACTTTTGTTCTCCTCTTGATATAGGTGTCATAATAGACACAGAGTTTTGACAAAGTACCCTCTAGTCATCATCAGGTGACCATAGATTGGCTGATGTGGAATATCTCGTTGATTATTGCGAAATATCCTTGTGAAATCAATTATTGTTCTTTCATGTTGGAATTTGGTACTCTCACTACCAAGTCCAATGATCAAACTCATGACCACTAGATGATACTAATACATATATAACCATCTACTATATCCACGACGCCACCGTCCCGAAGGACATTAGTGGTGTATTTTTGGAGCCTTTTATATTCAGCGTCAGGTGGATTTTGACAACTGGATTATGTTAGTGGGTACGTGTCACTTGTCATAATTTGTATTTATTTCTGAGATAATGTATTTATTTCTGAAATAATTAAAAGATTATTGAAAATTCCTCATCTCAGAAATAAATACAAATTAAGACAAAATTTTGTTGTTTTTTCTGTTGTTCTGCGTATTCGGGATTGAATTTTAGTGTCTGCTTATTAGGGACTGAATTTTTTCACAATTCTGAAAACTTATCCATTTATTATTAATTCATTGGTCTTAGTATTATTGTATAATGTGAATAATAATAATTTTTATAAAATCTTATTAGCAAGTAAAATACGTGTATTTAATTAAAAAATTGTAATATTGTTAAGAAAAGTACTCAATCGATTTATTGTTGGTTCAGTTTATATATATATATATATATATATATATATATATAGTAACGGCCATAATATATTGAACTGAAACAACAAAGACATAAATATGTGTATTACTTAAAAAGTAATACATGATTAGAAACGGAGTATTTTTAACGAATAAAGATTAGGGTGTAATGCATAAATATTATACAAAGTTACAAAATTTTATCTAATATTTTTTTTGTTGTTAATAAAGATTAAATGAAACAAAGGAAATAAGCTACTGAACAAAAGTTAAGGAACGATCTTGTTAATACTTGATTGTGAACAAAATATCAACAAAATTTAATATTTGGTAAATAACCACTTAGTTTCAATGACTGCTCTGCATCGTCGACTACATTATTGGATTAATTTCTTGCAAAAATCAGCAGTAATCCCTCCCATTCGTCTTTCAATAACTCCGACAGGTAATTCCTGGGTTTTCGGGTTTCTTTACACATATTTATGTCTTTGTTGTTTCCGTTCCTTATATTATGGCCGCTACTGTATACATATATATATATTTTTTGTCACTGTCTTCGGCCATCCGCCACGGTAAGGATGGACTTCTATTTTCAATTCAATTCTCTTTATTGTTAATAGCTTAAATGTTCTATGTTTACTGTGTGTTAATATTTACTCTTTGATAATGGCTTATGTGAGCCGAAAGCTTAGACCCGATAAAAAATTCAACAAATACTGTGATTTTTGTTGTCTTTCAACGACATCACCATCAAGTATATCAGACGGTATGAACGGATCCTACACAAAATTAATAGACAAAACTTGTCTATATTATTCAATGAAACCTGCATTAATGAAAAAATGCTGCCAAAATACACACAATATATATATATATATATATATATATATATAAACACGCACACACACACACACACACACACACACACACACACATATATATATATATATATATATATATATATATATATTGATGTATGTTTCATTAAATTATATATACAAGTTTTGTCTCTTTCTTTTATGTAAATTCTTTTTATATCATCTGATAATTTTAATAGCATTATCATTAAAAGAAGAAAGAAAATCACAATATTGATACGTATTTTTTAATCCTATGTAAGCTTTTAGCTTACATAAGCCATCATCAAAGATGCCAGTTACATGACAGTGTCTCAACAATTAACGGACAGACAATAATGATAGTCGTTTTTTGTTTACATGGAAGATTTCCAAGCAACGACAAACTCGTGAATACAAGACGCTGGAACTGAAAATCGCACCACAGCCCATGACGTCAGGTTTGACCAAGCGAGAGTGAAAACAAGAGGTATTAAGCATGAGAAGCCATCGGAATAAACCACTGGCTTCTGTTATCAATTATAGGCATATAATATATATATTATATATATATGCCTATATATATAGCCATAATTATTAGGCCACCCCAGCTTTTAAAAAAAAATGATGTACTTCATAATATTTCTAGTATTTATTGCCAAATGAAATAGAATAGTTATTTTGTTATTATATATATATATATATATATATATATATATATATATATATATATAATAACAAAATAACAAAATATATATATATATGTATGTGTGTGTGTGTGTGTTCCTGGGTCATAAAATCGATAGGCTTTTGCTCAAAAGTAATGAAAAGGCCATTAATTTGTTTGAGCTCTTAAAATAATCTCATCCCAAAAGCAAAATTCAACTTTACCATCTACACAATAAGGATAAAAAATAATCAACATATTTTATAAGCTTTATTGCTAATTTGTTAATGATATAATTGTATAGTACTTATGCATTTTAACGTATTTCACAGTTTGTAGCTATAACATAACATACAAACTTACAAATACACAAATACAAGTTAGAGAGAGTTCCATAAAGTTCTAGAAAGCTCCAAAAAGACACAGTACTGCAATACAATACGATTTTAGAAATTTCGTGTGTGGGGTTTACTTTTTAAAAGAAAAGTTCATCGAATATCTATCTATCTATCTATCTATCTATCTATCTATCTATCTAAGTCTTTTAAATATCTATCTATCTATCTATCTATCTATCTATCTATCTATCTATCTCATTCTTTTAAATATCTATCTATCTATCTATCTATCTATCTATCTATCTATCTATCTATCTAAGTCTTTTAAATATCTATCTATCTATCTATCTATCTATCTATCTATCTATCTATCTATGTCTTTTAAATATCTATCTATCTATCTATCTATCTATCTATCTATCTATCTATCTATCTATCTCAGTCTTTTAAATATCTATCTATCTATCTATCTATCTATCTATCTATCTATCTATCTATCTCAGTCTTTTAAATTATCTATCTATCTATCTATCTATCTATCTATCTATCTATCTCAGTCTTTTAAATATCTATCTATCTATCTATCTATCTATCTATCTATCTATCTATCTATCTATCTATCTCAGTCTTTTAAATATCTATCTATCTATCTATCTATCTATCTATCTATCTATCTATCTATCTATCTATCTCAGTCTTTTAAATGTCTGTCTATCTATCTATCTATCTATCTATCTATCTATCTATCTCTCAGTCTTTTAAATGTCTGTCTATCTATCTATCTATCTATCTATCTATCTATCTCAGTCTTTTAAATATCTATCTATCTATCTATCTATCTATCTATCTATCTATCTATCTATCTATCTATCTCAGTCTTTTAAATATCTATCTATCTATCTATCTATCTATCTATCTATCTATATCACTCACCGTAACTAATCATGTTTTTTGTTTCTACTGCTCTCTCTCTCTCTCTCTCTCTCTCTCTATATATATATATATATATATATATATATATAAAGGCAAAATGAAAACTTATCCGACGCGTTTCGTCTTCTGAGAGACTTTATTAAGAAAAATGCAAGGGTTTTATTTTGTAACAATTATTTATATCGTTCTTCTTTTCAGTTTGCCGATACAAACTGCAAAGAGGAACGATCGTTTTATTTACTTCTTTATGAGACTATACAAGCGGAACAATCAACAAGTCTATCTTCATACCCTGCCTGGTAGCAAACGCTGCTGGTGGCGCCAAGTGTGGCGGTCCCGCCATAGCCACCGAAACCGTGTCATCACCCCTGGTCGGCGGCTAACACACGTTGTATGTTACAAATTGCTAATACTGAA
Source organism: Ascarosepion bandense (assembly GCA_037127315.1). NCBI lineage: Eukaryota > Metazoa > Mollusca > Cephalopoda > Sepiida > Sepiidae > Ascarosepion > Ascarosepion bandense. Next base: position 313,145 of record JBBBDQ010029728.1, on the reverse strand, counting down.
ATATTTTTGCTTTTCATTTTTTCAAATTTAGGAACGCTTATAAATATTTATCAGCTTAGTCGAAAAGTCTAGGCAAGCTATAGAGGACGCCAAGTGACACATTTTAATGTCTAATAAACAGAAGAGAGTAAATTATGATGATTTTTTTTAATTTGGGAGTAATTATGAGATTATGAATTAAACCTTTTTCTTTCAATTTTTAAAAAATGTTTATAGTGATACAGGCAGATTTGCGAAAGTAGTAAACTATCGCCCGGTTCACACTCCATCCACATCTATTGAACAGGTGAAGAGGCACATCCCTTGATCCCTGTTTAGGATGTGGTTTCCGGGTTCGCTTTTCCAATCTTTTCACTCTTACGTAGCCCTCTGCGCATGAGTGGCGTTACCGTTTTGCTTGGGGTGATATGATTAAAAAGAAAATGTAATTCTTTCAGAAATGGAGATATTTGAAAAATCCGAGAAGTAGATTTGTATTTTTACAAGATTCGATAGCGACACTCAATAAATTTCCGTCGTTTTTTTTTCTGTTTTCTTTTGGATCCTATCATAGTTTTGTATACTGCAGACACGTGCGCGCGCACCCACACACACCCACACACCAACACACACCCACAGATATATATATATATATATATAGTCATCAACAGACGGGTCTGTTTCGCTGTAACACAGCTCATGAATACGGTTAGACAGCCGATTGCTTTCTACCCAGGATTGAAACCCAACCGAATTGGCGTCAGGCGGCGATTCTACCTCTGAGCTACGCGTTCTCGGTAGAAGGTGGCTGACTTTTTAACGTGTATATTATCATTATACTCGCCCAATAGCTGAGAGTGTTCTAATTCATTGCTGAATGAACGATGCGTATATGCTAAAATAGCTACTGTTTTTCTCTCAGCTCGGGAGGCTTCGGCCTTCCGGGTGGGTCCGAAATGACCGAATAAGACAAGTTTAAGACCAGTTTTGACCGGTTTTGAACCTATCCACCGCGGTGGATAGCTAATGTTACTTTAATCGAAATATATTTGCGAAACTTTTACATTTAATTATTAAATGTAGTAATTTTAAGCTTTTAATACTTTTATTAGCTGAAAACAAAAAAAATGTGGGGTGGAAAAGCAAGGCTTTTTTAATAAATTCAAAAGACTATCTCATACAAAAAAAATCAACTAGTAAAAAAAGTGTAAGTAGTGTAATTTCTTGGCAGTAGAAGCTTTGCTTGAAAAATACTCTGCTGAGCTGATAACATTTTGTTTTCATTGCAAAATTTTATAACATTATTGATGAAAGTGCGGGTGGGCTGTGTTATTGAGGAAAAAATTGAAAATTCAATTGGAGTAGATAGACTAAACTATCGCCCGGTTCACACTCCACCCACATCTATTGAACAGGTGAAGAGGCTCATCCCTTGTTTCCTGTTTAGGATGCGGTTTCCGGTTTTCTCTTTTCTAATCTTTTTTCAATTGGAGTAGATAGACTAAACTATCGCCCGGTTCACACTCCACCCACGTCTATTGAACAGGTGAAGAGGCTCATCCCTTGTTTCCTGTTTAGGATGCGGTTTCCGGTTTTCTCCTTTCCAATCTTTTCACTCTTTTCCTTTTTTATTTATTTATTTATTTATTTTTTTAATTGGAGTAGATAGACTAAACTATCGCCCGGTTCACACTCCACCCACATCTATTGAACAGGTGAAGAGGCTCATCCCTTGTTTCCTGTTTAGGATGTGGTTTCTGGCTTTCTCTTTTCCATTCTTTTTACCCTTACGTAGCCCCCTGCGCATCAGTGGCGTTACCGCCTTGCTTGGGGTAATATGATTAAAAAAAAAAAAAAAAGTTGATTAATTTAAACATTTAAAAAAAGGGATTTTTGTTATGTCTTAAAGATAAAGACCATATAAAGATAAAGACCATATAAATATAAAGACCATATAAATATAAAGACCATATAAATAAAAATGGAAAATGCAGAATAAATAAGGGTTAATAAATTAGTACTCAGTATATGTTTCATTTTTGTGAATTACTTGGGAGGCTCACCCAGGATGCATAAACTGCGATACGAAGAGCATCCACAGTTTCAAATTGTGATCCATGTTTTTAAACATCCTTTTTGATCCATCCCCAAATATTCTCGATTAGACTTAGATCTTGAGAGTACGGTGAATGCTTCAAAGACTGAATATTGTTTTCCATAAAATAAAAAAACTACTTCGACCTTTAAGCGTTGTGGATTGTAATATTATCTTCCTGGAAAATACAGTTTTCTTCACTTAGACGAGAGCCTTTATTAATTAGCGATGTCTTTCTTAACATATCAATGTAACTAGCAGCTGTTTGATGAACTTTCGCCTCCTGTAACTCAAGAGTTCCATTGTACAAAAATGAACCCCAGAACATAATTGGTCCTCCTCCACTGTGTCGTGTTGAGAAAATTTCTTTTGGGACAACTTTGCATACTAGTAACGCTGAAAACCCGTCTGTGCCATCAAGATTTAATATTTTCTCGTCTGAAAACAACACTATCTTCCGTTTATACACATCTCAAGTTTGATAATCGGAAGCAAGGAAAGAAGGTGAGACCTCTGCTGCCATTTCATGTTCTTAAACCCTTTTTTATTTAAAAGCCGTCGAATGTTTCGAGAGCTGCATTCAGCATTTGTAGTTGTTTTTATCTGAGTTGATGTTAGGCTTGAATCTCTCTTAACATTTCGCCTAATGAGATTTCATTGGGACGGCCAACTAATTTTTTAGAAGCAGACTCATCCTGATTTTTAATGAAGTTAGCAATTCTGCTACCGTTAATTTCATTTGCAATGGCCTGTTGCGAAAGACCACGTCTTTGAAGTTCAACAATCCTGTTCTGTTAGAACTTTGTTAAAATTTTATCCTTAACTATTTTAAAATCTGAAAATGAGCTAAGTAAGTATGTACACATCTGAAGCTATGAGCACACTAACTCGTTCTAAACTAATTTTCCTGTAAATTTTGACACATGGTCTTATCGGTAGGACTAATGTTTTTCAATGTTTGTTTCAACTAATCAATGAAAAGCTTAATATTTTCGTTTGTTTGTTGATAAACTACATTCTCTAATTACATGTGAATGTTTCGCAAATATATTTCGATTAACGTTACCGTATTTTATATATTTTTTAACCCTTTTGTATCTGGTTTTAAGATTTTGACTAGGAATATATATATATATATATATATATATATATGTGTGTGTGTGTGTGTGTGTGTGTGTGTTTGCATTTGTGTGTGTGTGCATTTGTGTGTGTGTGCATTTGTGTGTGTGTGTGTGTGCGTGTGTGTGCATGTGTGTGTGTGCGTGTGTGTGTGCATGTGTGTGTGTGTGTGTGTGTGTGTGTGTGTGTGTGTGTGTGTGTGTGTGTGTGTGTGTGTATAGAAGTTTGTTGATCCCACCTTAAAATAAAATAAAATTTGTTTATATTTTTTTTATTTTTAATGCTAAATCTATTTTACACAAAAAGATTAATTTTGGTTAATTTTTAGCTGAGCCCTTACAAAATATATAATAATTCGGTTCCTTTCAAACTTTGGTTTCTTAAATTTTAAAAATAATTGAAATTAAATTTAACTCGTGAATTACGAATATCCCTTAGATATTTAAGTAAATTATGTTCGAGAATGTGTGTGTGTGTGTGTGTGTGTGTGTGTGTGTGTGTGTGTGTGTGTGTGTGTGTGTGTACTTGTAGTAATGGATTCTTTTGAGATCTACCCTTGAAGTTAATATTTTCAATTTAATATTTAAAATTTAAGATTTATATTTAAATTTGTATGGCCAAATTTTTCTATAAAATTTGTCCCAGTTATTATTTATTTAAACTAAAATCTTTTTGGTAAATTTTTCAATGTTTTTTCAACGCTAATGGGAGCAGTTTTCTTTTGTTTCTATGGGAATAATTTTTTCTTAGCTTACTTTCCAGTCAACCACCCCTTTCTTCTTTTTTTCATTTTTCCTGTCGTTTCCCCTACCGCTTCTATTCCTCTGATATGGCTACATTTTAACTTTCAAACTCTTGATTCAGGTATGAGGGAGGAGTATGTCTTCTAATAAGAGACATGGATATCTGTCTGCTTTCCCCTTTTTACTTCCTTAAATTCAAAAATTGTTAATCCCACCCCATTTTATTTTCCTGTGGATGGATGATTTTTTAGACTTCTACCGGTATAAAATCTTTTAATATATTTGAATTTGAGTAAATAAAATTTTCGTTTCGCCGTTGCGGAAGATGCGAGGATTTCCTCGCAGAAATGGCTATCCAACGGATTTAAATATCGAAATTTTTGCTTTATTTTATATATATATATATACATATATATATATATATATACATATATATATATATATATATATATATATATATATATATATCTGCAGACAGATCTGTTTCGTTGTATCACAGCTCATCGGTAAGGTCAGACATCCGAATGCTTTTAGCCAGGATTGAAACCCGACGGAATTGACATCAGTCGGCGATTCTACCTCTGAGCTATGGGTGCACGGTAAAAGGCAGACTTTTAGCTTGTTATATGCCATGTAAACATACGCCAGTAGCTGAGAGTGTTCTAATTAATTAGCGAATGAACGATGCATAGATGCGTGAGTAGCTACTGTTTTTTCAAAGACTACCATTTTTCTCACATCGTATATCCAAAAAGGATATACGATGTGAGAGCATAAATAGTCACAAATCTGTTTCGCTGTATCACAGTACAATTAGGCATCCGACCGAATTGACATCTGAGTTATGGGCGCACGGTAGAAGAATTCAGACTTTAAGCGTGTTATATATATATTGATGTAGATCACTTATATTATAAAAATGTTCGGGAAAAGTTCTCGGCACCCACGAGAACTTCAATAAACATAAAATCCCTGACGAGAAGGGTGAAACCTATGTTGCTAAGATACTCATAATAGAAATTGTTGGGTTTGTACTCGCGACATAACTTCCTCGCCAATAGCACTTCATTGAGACGCAATCTGGCAAAGTGACGTCTGACTTGAAAATTTCAAATAATGTTCAAACGGTACAAGGCCTAAGACCCACTCAAGGTGGAAGGGCTACTCACTGAATTTGTTGCATGTTGTGTATGAGTATATGTTGGACCGTTACGATTTTCAGATCCTGGTGATCGAGGAAGATTCCTCTCAGGAGTCTTTGCACAAACAATGCACCCAATTTGGAAGGTGAAACTGAGGGATCTGTATAAGTAGGCGAGTCGAAGTCGACTGCTAAGGAGAAAGCAGGTTCAACACCTAGGGGAGAGCGCATATTCTTCTTTAATATGCTTTCTCAAATATTCAGGACGTTTGTCAAAAAAGAATTAAATATGTTATTTAATAAATAAATGGAGCGTCTACTTAAATATGGGTATCCACTAAAAATAACAATCGAAGTGATAGAATCTGCCAGATTAATAAATAAAACAAATATATATATTGTCATCCGCAGACAGATCTGTTTCGCTGTATCACAGCTCATCAGTACGGTTAGACTCAGATTGCTACATAACCCAGGCTAGAAACCCGACCGAATTGGCGTCAGTCGGCGACTCTACCCCTGAGCCACGGGGCGCTCGGTGGAAGAAGGCAGTCTTTTTAGCGCATATCATATTACGCGCCCAATAGCTAGAGTGATCCAATTCATTTTTACTGAAATGAGCGATGCGTACACGCTAGAGTGGCTACTGTTTTTCAAAGTCTACCTTTCTTCCAGAGTGCTCAATCAGCGTGTGAGAGCGTAATATATATATATATATATATATATATATATATATATATATATGTATGTATATATATATATATATATATATATATATATATATATCCACATACGTCATCCACATACGTATCATAGCTTATCAGTGTGGCTAGACATCCACTTGCTTCTAGCCGGAATCAGTCGGAGTCGCTAACCCTCAGACCATAGGGGCATGAAATTGGAGAAGGGAAATTTTAGCATGTTATATACAAGCGGTGTATACACACGCCGGTCACCGAAAGAACTCAATTCATTGCTGAAAGCATCAATCTTTCTTTTAAACAGTTTTCGTTATCAATCTTTCTTTTTAACATTTTCCGACACGGAAAAATTTTTCATATTTGTCTAAAATTTTCCAGTGTTCTTACATGTTTCCTTTTTAGTAAAGATAAAGAATGTTAAATGTTCTCCAATTATTAACTTTCCCGGCGCTTTTAGCCACTTCACTGGCCATTCTTAAGGATGCTATGTTTCCCATATTGTTATTTTATGCTTTAACTGTAACGTAATTTATTTTATGTTTTTAAAAAAAGACGTTCTTTAAAATCTATCACGTGACAAAAACCAAAGAATTTATGATTTACCTGTATAAAAAACCACCAGGAAGAACTCTAGTCTTCTAAACTTATAATACCCGGAAAGATATATAATAACAGTAAAAACGAATTTCTTAAAGAGACACATCAAAATTCCTCTTCCCAAATAATATTTTTGAGCAAACTAAAACACATCAATCAAACTTTAGTCAACAATAATTTTCTCAACTATATCATTAATAAACAAATAAAATTATTCTTACAAACAATGCACGACACCAGTATTAAAAATAACACACAAAAACATCAACATATTTTAATTTAACCATATGCACAATAATTCTAAACAAAGCGAATTTGCTATACGAAAAAAATATTTAAACACCATATTTCTTCCGTAATTCTTCAAAAACATGTAAAATTTATAATATAGAAAATGGAAGACTACATAACTTGTTGTTTCTAATCAAAATAGCTTCATCAAATCTATACTAACGATGATTAATATAGTGTATGAATTTCAATACCCAGTACAAGACTGTTTCAATTATCCATATTGGACAAAATACTACCACTTCTTTGATGAGACGTTCTACATGCCACCTGTTTAACCAAAGTACAATGAAAAACATTTATTAACGATGTCCTCTTTCAAGTCGTACGACTTTGATATCAAATATCAGATGGCACCTTTCGCATTATCAGTGGTATAAAATATATCTATTAAAATTATTATTGAGTGAGCAAGTGAGTGTGAGAGAGCAGTATGTCAATAAAGTGACGCTGGGATATATATATATATATATATATATATATATATATATATATATATATATATATATATATATTTTAATCATATCACCCCAAGCAAGGCGGTAACGCCACTGATGCGCAGGGGGCTACGTCAGGGTAAAAAGAATGGAAAAGAGAAAGCCGGAAACCACATCCTAAACAGGGAACAAGGGATGAGCCTCTTCACCTGTTCAATAGATGTGGGTGGAGTGTGAACCGGGCGATAGTTTAGTCTATCTACTCCAATTGAAAAAAAAAATAAAGGAAAAGAGTGAAAAGATTGGAAAAGAGAAAACCGGAAACCACATCCTAAACAGGAAACAAGGGATGAGCCTCTTCACCCGTTCAATACATGTGGGTGGAGTGTGAACCGGGCGATAGTTTAGTCTATCTACTCCAATTGAAAAAAAAATAAAGGAAAAGAGTGAAAAGATTGGAAAAGAGAAAACCGGAAACCACATCCTAAACAGGAAAGAAGGGATGAGCCTCTTCACCCGTTCAATAGATGTGGGTGGAGTGTGAAACGGGCGATAGTTTAGTCTATCTACTCCAATTGAAAAAAAAAATAATAAAGGAAAAGAGTGAAAAGATTGGAAAAGAGAAAACCGGAAACCGCATCCTAAACAGGAAACAAGGGATGAGCCTCTTCACCCGTTCAATAGATGTGGGTGGAGTGTGAAACGGGCGATAGTTTAGTCTATCTACTCCAATTAGTTTAGTCTATCTACTCCAATTGAGTTTAGTCTATCTACTCCAATTAGTTTAGTCTATCTACTCCAATTGAGTTTAGTCTATCTACTCCAATTAGTTTAGTCTATCTACTCCAATTAGTTTAGTCTATCTACTCCAATTGAGTTTAGTCTATCTACTCCAATTAGTTTAGTCTATCTACTCCAATTAGTTTAGTCTATCTACTCCAATTAAAGTTTAGTCTATCTACTCCAATTAGTTTAGTCTATCTACTCCAATTAGTTTAGTCTATCTACTCCAATTAGTTTAGTCTATTGATAATATATAATTGATATTATTAATATATATATATTGGTAAATTAATTTTATTTAAAATTATTATAATCATAGGGAATGTACTTAGCGATGTCTATAAAACATCAGTGCGAAACTGCCTTCAGTGGTTAGTGGACAAGACCTGTGTATAGTACATCCGTGTATCATTGAGTTACTCGAATACAGGTCGGGTGTCCATATTTTTTTTTAATCATTTCACCGCAAGCAAGGCGTTACCGCCACTAATGTGCAGGGGGCTACATAAGAGAGTTAATATTTTAGTCAGGAGGAGAGCGAAGAGAAAGACGAACCAACTACAGGGGGCAAGAGAAGTATGTGAACACAGGAGTGAAGACAGTTGCGAAGGTAGAGAAAAAGGAAAAGAACAAGATACACAGGGGGATGTAGAAAGGGCTGGAGTTAAGTGGATAAGAAATGGGTATTTACATTGCATTTAAATTCCTGGAGGTTATAGCCGTCAGGAAAGCAAGAATATGGAAGCGAGTTCCACAGGCGGAAAGCACGAGAAAAGAAGCTGTTGGAATAGAAATGTCGCCTGCATTTGGTTGATCTAACTGTAAAAGGGTGAGACCTTGTTGCCAGTCTGGTTGCCCAAGTAAATTCTTGTGTAGGGCGCACCAGTGACCAAAGTTCATCAAAGCAGAAGCCATGACAATATCTATAGAAAAGACAGAGGGAAGCCACATCCCGACGATGAGAAAGTGGCTGGAGTCGACCTGTCAGTTTTATTATGTTTATATTATATTTACCAAGTGAACTACGATAAAAGTATACAAGTGATCTAAACTTATTTATAAATGAAATTTTGTCTGTGTGCGCGTGTGTGTATGTGTTTCTTTTAATACCTACTAGCAGTATACCACGGCGTTGCTCGGGTGTAATGAAAGCTTTAAAACTAATCCATGGTCCTTGAGCTCAGACTCAGCCTAAAGAATATCTGAAATAATAAAATAATTGCGACAATTTACCAATCGCACCTAATATATATTGGTAAATTGTCGCAATTATTTTATTATTTCAGATATTATTATATTATTTTATTATTTCAGATATTATTATATTTTATTATTTCAGATATATATATATATATATATATATATATATATATACTAGCAGTATAGCCCAGCATTCCTTGGGTGTAATGAAAGCTTTAAAACTAATCCATGGTCCTGGAGCTCAAACTCTTTGGACGTTGGCACGAAAGACTAAAAAGCAATAGTTGTTTCCAGTGAAAGCGAAACCGTAGACTGAAAGAAAAATCAATGGATATAAGTCAAATTTTGATTTTCTGGTATCGATATCAAATTTTCTGCACTATTGTAAGAACTGCAACCGTGAAACTTCTGAATATCGTTTCTTATGTTTGTCTATGTGTGTATCAAATTTGATTAAAATCAGACCATTCCTTCTATAAGCCGAATTTTTCGATTTTCGATATTTATCGGGAGTACCTCGACACAAAACCTAGCTAAGAACACTCGCAGAAGCTTATAGTACAATTGTGTAAATTTTCAAGAAAATCAATTTAGCCGTTTCGATGTCTATAGGTAATGGACACACACACAGACAAAGTTCCATTTATAAATAAGTTTAGATCTTCTTACAACTCGTCATGAGATTATTCAATCATTAACTTAAGAATAACGATTCATCAGGATATTAAAAAAAAGAAACACGAATTTTTCACGAGTCATTCTAGCTTAGAATTATAATAATCATAGGGTATGTATTTAACATTGTCTATATGGCGTCAGTATGAAACCGCCTTCGGTGGTTAGAGGACAGAACCTGTACGTAGCGGATTCGTGTATCATTGAGTGACTCGTTCAAGTACACCACGAGTGTCCATATATTATGCTTACCACCTGAACTACGATGATATATAAAAAAAAATTTATGCAGGGAGTTCCTGAGATATGGAAACGATTTCAAGGGTGGCACAAGGGGAAAGTTTCTGAAATGCTGGTTTAGACCGAGAAAATCTTCATTATAGTGTGTACGAGTACCTATTATTTTCCTAGTGAAGTCACAAGTTTTGTCGTCCTGGGTATGACGATAAACTGTATCCGGCAGCAACGCTTGATTAAAAGGTTTTGAGGAGCGTGGAACCACCTCTTAATTGCTGTTTTCCCCAGTTCCACTCTGACTCGGAGCGGTCACAACTGTTAGGGTCCCAGCTATGGGTAAATAGTTAACCCCCAAACTGGGGTCAAAACTCTATGAAAGTATAAAGATATGCTATTATAGTAAAAATTCCAGCAATAAGTTTTTGGAAAAGAAAATATTAACAGCAATTTATTGTTGGAGAAAGTATACCAGCAATGTATCTAACTCTACAAACTGCTTTTCAAAAATACAAAACCAGAAGACATTTCCATGACTAAATTTGACTAAATCAACCTAAAATACCCTAAAACCCCCACAGATGTTGATATGCTGTTAAACAAAACTTCATCTCAAACATTTTCAACAAATCATATAAAATATTTAAATATTTTGTTCCACTTGTCTCAAAACTTGTTTTTATTAATTCCCTTAAATAAAAACAATAGAAAATACGAAATGAATATCTGACATGAGGGCTAAAAGTTGTTTACGGAGACAATCAAAGAAAGATAAACATTGACCGACCTTCAATAAAATCAAAACGAAGAATCTTTTAAGATTTCAAAGAGAAAGATTTTTATTTTGCAATTAAAGAATATCTTATTAAAGCAATGTCATAAAAAATGAGAAAATAATTTTTTTTATTCGGGGGAAAAAGACAATTCGCTTCTTTGCGAATGAAGGAAAAATAGGGTTTACCATCAAAATTAGGATTCGTGCTTGAGGGTAGAAGCAGATGAAATGAAAATAAGTGAAAACATTAAAAGGGATCTGTCGAAAGTTATGAGAGCAGAAAGTGACAGCAGCACAGAAGCGCTGTTATTATCAGCACTAAATCTTGGACGTATGAAGTAGGGCTCTAGGCAACAACGTTCTTCTGATAAATCGTGATGAATGAGCACAGATCGAAAGCGAGGCTTTGGATTTCTCATGAAGGCAAGTGCTGCGCCTCTGGGCAGCAAATGAAATCAGAATCATTGTTGCTGTAAATGTTACCTTCGCTATCTTCTTCTTCTTCTTCTTCATATTATTATTATTATTATTATTATTATTATTATTATTATTATTATTATTATTATTATTATTATTTCACTGTTCGTAGTCTTGTGATGTTGTTTTCGTCAGTACTGCTTTCATTTAATTCATGTCCGTTCTCTTCTGTTCATCATGGCTTTTTTTACTTCATTTTCTTCTATTTTAATCCATGTCTGTCTATCTGTCTGTCTCTTCCTCTCTCTTGTTTCTTTTTTCAACTTTTTCTTCAGCTTTGCTTCATATTGTTGTTGCCAAAGCCATTTTTAGGTTTCTCCCTTTCACTCTGATTCTCACTCAATTTTCATAATCTTTCTCCGGCCTGATAGTCTTTTTTCTTTCATTCTTCTACTTTCTTTCATCTTTCTCCTTCTTTCCACTCTTCTTCTTTTTCTTCTTCTTCTTGTAGCATCCTTCATCATCATCATCATCATCATCATAACCTTTTTCTTCTCACACCTCCTTCTCCTTCTTTCAACACTTTCTTCTTCTTCTTGCTCATCCTCGTTCTCTATCTTTCTCCTTCTCTTTTCACTTGGCTCTTCTTCTCCTCCTCACTCCACCATTTTCCCCCTCTTCTTTCAACTCCTTAACCTTTCTTCTTTTATTTCCCACTCCTCCTCTTCATACGCCTTCCTCTCCCCTCTATTCACCCCTATTAATTTCTAATTATACCCTGTCCCCAACGTTACTCTCTAAAACTAGATCTACAATCGCCTCCTCAACGCATATTATTTCCAATCCTTCAAGATTTTAAATCCGAAACAATCCACCATTTTTTTTTATTACGTCAAACACGATTTTCGTCAACGAGGAAGTCCTTCATCTTTACAAATAGCCATCAAAAGGACAGAAAACACACTGACGGGTGTTCTTTGACAGTCCATCCCCAAATAAAACAAGGAAATATACGACAGGACAAACTGAACAGACGGTAGCTTCAAATGGGCGTAGGGAGGACTGTCATCTTTTTCCCCCTATTTTAATGCGGGCGTCCGGCCATCAGTGACACTTGGCTCGGCACGGTTTCAATCCTGACTTGCGGCGATTTTTATCGGCCAAACGTCTGTCACTTGCATCGGGTGCCAGATGAGGGAGGTAGGTTAATTCAGGTTAACTTTTTCATCATGACGTTTCGACTTTATTGCAAAGTTTTACTGTCTTCACGGAAATGCATCTCTCAAAGACTTCACGTTCAATCCCGTCCCACGATGCATTTTTCTTTGTTCTTTGAAATTTTGAGATGTAGCTGTACTATGATCATTATTCCAAGAATGACTTCAATGAGTATCCTAATCTTTATTATTTTTATTACAATGTTCGGCTGATGAACTTTGCAAGCTTTATACTAGTATATAAAGTTCTGAAAGGCAGTATTGTCATTATTCTATGATTGACCCAGACTAATATCCTCATCATGTTTTACTTTAATCATTTACTAATCTACAAAACGTATATACCAATAGAAAACAACGTTCTTGCTTTCCCTGCAGAGGCCAACGTAGTGATGATGAGGGGGGGGGGTGCTATGCCAACGACATAAATATTTATATTTGGAATAAAAATGACTTTGCACAAAAAATAAAGATTCCCAACCAAGAAAAAGGACTCAAGTTACACTTTCTAAAAAGTTAAATTATGATCTTAGATAAAGAATGAAAGCAGTAATGTCGCATAAACCTGAATCCATCATAAAAGGACAAGATGCGGAATTATTAAATACTAAAGACTTCAAATATCTCTGTTGTACAGATCAGTAAACAAATAAGTGAAATACATTGGTTATACGGATCTGATAACAAATACTTAAAATACCTAAGCAGTACGGATAAGTAAACAAATAATTAAAATAACTCGGTTGTACAGATCTGTTAACAAATACGAAGAATACATCCGTTATACAAATCAGTTAACAGATACTTGAAATATATAAGCTGTATGGATCAATTAACAAATACTTAAGATGCCTAGACTGTACAGATCAGTTAACAAATACTTGAAACCTATCAGTTGCACGAATCAGTTAACAAATACTTAAGATGCCGCGGTCGTACGGATCAGTTAACAAATAGAAATACATCAGTTGTACGGATCAGTTAACAAATACTTCAGATGCCGCGGTCGTACGGATCAGTTAACAAATAGAAATACAACAGTTGTACGGATCAGCTAACAAATACTTAAAATCTCTCGTTCGTACGAATCTGTTAATAAACACTGGAAATACATCAGTTGTACGGATCAGTTAACAAATACTGAAAATAGCTTAGTTATACGGATCAGTTAACAAATACTTAAGATGTCTCGACTGTACGGATCAGTTAACAAATACTTAAAATGCCTCGGTTGTACGGATCTGTTAACAAATACTTAAAATACATCAGCTGTATGAATCAGTTAACAAATATTTAAAATACATCAGTTGTATGGATCAGTTAACAAATACTTGAAATACATCAGTTGCACAGATCAGTTAACTAATACTTAAAATGCCTCGGTCATACGGATCAGTTAACAAATACTTGAAATACACCTGTTGTAAATAAATAGAAATACATCAGTTGTACGGTTCAGTTAACAAATACTTAAAATGTCTCGTTCGTACGGATCTGTTAACAAACACTGAAAATACATCAGTTGTACGGATCAGTTGAATACTTAAATTGCCTCGTTCGTACGAATCTGTTAACAAATACTTAAAATGTCTCGTTCGTACGGATCTGTTAACAAACACTGAAAATACATCAGTTGTGCGGATCAGTTGAATACTTAAATTGCCTCGTTCGTACGAATCTGTTAACAAATACTGAAAATACATCAGTTGCACGGATCAGTTAACAAATACTTGAAATACACCTGCTGTATGGATCAGTTAACAAGTAAATGAAATACTAGACTGTACGGATTAGTTATTATACTTGAAATACCTCAGATGTGCGGAGCACTTATAGCAAATTTAGTATAGGAGATAAAAATTGAATATTGAATACAGATTAGGCTGCGCTAGTGTTAGTTTCGCACAACACAGTAAGGGGATACAAAACCAAAATATTATCTTAAAAACACGTGTCGTGTACTTAAATAATCTCGTCAGGTTGAGACTTTCTTATGGATGCGATACAAGGCGTCAAACTTCTTCAAAAATATATAAACTGTCAGTCGCTTACAACTGCCTATTCAGACCAGTGATTAAAGGTGACTGCGAGACAATGAAGCCTGTACGTCTGAGCGAGGACAAACCGTCTTCGAATCACGTAAACTGACGATACCGAATCGCAAATAACAGAAACTACATCACCCGAGGACTTTCAAAATGAATGTGACTGGACATTGAAATAGTGACATAATCTAAATGTTGACGTTGCTTCAAGCAAAATGTTAGGAAGGAAACTATCGTCAGTACAGGAAAGAACATAAGCAATTACTGGAAAAATTATTTTAATAGAAGCTTTTATAAATTTCATCGGACGGTAGCACTACCTGTTTGGTCAATGAACAGTCTCTATACTATAGCCTCTATACTATTTTTCAAATTCGGAAGTGAAGCCTCCCCATTGATCCAAAAATTATTGCGATTAATATCTTCATTTTGGTTGTTTCTTTCTTATTGATACTTTGGCCTTCTGGCTTATCTAAAGCTCTGAGAGAAGTAGTGCTATGGTTCTTGAAATTATTTGTATGAGAATCTTTGGCTTTGGTACTGTTTTAGCTTTGGTATTTTTCATTGCAGAGTTTTGGCTGATGAGTTCTTTGGTCGTTTTCAGTTAAAGGTTTTAAAAATAAATCGATATCCTCAATGAGAATAAATCGATATCCTGAATTAGAATAAATCACAGATGAGAGAAAAAATGTTTTCTGCTAATACTAATATTTCAGAAAAATATAGAATATACTGAACAAATGAAGGTCCTCCCACGAAAAGCCAAACAGCATATCGGCTGTAATAATTTTATAAGAAGCATAAAAGGACCTTTGCAAATTGTACAAAGCAAATTAGTTGTTAAGTTGAACATATATATATATATATATATATATATATATATATATATAGCTTATATACATACATATAGCTTATAGATACACATGTTTATATATATATATATACACATATATATAGCTTATATATATACATATAGCTGATTTATCGATATATATATATAGAGCTTACACACACACACACTCACACACACGCAAATATATATGGTATTTATTATTATTATTATTATTATTATTATTATTATTATTATTATTGCTTACCTCAACTTCATAGCAACAAAGTTTCGGTGTTATTACTTGATGATGATGTTTTAACCCCGAAACTTTATCGTTATCAAGTTGCAGTGTGCTATAATAATAATAATAATAATAATAATAATAAACAATAGGCCATCTAATCTCAGGCTCTTCTGTACTTGCCCCAAATGAATATAAAAATCGTCACGATAGTGTGGAGCAATATTTACATTGGACAATGTGTAAACACTATGGAAAATATGTAAACAAACACTGGTATGAACATCACCCAGCACCGGTTACAGAAATAGAAGATGTCACCATTCTATGGGATTAAACCATTTACACAGAAAAATTGTAGCAAATAGGCCGGACATTATTGTTAAAAACCAGAAAGAAAAACTTGCTTATTAATCGATATGGCTTGTCCAATGGATTGTAACATAGCAACCAAGGAATTCGAAAAACTATCAAAATATAAAGACCTGGAAATTGAAATAGAAAAAAATGTGGAAATTGAAAACAAGAATCATGCCAGTGATAGTAGGTGCACTTGGAATGATAAAAAATGGAACAAAACAACACATTGGAAGAATCCCTGGAAACCCCAGCTTAAGAGATATACAAAATATTGTCTTATTAAGTACAGCCCACACACTAATGAGAACTTTGTCTATATAACGCTAGAGATGTTAAGGAGATATGAAAAAAAATGAAATGGGGCCATAACAACACACCACGACCTGCCTTAGTTTTTCCCGCAGACTTGGTAGGTAGTGCGACCATAGCAGAAATTGAAATATGATGAAAAATGACACAATAATAATAATTACCATATATTTATGCTTTACTTTACACATACACGCACGCACACACACACATACACACACACACATACACACACACATACACACATATATATACAGAAAATCTAAGTGAGAGCCAACAAACCTACCTAGGTTTCACTCATCGGCTCGGTGGTTTTTTTAATACGAACTTAAATATAGTATAACAATTACTAGTATCAACAGAATTATTTTTGTTACTATTAATATTTTTATAATTATTATCGTTATTATATATATATATATTCGTCATCCACATACAAGCTTGTTTCGCTGTATCACAGCCCATCAGTGTGGCTAGGCATTCATTTGTCTCCGGCCGGGATCGAATCTCGACCGATTTGACGTCAATCGGAGTTGCTAACCCCTAAGCAATAGAATCAGCGAAGGGAAATTTTAGCGTGTTATATACAAGGGGTGTATACATACGCCAGTCACCGAAAGAACTCAATTCATTCCTGAAGAGTTATGCATATATCGCTGAAGTAGTTACTGTTTTTTTTGTTTTTTTTTCAAATTTTCGTTTCAATCGTAATGAGACCATATTGTGTGTGTGTTCATGCGCGTCTTCTTGTTTTAATATATTTGTATTTATTATATATTAATACATATTTTGTTTAATAGGTTTCTTTTTAAAAGAATAATGCTTTTTGTCCTCCACATATTCTTAGTCCATCTGCTCGTATGTAGCAGCGTTACGTAGATACGGTGGAGTAGTAGATAGCGTAGTGATGAATTGGAGACCCGAGTCGAATTCATTTACATCCTTTTATACCTTTTTGAAAGGTATGAATCAATCTCTTTACCCCTAGATATAGGTAAAATAGCACGCCAGCTTTTGTTCTATAGCCTTGAGTAGCAACCAGTCTAGGAGAAGGAAATTCAAATTCAAATCAGCCTCCTTCCTCATTAAGCAAAAGCCAAAATAAAGTAACTTCAAAAACAAATTGACTTCGCCTCTAATGCTACCCCTACTTCGAGCTGCGACAAAAAATAATGGACTCCTTGGGCTTCGAACAAACACAAGTCTAGGTCACTTATTTCGGACCATTCGCCCATAGTTATGCCTGATCCCAAACCCATCTGTGTACGTTTACAAAATTAACGTCAATTTATCTGCAAGCAAGAAATAATCTAAATTAATCAAGTTCAGTATTTGTCTATATTTCTGAAATGAAGTAGTATTTACAGTATTTATATTTTTCAGACTATTGTCCTCAGCTTTGTTGCCATTTAGACGACGTTTCGGCCGTTCTACGCTTCGGCCTTCTTCAGGTGCTAGGAATTTCGAACCGAACCCTTTATTACAATCAGTGGGTAGTCATGACTACCAGAAGAGGAATGGAGATCATATACCCCATTGATTGTACTAAAGGGTTTGGTTCGAAATTCCTAGCAGCTGAAGAAGGCCGGAGCGTACAAGGGTCGAAACGTCGTACAAATGGCAACAAAGCTGAGGACAATACTCCCAATAATGTAAACACTGTAAATTAAGTTCAGATTTAAAATAACGGAAAATTTATTTTATGAGAAATGTCCACAATTGAAAAATATGAATTGGATTGATTGGTTTTTGTCAACGTGTTGCAGTTTAAGGATGTGCGTTGTGGTACAGTGGATATCGGCTCGGAACGAGAAACCGGAGAGCCGAATTCGAATTCCTAGCTGAATCCATTGTATTCACTTACGCGCAAATACCCTTGGGAAAGGTATTAATCCGTCTCTTCCTTCCAGTTATGGGTTAAATAGCAGGACAGATTGGGTTCTACAGCTTTGGCTGGCAACCAGTCTACCGCAGAAAGCAATGGCAACCTACTGCGGGATAATATTCTGCCCAGTCAGTCATATCTCTTTCGAGACATGATCGCCCAAGCGTGTATCACGTATGGCACTTAACTGACTGTTGCAGTTTAATTAAAGGTAGAAAATGTTATTTTTTACAGTCTAAGATCTGTTTGAAATTAATAATTATGTACTGATAAAAGTCCTAGTAATTAACCCGTAGCTGGGGAGAGGTGGATTCATGCCTTTCCTAAAGATATTTGCATGTAAGTGAATATAACTAATCCGCTTGGAATTAGAACTCGACTCTCCAGTTTCCAATTACTAGCCGTTATACATTACACCACCAACACATCCATATTTGCAGCACCTGATATTCACAAGAGTTCACTCATCGAGGCACTGACCAGGCTTGAAGTTACTTAACTTCACTGATCGTAAAAGAACCGGTATTTCAATGTTATATAGTCGTAAGCTATATGAATATGAAGGATTTTTTGCGGGGTTACAAAGTGTACATAATATCTTTTAAAAACAATCAGTAAGTTAAGTGCCATTGGTAATGCAACCTCGGGTGATCATGTCTTGAAAGTGATATGACTGACTGAGCAGAAGATTTTCCCACAGTAGGTTGCCATTACTTTTTGTGCTAGACTGGTTGCCAACCAAGGCTATAGAACCCAATCTGCCCTGCTATAGCTAGAGGGAAAAACGACGGATTAATACCTTTCGCAAAGGTATTTGCGCTTAAGTGAATGCAACGAATTCAACTGGAATTCGAAATCGGCTCTCCAATTTTTCATTCGGAGTCAATATTCATTATATCACAACGCACCTCCAAATACAGGGTTAAGAAAAAAACATGATTAAAAAGGTGGTATGGTATATCGATCACCTCATGAGCTATTGAAAAGTACTCTGACTAACCAAAAGAATTTTTTTTTTTTCAATTTTAAAGGATGCTGCCGATTGGTCATGTGATACTTTGAAACCAAACAAAAGAGTACAAAGCTGCAAAGTAAAATCTATTCTTGTGTATAGCGTTGAGTTTTGGGCATTTTCCTCACAGATGAAGAGAAAAGTCTAAACATCAACCAATCATTATGTATTATATAACCTTGAACAGTGGATGTACTTGACAGGTAGAGCTGGCCGTAGGTAAAGTCGACAATATATCAATGCTGTGGTTGACAGATATATCCGGCCGTAGATGATATCAACAAATTGCAACGAAGATAAAAAAAAACAAAAAAAAAACAAGCCACAACCGGCTTGAAAAGCAATGAACCGCCGGGTGTGATTGACAGATACATCCAACAAAGTGACAAACCGAAAAGGCAAAAATTCGTGGGTGTTTTAAGACTATATAAAGTCTGGAATCTTTGGCTGAAGAGATAGAGACAGGCTAACGACTCCCGACAGCTTCTTCGTATGTGCGATCTCTATCTCAGGCTGCCCTCCTGCTCCACACAAGCGTCACTGACGAAGAATAAAAATATAAAATTAAATTTTTATATCTACGTGTTTCTCGTTGCTTGTCCTCTTTGTTTAACAATTACCCTTTCCAGTCATCGCAAAACGCTTTGCTGACGGGGAGAAATTTCTCTAATGAAAATCAGATTCAAATCTTCGTTGAATACTTTTTCACTTCAAAACGGAATTTCACTCAAAGAATACCAACACATCTGCAAGATGGTATTACAAATAATAGTTAATATAAAACTAAATAAAATGGATTTGTACTTTATTTTGTAAAGAATAATGTTAATAAACGAAACCCGAAATGATGGATGACTCAACTTTATAAACGTTATTTCAGTTTTTAGATTGCGTTGTAAAATCCAAGAAAGAAGCAAATGCAGAGGGGGAGGCTCGAACCGGTAACATCATAAAAATAAGGAAAGGCTTTTATTCCGATTATACAATTTAATGAACGAAGAACGAATCAGCTTAAAAAGATTAGCATAAAAAGCATTGTGAATAAATGAATAAATGCTTCCAAAAACAAATTCAGCAACTATATAACGATGTCAAATACTGCCATCACGAACAGGCCATTAAAATTTACGACATGTAATCAAATTCTTTGCCTCGTTGTGATTATTTCTGGAATTAGTGTGTGAATAAAGTTAATCAGGTCAAACGAGTGAGGATTTTCGCTTTTTGTTTGTTTGCTGTCTTTTTTTTTTGTTTTTGTTTTTGTTTTTGTTTTTGTTTTGGGTTTTTTCGGTTGAATATCGAAACTGGTCGCCAAAGAAGTACGTCTCCAGAAGACATCTGAGAAACTTCTTCAGTGGCGTCGTTTAAATGAATGAATATTTCAAGAATGCAAAGTTGAAAGTGAACAGAATGGTTAGGAGTGTGGAAGGACTTCCGATAAAAAATAGAATAAGTAATTCTAACAAATATCCTAGTTGTATAACAACGATATTTTGTTGGTTATCGCGCACACACACACACACACACACACACATACATACATATATATATATATATATATATATATATATATATATAGAGAGAGAGAGAGAGAGAGAGAGAAAGAGAGAAAGAGATTGGTTTGAAAATTAGGTTATGCAGTGCTGAGTCCTATGTTCACCGTTTAATCTCCAAATACTCTCCGATACTAAACACTTACGATAGATAGATAGATAGATAGATAGATAGATAGATAGATAGATAGATAGATAGATAGATAGATAGCAATCCTTCCTTTAAACATGTTCTAGTAAGCCGAAAGCAAAGTGAATGTCCGTTAAAGTATTTGGAGGGTTTATCTTGGTATCAAATAAGTCGTTTGATGTCGTGTGGAAACTTGTCAAAGGTTTTGCTGAAATCATTTTATCTTCCTATTACTTTCGATCATTGTTGGTCGTTTTTAAGAGAAGGCCTTATATCAGATCATCAGTGATGTCTTTCGTTCTTTTTAAGAAAACATACGATGAATGGAGATAACTAGCTAGAAAGATAGATAGACAGAAATAGTATGGATGAAACTTTTAAACACACAACTATACACATACGGTATCCCATAAAAAAAATTGTTGAAAAAAATCAGTAGCTTTAATTAATATCACCAAAATCTCAATACTGTGCAAATATATGATCAGTCAAACATTTTCACATTAGCATTAAATAACCAATCAGCGTCGTTATCTCAAACGCCGACATTACCAGACGACATTACCATTGTTTGTTACGCGATTAACAATATTTTCACTTCTAAAAATAGATATTAAAAATTGAGAACCATATCTCAATCAATAAACCTCTGAGTTTAGTAAATCTAACTCTTAACTTCGTGCAATCCGATTTTTTTTCTTATAAATACAAATTTATTTCAATATAGCATTTTCTTATAAATTTTCAAATTTTCAAAATTTTCAAATTTTCAAATTTTCAAAATTTTCAAAATTTTCAAATGTTTTTATAAATACAAATTTTCTTCAATATTTCTTAATAGTGCAATGCGAATGATTTTGGATCCTCAAGTTCGAATATTCAGCATAGCTTATTATTTCAGTTCTACGCCCCTTTTTATTAATATTTTTCGCTTTTAGAGTTTGTCATATCATTCGAAAAATATATGAGCGAAATATATAAACAAAGCGAATTATGGCAGTAGAAAAAATAAAGTCAACTGACAGCATTTATTTATTTATTTATTTATTTTAATCATATCACCCCAAGCAAGGCGAAATCGCCACTGATGCGCAGGGGGCTACGTGAGAAGGAAAAAATCGGAAAAGAGAAAAACCGGAAACCACATCCTAACCAGGAAACAAGGGATGAGCCTCTTTACCTGTTCAATAGACGTGGGTGGAGTGTGAACCGGGCGATAGTTTAGTCTATCTACTCCAATTTAAAAAAATAAGAAAATAAGAGTGAAAAGATTGGAAAAGAGAAAAACCGGAAACCACATCCTAACAAGGAAACAAGGGATGAGCCTCTTCACCTGTTCAATAGACGTGGGAGGAGTGTGAACCGGGATATTTGGCCGAATGCTGAAATAACACGCATAAAAATAACTTAAATATGTGAATTTTTGCATACATTCTTTCACTCTGTATTAACGGAATCATTTCTTTGTACTGTAAAAAGAAAAACAAAACATTGAACTTTTTGGGGAGGAACTTAATTCTTTATTTTGATATATTTATACTCAGTAATAAAAGTATCAAAATCTACACAGCTGTATTTGAAGACAATTTCTCTACTTCGCCGTTCACACACACACACACACACATATATATATATATATACTATAGTCAGATCTGTTTCGCTGTATCACAGATCATCAGTACGCTTAGACTCCGATTGCGTTTTAACCCAGGATTGAAACCCGACTGAATTGGCGTCAGCCGGCGATTCTACCTCTAGGCTACGAGCGTTCGGTAGAAGAAGGCAGACTTTTTAGCGCGTATATCATTATACACGCCCAATAGCCATAGTGCTCTAATTCATTATTGAATGAGCAATATATTATTTACGCTCTCACACCCTGATTGAGCACTCTGGAAGAATGGGAGACTTTGAAAACAGGAGCTACTCCGGCATGTATATATATATATATATATATATATATATATATATATATATATATTCTAAACATTAAAAGACAATAAATGTATATTATGTTGTTTAATCATGAGACGTTCTAAACCTCGTATTTTGGCTATAATATCAGGTGAAAATAAAGACCAAAATTCTCCAACATTTGGATATTTTTTGTTATGCTGTTTTTAAGCACATGAGTCATCTTCAGAGAGGTTACAATTAAACAACATTTCTTAGAAAAACATGGTCATGTAGGTGACAGATGTTAGTCAACAATACAATAATACTCACTCATACCCACAGTAAAAAGAACCTTCAGATATTGGAGGCCATCTATATTAAATCCAAACAACCCTCACTTAATAAAATCACGTTTAAATCTGGCCCTAACACATTACATTGCATTTAAATATATGGTTCTGTTATCATTTTGAGCTATCATGCAAAGTGACGTCATAGAACCGGATTACAAATTTACTGCGTTTGCTATTTTTGGTAATTCCTGCACCACCAGACAGCTCTGCCCTCTCGGAAATTCTGCCCACGCCGTAGTTTCTGTCGACATCTCGTTCCACTCCACCCCTACCCAAGAAACCCAGACCAGCAGAATATCCTACTGCTATTAAAGAGCAGACTGGGATTCGTTTCGTGACTTCCTCTGCGACATCCCTTGGAACAATGTTTTTAGTCTTCTCGTCGAAGACTGTGCATCAGAGGTCTCCTCCTGGGTTAAGGCTGGCATCGATGCTTTCATCCCTGCCTGGAAATTTCAACTTAAATCCCTGGTTCTCGCCCGCTTGCTCGGCCGCTATTGCCCACCGGAATCACTTCTTCCGGCTTTATCATAGCCACACGTCGGACCAAAACAGGCACCTTTTCGCCTCAGCTCGTAATAAGTGTAAAAAGATACTTCACGAAGCTAAGATGCTGTTTGCTGCCAGAATGAAGCATCGCATAGCATCCTCTAAGTTCGGAGCCAAGGACTTCTGGTGCCTCTGTAAAAGCGTGCTCAACAAGAGTAAGTCCTCAATACCCCCACTAATCAACGAGTTTGAGATCCTCACCTCCTCAGCGGACAAGGCTGAATGCTTTGCCCGTAGATTCTCGACCAATTCGTGTCTGGATTCGTCTGGAGTCCAGACACCTGATTTCCCATATAGAACTGAGGCTCAATTGAATGACGTCCACATCACGCCCTCGCTGATTTCTAGCATAATATCAAAACTTGACCCTCACAAAGCGAGTGGTGGGGACGGAATCCCAATCATAGTCTTGAAGAAATGTGCCCCTGAACTCTCCTCTGTCCTTTCTAAGCTCTACAACCTCTGCCTATCTTCCTCCTGCTTTCCTGCCTGTTGGAAGTCTTCTTCTGTGGTTCCAATATTCAAGAACACTGGTGAGCCCTCGGAACCCGCAAATTACCGCCCTATCAGCCTTCTTCCGATCTTCGGCAAAGTGTTCGAAGCCATTATCAATGCCGAGGTCGTTCAGCATCTCACGGCCCACGGGCTCCTATCGGACAAACAGTATGGCTTCCGCTTCACCAGGTCTACTGCTGATATGCTAACGACCATCACCGAGTATATATACCAGGCTCTCGACAAGAATGGTGAAGCCTGAACTGTCGCCCTGGATATCTCTAAATCATTCGACAGAGTATGGCATGCCGGCCTTCTACGGAAACTGCGAAACTACGGCATTACTGGACTTTTGTTGGACTTAATCCAGTCATTCCTCTCCAACCGCACACTGAATGTGGTTTTAAACGGACATGCCTCCCAGAACTACCCTACAAACGCGTGTGTCCCCCAAGGCTCTATCCTAGGTCCTACGCTCTTTCTAATCTACATCATGCCATAAGATCACAAGTAGACATGTACGCCGATGATACCACAGTTTACCCTCGCCTCGATCAAAAATCTAGTATTGGTGACAAGGCGAACCTCGCTGCCGAGCTTGAAAAGGACCTCCCATCTGTGGTGGATTGGGGTAGGAAATGGCTCGTAAATTTCAATTCTTCCAAAACGAAGCTGCTGTCAATTAACCACCACAGACGACCGCACCTCCCTCCCATTAGCATGGAACAGGCATGCCTCCCAGAGAGTAAAACACTACGCCTGCTTGGCCTGACACTCAGCGGACCTCAAGTGGAATTACTACGTCGAAACCATTGCTAAATCCGCTGCTATGAAAGTTGGCTCTCTGTGCAGGGCCCGGAAATTTTTCCGCCTGAATCTATCCTGCACTTATACAAATCTACCATCCGCCCGTGTTTTGAATACTGTTGCCACATCTGGTCGGGTGCCCCTACTATTCTCCTCGGGCTTCTTGGCAAAATACAGCGAAGAATCTGTAATGTGATTGATGCCGACTTAGCTGACCGCCTGCAGTCACTCTCTCACCGGCGTGACGTGGCTTCCCTGTGCCTCTTCTATAAATACTTTCATGGCTTCTGCTCTGATGAACTTAAATCACTGGTGCCCCCTAGGTGTGAGTTTGCACGAGATACTAGATTGGCAACTAGGTCCCACCCTTTTACAGTGAAACCGATGAAATGTAACCGCAGTTTCTACTCCAACATCTTCTTTTCTCGCACTTCCCACCTGTGGAATTCCCTTCCGCATGCTTGCTTCCCCGACGTCTATAACCTCCAGGAGTTTAAATGTAAGGTCAATAGACGCCTCCTAACACACTAACCCTCCCATTCTCTCCAACTCTCCCCCTATGCACATCCTAATTCATCTATCGCCCTGTGTAACCCCCTGCGCTATAGTGGCAGTGGAATGCCTTGCTTGGGGTGACACGATTAAAAAAAAACTGTTATCGTTGCTTAGCAAATTTTTATGTCAACATAAGAAAAAATCGTCGCTGATGGTGGATGTTTTATGTTAACGTCTTTGTAACCTCTCTGAAGATGGCTCATGTGAGCCGAAAACTTAGAACCAACTTAACAAATATTATCCAAATGTTGGAGAATTTTTGTCTTTATTTTCACCTGAAATTAAAGCCAAAATACGAGTTTTAGAACGGCTCATGATTAAACGTAATAGACGTTCATTGTCTCTTATTTTTAAGAGTATATGTTTAGAAAATTATCTGCTGCTTCGATACACTATATATATATATATATACTTTTTCTTTTTCTTCATGTGCCGTGTCCCTTCAGGGCGTAAGCGATCATGGACTTCCACTTGGCTTTATCTCTTGTCGCTCTCAACATTCTACCTCTTGGTATCTCTCCCAAACCCCCATCTGCTTGTGTGTGTTCTGTCAACCTAACTCATCTTCTCTCCTTTGAACAATCAGTACAATTTGTGCAACCAAGAAAATTTACGCAGTTTCAACGTCTATTGCAAGCTCTTCATATCTACGATTTTCCAATTCTTTCTTTGTTTCTTTGTTCCTTTGTTTCTTTCTTTCTTCTCTTTTTACTTCCTTTTTACAATATTCCTTCATTTGTTTATTTTCTTACTTTTTCTTTCTTTTCACTAGTCTTTTTTCTTTCTTGCTATCTTTCGCTCTCTCCACTTTTACTGTCACTTTTTCTCTTTCAACCTTTTTCTATTTTTCTTCATTCTTAATTCGTTTTTTGATTTCGTTCCTTAGTTATTTTTCTATTTTTTTAAAACTATTTTCTTTCCATTATTATGGCTTATTGTCGCACTTCCCATTCTTTCTTTCACAAATTCATTCACTTTTTTTCATTCCTCTTTCTTTCATCCTTCTTTCAATTTTCCAATTTCCTTTTTTCTTTCTTCTGCTTTCTTTCGTTGCTACCGGTGACATGGCGACAAATGCTGGCTGACACTCTTCTACAATCAAGAGAAATATGATCTTCATAGAATGTACACATAATCGAATATGCAGACACACATGTTCACACGCGCATGCGTAAGAGCGCTCGGCTGCACATCCAGGCGGCAGGCCGCAGTGACTCGTAAATTAACAAAGGAGCAAAAGCAATAATTCCTGCTTTTTGTTTATTTTTGAAAAATGCTAATGTTTCATTTTGTCGTTTGATGACCGTGTGTATTCTGTTTTGTATATATATATACTTTTATGATCTTTTTTATATTTATTGAATTTTTTTTCTTTATTTTTATTAAATATTGTCCATATGTTGTTCTGTAAGTATTGCCATCGTTTGTATAGAGTTATGTCAATGTATATTCATTTTTGAAGGCAATCCGATCGAATTCAAACACACACACACACACACACACACACACACACACACACACACACACACACACACACACACAAACAAACAAACAAACAAACAAAAGCAATAGAAATCGAGGAAGAGAGTTAGAGAGACAGACACGGTGATAGAGAAAGAGAGAGAGAGAGATAGGAAGATAGGGTGCTTATATATATATCACTTGTTTCTGATGAAGGACCGAGGGCGGTCTGAAATATAAAATATAATAAAAATAAACAAATACTGTTCAAATAAAGTACATTTTTAAATTCAAAACTTTTTATTAATATTCTTTCCTATATATATATATATATATATATATATATAGATATAGATATACACTGTGGATATAAGAATCAACATAGAATGGCGAAACACTTTATAGATTAACGTGATCTTCATACACAATCTGCAAATGTGATCTATTAGGCCACAATCTACCCTAATGAAAATAAGGAGAAATATAATGTTTATATCGGAATTTCGTCGGGAATTCGGAAGCAACGGGTTTATACACACAGGCACTCCTTCACTAACACTAATTTAAGACATCAAACGGCCCTTTCCCGAAAACACTGGGAATTAAAAGATGATAACTTAAATCCGCAGATAAAATAGAAACTGATAGGCAAGGCAAAGACTCCTAATAGCTTAAGAGACAGATGTAATCTATGTTTAACAGAAAAATTAAAAACTTTTGAAATTTCAATATCAGAATGTACTTCTGAATAAACGTAGAGAGATCATTAGTATGTGTCGTCATAGCAATAAATATAAATTGCAATGATTATCTTATTCTTCCATAGTCACAATAAGTTTTTTAAAAATTTGGCTAAGCCGTTACCTTCCCCCCTACCTACCGCTACTAATCCCATAGTCAAGCCACATACCTCCCACTACAATAGAAGAAATTACTAAGATTCCGCTAGTTTAACCCTATAAAAGCCAATATTCCCCAACACATTCCTTTACTAAACCAAGAATTAAAATTTTTCCTCATTCTTTGTTTAAATGGGGTTGACAATGCATGTCTTAAAATGACATGTTGAAAATAGCTATTTACCCTATATATTTTAATCTGAATTAACAGATATATTTTTAATCCTTTGGTCCCGAGCAAAGTGCTTCGACAACTAAAGCAGAAAAGGTTCCAGGAAATGCAAAAAAAGTGAAACTCATGAGTGGAGAGGATCGAGAAAAAGGCAATGAAGGAAAAGAAAATGGTGATTGAGATTACATTTACATTTTTGAAGATCATACTGATCTGGGAAGCAAGAACACACACACACAGACACACACACACATACACACACAGATACACACACACATACACACACAGACACACACACACATATACACACAGATACACACACACACATATATGGGCAGCAATCCTTTATTTTAATCATGTTTCGTTAAAAACGACCGACAAGGAAGATTTTATTAATTTTCTATTTATTTTTTTCAGTATTCTTACATGTTTACTTTTTTCCCAAGCGCTTTCAGCCATTTCACTGGTCATTTATATATATATATATATATATATATATATATATATATATATAGAGAGAGAGAGAGAGAGAGAGAGAGAGAGAGAAAGAGAGAGATAGTAAATATATATTGCTACGAGGATGCATTTCTATAGAAAAATATTAATAAAGCCTACAAAAAGGTAAAAATTTATAGTAAGGAATTACTGAGTTCTATTTGTTAATACAAAAAAGTTTTCATTCATGAAGTAGTTGTAAAATAGAGAAATTAGAAATAGAACGTTTGGAAGATTCTAGGTCATTCCAGTATATTCGAGAAAAATCTAGATGATTCGAGAAATATGCTAATTAGGTGCTAGCCCCAATAAAAATAGGTTTTTTGAAAAGAGTTTTCAGTTGTTAAAAAAGGCAATTTCTGGTATTATCAACTTCGGCTTTGATTCGTGGATTATTATATCCAGCCGAAAGAATCTCTATGAAAAGTTACGGACAAAACTCAAAAAGAGGACCTTCTGGAACTAAATTGGTAAATAGAATTTTTGAATAATTTTATTGACCAAACTAAAAAATTAATCTATATATACACGTATTTGAGGATTTCCAGTGATAACACATACAATAATTACTCTTTCTTCTTCTCCCTCGTAACACTTCTCAAGTGAACTCTTTTTTGTTTTGAATGTTACACTTGTATCTTTGTATATATTTTATTTTGTGTTTTAGTGTGAATTAAAATATTTGTTTGTGATTTAGCTCTGAGTTTTCGTTAATCATTTTCTTTTCTTTTGTTACAAGTTCCAACACATAACAAAATATAGAGAGAGAAAGGAAGGGATAGTAAATATATATATATATATATATATATATATATATATATAGAGAGAGAGAGAGAGAGAGAGAGAGAGAAAGAAATAGTAAATATATAGAGAGAGAAAGAAAGAGAGAGATAGTAAATATATCTATAGAGAGAGAGAGAAAGAGAGATAGTAAATATATCTAGAGAGAGAGAGAGAGAGAAAGAGAGAGATAGTAAATATATCTAGAGAGAGAAAGAAAGAGAGATAGTAAATATGTATAGAAAGAGAGAAAGAGAGAAATAGTAAATATATAGAGAGAGAAAGAAAGAGAAGGATAGTAAATATATCTAGAGAGAGAGAGAGAAAGAGAAAAATAGTAAATATATCTAGAGAGAGAGAGAAAGAGAGAGATAGTAATATGTATAGAAGGAGAGAAAGAGAGAAATAGTAAATATATAGAGAGAGAAAGAAAGAGAGAGATAGTAATATGTATAGAAGGAGAGAAAGAGAGAAATAGTAAATATATAGAGAGAGAAAGAAAGAGAGAGATAGTAATATGTATAGAAGGAGAGAAAGAGAGAAATAGTAAATATATAGAGAGAGAAAGAAAGAGAGGGATAGTAAATATATCTATAGAGAGAGAGAGAAAGAGAGATAGTAAATATATCTAGAGAGAGAGAGAGAGAAAGAGAGAGATAGTAAATATATCTAGAGAGAGAAAGAAAGAGAGATAGTAAATATGTATAGAAAGAGAGAAAGAGAGAAATAGTAAATATATAGAGAGAGAAAGAAAGAGAGGGATAGTAAATATATCTAGAGAGAGAGAGAAAGACAGAGATAGTAAATATATCTAGAGAGAGAGAGAAAGAAAGAGATAGTACATATATATATAGAGAGAGAGAGAAAGAAAGAGATAGTAAATATACTTAGAGATAGATAAATAGATAGTAAATATATCTATAGAGAGAGGGAGAAGAGAAAGAGAGAGATAGTAAATATCTATAGAAAGAGAGAAAGAGAGAGATAGTAAATATATTTTTAGAGAGAGGGAAAAAGAGAGAGATAGTAAATATGTATAGAGAGAGAGAGAGAGTCAAAGAGTGAATATATGATTCCATGCGAATCAGTCAAGTACCATACGTGATACACGCTTTGGGCGATCATGTCTCGAAAGAGACATGACTGACTGGGCAGAAGATTATCCCGCAGTAGGTTGCCATTGCTTTCTGCGGTAGACAGGTTGCTAGCCAAGGCTATAGAACCCAATCTGTCTTATTATTTAACCCATAACTGGAGGGAAGAAACGTATTAATACCTTTCCCAAGGGTATTTGCGCGTAAGTGAATGCAAGGGATTCAACTGGAATTCGAACTCGGCTCCCGGATTTGTCGTTCCGAGTCGATATCCACTGCACCACAACGCACATCATATTTAGTATATCTTCTATTTTTGTGAATTACTTCTAAAATTTGCTTTGACATAAGCATTATTAACTTCTGCATGAGGATTGGTTGGGATTCTTGTACACGAAGAGCATCCACAGTTTCAAATTGCGATCCATGTTTATAAACATCCTTTGTGGCCCCAAATATTCACGATTGGGTTTAGATCTGAAGAGCGTGCTGGATGGTTGAAAAGCTGAATATTGTTTTCTATAAAAACAAAAAAACTACTTCGACCTTCGAACGTCGTGGTTTGCAGCATTGTCCTTTTCTTCTTTTTTTTTAATCATTTCACCCCGGGCAAGGCGTAAATGCCACTGATGTGCGGGGGGCTACATAACTGAAAGAAAATTAATTAGAGGAGGGAGAAGAGGATTACAAACCAATTAGGAAGAAGCAATAGAAAGATGAAAATGCAGGTGTGATGACAGTTGCAAGGGGGGAGAGAAAGGGAAGGATATACGGGGTGGGGGAAGGGATAGAGTCAAGTGGTTAGTAGATGAGTATTGACATTGCATTTAAATTTCTGGAGGTTGTAGCCGTCAGGAAAGCAAGAATATGGGAGCGAGTTCCACAGGCGGGAAGTGCGAGAGAAGAAGCTGCAGGTGTAGAATTGTCGTCTGCATTTGGCTAACCTGACTGTGAATGGGTGGGACCCAGTTGCCAGTCTGGTTGCACTGGTAAACACCTGTCCTGCTGGAATATATAGTTTTCTGCACATAGACGAGGGCCTTCATTAATTAGCGACGTCTTTCTTAAAATGTCAATGTAACTAGCAGCTGTTTGATGAACTTTTGCCTCCTGTAACTCAAGAGTTCCATTGTACGAAAATGAACCACAGAAAATAATCGATCCTCCTCCACTGTGTCGTGTTGAGAAAATTTCTTTTGGGACAACTTTGCGTACTAGTAACGCTGAAAACACGCCTGTGCCATCAAGATTTAATATTTTCTCGTCTGAAAACAACACTATCTTCTATTTATTTACAACCCAAGTTTGATAATCGGAAGCAAATTATAAACGGGAATTTTATGGCGAGGAAGAAGGCGAGACCCTCTGCAGCCGTTTCACGTTCTTCAACCCTTTTTTATGCTGTCGAATTGTTCGAAAGCGCATTCAGCATCTCTATAATTTTTATCAGATTTGATGTTAGGCTGGAATCTTTCTAAACCTCTCAACTAATGCGTCTGCCTAGAGATGGTGAGATTTTATTGGGGCGACCGCTTGATTTTTTAGAAGCAGACGCATCCGGATTTTTTTATGAAGTTAGCAATGACAGTTCTGCTACGGCCAGTTTTATTTGCAATGACTCGTTGCGAAAAATCACGTCTTTGAAGTTCAACAATTCTGCTCTGTTCAAACTTTGTTAAAATTTTACCATTGGCCATTTTAAATTCTGAAATTCACTGCTAAAAATGAGCTTCAATCCTAAAGCTAGTTCTAAAATTTTTGTCCAGTATATTTTTTCACACATGATCTTACCTTTATCAATAACCAAAAAATACTTTTTCAATGTTTAAAGCTTATAAATTTTGATTTGTTTGTTGATAAACTACATTTTCTAATTTTTTTATTTTTTTAACACTTTTGTATCTGGTATTAAAATATCAATCAGGAGTGTACCTTAAAGGTACGTTTTTCATGAAAAGTAATGTTTTATTTACAAAAACTTGTAAAAAACATGTCACCCAAAGTATTGTCCATGGCTAGCTTCTACTTTTTCCATTTTTCTGGCAGAATTTTAATTCTACGTCAGAAAAATAACACATCTTCTGGTGAATACGGTCGGTGGGGTAAAACTTCAAATTTAAGCGTTTTTGGCCTAGCGTTATCATGTTACATAATAACTTTGTCCTGTCTTTGCTGGCATAGCGGCCGTTTTTTCTTCAATGATCAGCACGAATGCATCAATTGTAGTCGATAGCGATCTCCCGTGACTGTTTCGGTCGGTTTGAGCTGCAACTACACCCAGCACTAAGTGCAGCGCAGAAGCTTCGAACCATAGATATTTGGCTTTGCCACCAGTGTTAGTGCATCACTGGGCTTACCCCCACGATCTTCTACGCTTAAGGTTATCGTATTGTATCCACTTTTCAACGCCGGTCGCGAGATGATGCAAAAAATACTCTTCTTTTCTGTACTGCTTGCTTAAGGTAACTTAATCTCTCCAGAACTGTATAGAAGAAACAGAATGAAGATAATTTTTGAAATTTTCTTAACTTTTTTCTGTCAGCAAGCCTGCAACTTGGTGAGTTTAGCCAGTGTGATCTTATTTTTTATTATTTTTTGAATTATTTATTTACTTATTTTTATTTGTATTTTTTATTTTATTCTTTTTCGGTTCTTATCTTTTCTGCCTAATTTTTGTGTAAATTGTTCTTAATTATGAAATTTAGGTTTGGTATATTAGGGTTTTGGTTATGTAGGAATTCTAAGACCAGCCATGTTTTTTTATTTTATTGTTCTCTGTCATTCCCTTGCTAACTGGACACATGGCTTGGAGGAGATTCCCCCCTCCATCTTTCTGTCTGTTACTGCTTGCTTAAGGTAACTTAATCTCTCCAGAACTGTATAGAAGAAACAGAATGAAGATAATTTTTGAAATTTTCTTAACTTTTTCTGTCAGCAAGCCTGCAGCTTGGTGAGTTTAGCCAGTGTGATCTTATTTTTATTATTTTTTGAATTATTTGTTTACTTATTTTTATTTGTATTTTTTATTTTTATTTCTTTTTGGTTCTTATCTTTTCTGCCTAATTTTTTGTGTAAATTGTTCTTTTTAATTATGAAATTTAGGTTTGGTATATTAGGTTTTGGTTATATGCTTAGGAATTCTAAGACATTGTGTTTTTAGTACTGTTGTTCTCTGTCATTCCCTTGCTAACTGGACACATGGCTTGGAGGAGATTCCCCCCTCCATCACACTACTGTCTGTTACTGCTTGCTTAAGGTAACCATCTCTCCAGAACTGTATAGAAGAAACAGAATGAAGATAATTTTGAGAAATTTTCTTAACTTACTTTCTATTCAGCAAACCTTGGCACTTGGTGAGTTTAACAAGTGTGATCTTATTTTTATTATTTTTGAATTATTTATTTACTTATTTTTATTTGTATTTTTATTTTATTCCTTTTTTGGTTCTTATCTTTTCTGCCCATTTTTTTGTACCTTAGTTGTTCTTAATTATGAAATTTAGGTTTGGTATATTAGGGTTTTGGTTATATGTAGGAATTCTAAGACCGGCCATGTTTTTTTTTATTTATTGTTCTCTGTCATTCCCTTCTGCTAACTGGACACATGGCTTGGAGGATTCCCCCTCCATCCACTACTGTCTGTTACTGCTTGCTTAAGGTAACTTAATCTCTCCAAAGACTCTCCAGAACTGTATAGAAGAAACAGAATGAGAAGATAATTTTGAAATTTTCTTAACTTTTTTCTGTCAGCAAGCCTGCAACTTGGTGAGTTTGTTGATGTGATCTTATTTTTTATTATTTTAGGTATTTATTTACTTATTTTTATTTGTATTTTTTTATTTTATTCTTTTTCGGTTCTTATCTTTTCTGCCTAATTTTTGTGTAAATTGTTCTTAATTATGAAATTTAGGTTTGGTATATTAGGGTTTTGGTTATATGTAGGAATTCTAAGACCGGCCATGTTTTTTTATTTTATTGTTCTCTGTCATTCCCTTGCTAACTGGACACATGGCTTGGAGGAGATTCCCCCCTCCATCCCACTACTGTCTGTTGCAGCAGCAGGTAACCAAATGTCTCCAGAACTCTCCAGAACTGTATAGAAGAAACAGAATGAAGATAATTTTGGAAATTTTCTTAACTTTTTTCTGTCAGCAGCCTGCAGCTTGGTGAGTTTAGCCAGTGTGATCTTATTTTTTATTATTTTTTGAATTATTTATTTTACTTATTTTATTTGTATTTTTATTTATTCTTTTTCGGTTCTTATCTTATTCTTCTAATTTTTGTGTATTGTTCTTAATTATGAAATTTAGGTTTGGTATATTAGGGTTTTGGTTATATGTAGGAATTCTAAGACCGGCTGTGTTTTGCCTTTATTTTATTGTTCTCTGTCATTCCTTGCTAACTGGACACATGGCTTGGAAGTTCCCCCCTCCATCACACTACTGTCTGTTACTGCTTGCTTAAGGTAACTTAATCTCTCCAGAACTCTCCAGAACTGTATAGAAGAAACAGAATGAAGATAATTTTTGAAATTTTCTTAACTTTTTTCTGTCAGCAAGCCTGCAACTTGGTGAGTTTAGCCAGTATGATCTTATTTTTATTATTTTTTGAATTATTTATTTACTTATTTTTTATTTGTATTTTTTATTTTATTCTTTTTCGGTTCTTATCTTTTCTGCCTAATTTTTGTGTAAATTGTTTACTTGAGTATGAAATTTGGGTTTGGTATATTAGGGTTTTGGTTATATGTAGGAATTCTAAGACCGGCCATGTTTTTTTATTTTATTGTTCTCTGTCATTCCCTTGCTAACTGGACACATGGCTTGGAGGAAGTTTCCCCCTCCATCACACTACTGTCTGTTACTGCTTGCTTAAGGTAACTTAATCTCTCCAGAACTGTATAGAAGAAACAGAATGAAGACTCATTTTTGAAATTTTCTTAACTTTTTTCTGTCAGCAAGCCTGCAGCTTGGTGAGTTTAGCCAGTGTGATCTTATTTTTTTTATTATTTTTTGAATTATTTATTTACTTATTTTTTATTTGTATTTTTATTTTATTCTTTTTCGGTTCTTATCTTTCTGCCTAATTTTTGTGTAAATTGTTCTTAATTATGAAATTTAGGTTTGGTATATTAGGGTTTTGGTTATATGTAAGGAATTCTAAGACCGGCCATGTTTTTATTTTATTGTTCTCTGTCATTCCCTTGCTAACTGGACACATGGCTTGGAGGAGATTCCCCCTCCATCACACTACTGTCTGTTACTGCTTGCTTAAAAGGTAACAATCTCTCCAGAACTGTATAGAAGAAACAGAATGAAGATAATTTTTGAAATTTTCTTAGCACTTGTCAGCAAGCCTGCAGCTTGGTGAGTTTAGCCAGTGTGATCTTATTTTTTATTATTTTTTTGAATTATTTATTTACTTATTTTTATTTGTATTTTTTATTTTATTCT
This sequence comes from Ascarosepion bandense, assembly GCA_037127315.1. NCBI lineage: Eukaryota > Metazoa > Mollusca > Cephalopoda > Sepiida > Sepiidae > Ascarosepion > Ascarosepion bandense. The sequence goes on along the minus strand of JBBBDQ010029728.1, from coordinate 277,366 downwards.
TTTTCGGTTCTTATCTTTTCTGCCTAATTTTTGTGTAGGATTGTTCTTAATTATGAAATTTAGGTTTGGTATAATAGGGTTTTGGTTATATGTGGGAATTCTAAGACCGGCCATGTTTTTTTATTTTATTGTTCTCTGTCATTCCCTTGCTAACTGGACACATGGCTTGGAGGAGATTCCCCCCTCCATCACACTACTGTCTGTTACTGCTTGCTTAAGGTAACTTAATCTCTCCAGAACTCTCCAGAACTGTATAGAAGAAACAGAATGAAGATAATTTTTGAAATTTTCTTAACTTTTTTCTGTCAGCAAGCCTGCAACTTGGTGAGTTTAGCCAGTGTGATCTTATTTTTTATTATTTTTTGAATTATTTATTTACTTATTTTTATTTGTATTTTATTTTATTCTTTTGGGTTCTTATCTTTCTGCCTAATTTTTATTTAATTGTTCTTAATTATGAAATTTAGGTTTGGTATATATTAGTTTTGGTTATATGTAGAATTCTAAGACCGGCCATGTTTTTTTATTTATTGTTCTCTGTCATTCCCTTGCTAACTGGACCTTTAGCTTGGAGGAGATTCCCCCCTCCATCACACTACTGTCTGTTACTGTTGTGAGTAACAACTCAGAACTGTATAGAAGAAACAGAATGAGATAATTTTTGAAATTTTCTTTTCTTTTTTCTATATCAGCAAACTGCAGCCGTGAGTTTAGCCAGGGTAAGTCTTATTTTTATTATTTTTTGAATTATTTATTTACTTATTTTTTATTTGTATTTTTTATTTTATTCTTTTTCGGTTCTTATCTTTTCTGCCTAATTTTTGTGTAAATTGTTCTTAATTATGAAATTTAGGTTTGGTATATTAGGGTTTTGATTATATGTAGGAATTCTAAGACCGGCCATGTTTTTTTATTTTATTGTTCTCTGTCATTCCCTTGCTAGCTGGACACATGGCTTGGAGGAGATTCCCCCTCCATCACACTACTGTCTGTTACTGCTTGCTTGAGTAACTGTCTCTCCAGAACTGTATAGAAGAAACAGAATGAAGATAATTTTGAAATTTTCTTAACTTTTTTCTGTCAGCAAGCCTGCAACTTGGTGAGTTTAGCCAGTGTGATCTTATTTTTTATTATTTTTTGAATTATTTATTTACTTATTTTTATTTGTATTTTTTTATTTTATTCTTTTTCGGTTCTTATCTTTTCTGCTAATTTTTGTGTAAATTGTTCTTAATTATGAAATTTTAGGTTTGGTATATTGGGGTTTGGTTATATGTAGGAATTCTAAATTGACCTGTGTTTTTTATTTTATTGTTCTGTCTGTCATTCCCTTGCTAACTGGACATGGCTTGGAGGAGATTCCCCCCTCCATCACACTACTGTCTGTACACTTGCTTAAGGTAACTTAATCTCCAGAACTGTATAGAAGAAACAGAATGAAGATAATTTTGAAATTTTCTTAGCTTTTTTCTGTCAGCAGCAAGCCTGCAGCTTGGTGAGTTTAGCCAGTGTGATCTTATTTTTTATTATTTTTTTAGATTATTTATTTACTTATTTTTATTTATGTATTTTTATTTTATTCTTTTTCGGTTCTTATCTTTTCTGCCTAATTTTGTGCTTTGATTGTTCTTAATTATGAAATTTAGGTTTGGTATATTAGGGTTTTGGTTATATGTAGGAATTCTAAGGCCGGCCATGTTTTTTTATTTTATTGTTCTCTGTCATTCCCTTGCTAACTGGACACATGGCTTGGAGGAGATTCCCCCCTCCATCACACTACTGTCTGTTACTGCTTGCTTAAGGTAACTTAATCTCTCCAGAACTGTATAGAAGAAACAGAATGAAGATAATTTTGAAATTTTCTTAACTTTTTCTGTCAGCAAGCCTGCAGCTTGGTGAGTTTAGCCAGTGTGATCTTATTTTTTGTATTTTTTGAATTATTTATTTACTTATTTTTATTTGTATTTTTTATTTTATTCTTTTTCGGTTCTTATCTTTTCTGCCTAATTTTTGTGTAAATTGTTCTTAATTATGAAATTTAGGTTTGGTATATTAGGGTTTTGGTTATATGTGAATTCTAAGACCGGCCATGTTTTTATTTTATTGTTCTCTGTCATTCCCTTGCTAACTGGACACATGGCTTGGGGGAGATTCCCCCATCATCACACTACTGTCTGTTACTGCTTGCTTAAGGTAGCAATCTCTCCAGAACTGTATAGAAGAAACAGAATGAAGATAATTTTTGAAATTTTCTTAACTTTTTTCTGTCAGCAAGCCTGCAACTTGGTGAGTTTAGCCAGTGTGATCTTATTTTTTATTATTTTTTGAATTATTTATTTACTTATTTTTATTTGTATTTTTATTTTATTCTTTTTTCGGTTCTTATCTTTTTCTGCCTAATTTTTGTGTAAATTGTTCTTAATTATGAAATTTGGGTTTTGGTTATATTAGGGTTTTGGTTATATGTATTGGAATTCTAAGACCGGCCATGTTTTTTTATTTTATTGTTCTCTGTCATTTCCCCTTGCTAACTGGACACATGGCTTGGAGAGATTCCCCCCTCCATCACACTACTGTCTGTTACTGCTTGTAAAATCAGCAATCTCTCCAGAACTGTATAGAAGAAACAGAATGAAGATAATTTTGAAATTTTCTTAACTTTTTTCTGTCAGCAAGCCTGCAACTTGGTGAGTTTAGCCAGTGTGATCTTATTTTTATTATTTTGAATTATTTATTTACTTATTTTTATTTGTATTTTTTTATTTTATTCTTTTTCGGTTCTTATCTTTTCTGCCCTAATTTTTGTATGAGGTATTTAATTATAAAATTTAGGTTTGGTATATTGGGGTTTTGGTTATGTAGGAATTCTACGGCAGAAATGTCTTTGTTTATTGTTCTCTGTCATTCCCCTTGCTAACTGGACACATGGCTTGGAGGAAGTTCCCCCCTCCATCACTACTGTCTGTTACCTTTTGCTTAAGGTAACTTAATCTCCAGAACTGTATAGAAGAAAAACAGAATGAAGATAATTATTTTGAAATTTTCTTAACTTTTTTCTGTCAGCAAGCCTGCAACTTGGTGAGTTTAGCCAATCTTCAGTCTTATTTTTTATTATTTTTTAGATGTTATTTACTTATTTTTATTTGTATTTTTTATTTTATTCTTTTTCGGTTCTTATCTTTTCTGCTAATTTTTGTGTAAATTGTTCTTAATTATGAAATTTAGGTTTGGTATATTAGGGTTTTGGTTATATGTAGGAATTCTAAGACCGGCCATGTTTTTTTATTTTATTGTTCTCTGTCATTCCCTTGCTAACTGGACACATGGCTTGGAGAATTCCCCCCTCCATCACACTACTGTCTGTTACTGTAGCAAGGTAACTTAATCTCTCCAGAACTGTATAGAAGAAACAGAATGAAGATAATTTTTTGAAATTTTCTTAACTTTTTTCTGTCAGCAAGCCTGCAACTTGGTGGTTTAGCCAGTGTGATCTTATTTTTATTATTTTTGAATTATTTATTTACTTGTTTATTTGTATTTTTTATTTTATTCTTTTTTGATTTCTTATCTTTGCCTAATTTTTGTGTAAGTGTTCTTAATTATGAAATTTAGGTTTGGTATATTGGGGTTTTGGTTATATGTAGGAATTCTAAGACCGGCCATGTTTTTTTATTTTATTGTTCTCTGTGTTCCCTTGCTAACTGGACACATGGCAGGAATTCCCCCCTCCATCACACTACTGTCTGTTACTGCTTGCTTAAGGTAACTTAATCTCTCCAGAACTGTATAGAAGAAACAGAATGAAGATAATTTTTGAAATTTTCTTAACTTTTTTTCTGTCAGCAAGCCTGCAACTTGGTGAGTTTAGCCAGTGTGATCTTATTTTTATTATTTTTTGAATTCTTTAACTACTTATTTTTATTTGTATTTTTTATTTTATTCTTTTTCGGTTCTTATCTTTCACTAATTTTTGTGTAAATTGTTCTTAATTATGAAATTTAGGTTTGGTATATTGGGGTTTTGGTTATATGTAGAAAAATTCTAAGACCGGCCATGTTTTTATTTTATTGTTCTCTGTCATTCCCTTGCTAACTGGACACATGGCTTGGAGGAGATTCCCCCCTCCATCACACTACTGTCTGTTACTGCTTGCTTAAGGTAACCAATCTCTCCAGAACTGTATAGAAGAAACAGAATGAAGATAATTTTTGAAATTTTCTTAACTTTTTTCTGTCAGCAAGCCTGCAGCTTGGTGAGTTTAGCCAGTGTGATCTTATTTTTTATTATTTTTGAATTATTTATTTACTTATTTTTATTTGTATTTTTATTTTATTCTTTTTCGGTTCTTATCTTTTCTGCCTAATTTTTGTGTAAATTGTTCTTAATTATGAAATTTGAGTTTGGTATATTAGGGTTTTGGTTATATGTAGGAATTCTAAGACGGCCATGTTTTTTTATTTTGTTGTTCTCTGTCATTCCCTTGCTAACTGGACACATGGCTTGGAGATTCCCCCTCCATACTGTCTGTTACTGCTTGCTTAGACGCTTAATCTCTCCAGAACTGTATAGAAAACAGAATGAAGATATTGCAGAATTTTCTTAACTTTTTTCTGTCAGCAAGCCTGCAACTTGGTGAGTTTAGCCAGTGTGATCTTATTTTTTATTATTTTTTGAATTATTTATTTACTTAGCTTTTTTATTTGTATTTTTTATTTTATTCTTTTTAGGTTCTTATCTTTTCTGCCTAATTTTTGTATAGAATTGTTCTTAATTATGAAATTTAGGTTTGGTATGGGGTTTTGGTTATATGTGTAGGAATTCTAAGACCGGCCATGTTTTTTTTATTTTATTGTTCTCTGTCATTCCCTTGCTAACTGGACACATGGCTTGGAGGAGATTCCCCCCTCCATCCTGCTGTCTGTTACTGCTTGCTTAAGGTAACTTAATCTCTCCAGAACTGTATAGAAGAAACAGAATGAAGATAATTTTTGAAATTTTCTTAACTTTTTCTGTCAGCAAGCCTGCAGCTTGGTGAGTTTAGCCAGTGTGATCTTATTTTTTATTATTTTTGAATTATTTATTTACTTATTTTTATTTATTATTTTTTATTTTATTCTTTTTCGGTTCTTATCTTTTCTTCTAATTTTTGTGTAAATTGTTCTTAATTATGAAATTTAAGGTTTGGTATATTAGGGTTTTGGTTATATGTAGGAATTCTAAGACCGGCCATGTTTTTTTATTTGTATTGTTCTCTATCATTCCCTTGCTAACTGGGACATGGCTTGGAGAGATTCCTTCTCCATCACACTACTGTCTGTTACTGCTTGCTTAAGGTAACTTAATTCCTCCAGAACTGTATAGAAGGAAACAGACTGAAGATAATTTTTGAAATTTTCTTAACTTTTTTCTGTCAGCAAGCCTGCAACTTGGTGAGTTTAGCCAGTGTATCTTATTTTATTATTTTTTGAATTATTTATTTACTTATTTTTATTTGTATTTTTTATTTTATTCTTTTTTCGGTTCTTTATCTTTTCTGCCTAATTTTTGTGTAAATTGTTCTTAATTATGAAATTTAGGTTTGGTATATTAGGGTTTTGGTTATAAGTGTAGGAATTCTAAGACCGGCCATGTTTTTTTATTTTATTGTTCTCTGTCATTCCCTTGCTAAATTGACACATGGCTTGGAGTGAGATTCCCTCTCCATCACACTACTGTCTGTTACTGCTTGCTTAAGGTAACTTAATCTCTCCAGAACTGTATAATGTGAAACAGAATGAAGATAATTTTTGAAATTTTCTTAACTTTTTTCTGTCAGCAAGCCTGCAACTTGGTGAGTTTAGCCAGTGTGATCTTATTTTTTATTATTTTTTGAATTATTTATTTACTTATTTTTATTTGTATTTTATTTTATTCTTTTCGGTTCTTATCTTTTCTCTGCCTAATTTTTGTGTAAATTGTTCTTAATTATGAAATTTAGGTTTGGTATATTAGGGTTTTGGTTATATGTAGGAATTCTAAGACCGGCCATGTTTTTTTATTTTATTGTTCTCTGTCATTCCCTTGCTAACTGGACGACATGGCTTGGAGGAGATTCCCCTCCCATCACACTACTGTCTGTTACTGCTTGCTTAAGGTAACTTAATCTCTCCAGAACTGTATAAGAAATGAAATGAAGATAATTTTTGAAATTTTCTTAACTTTTTCTGTCAGCAAGCCTGCAACTTGGTGAGTTTAGCCAGTGTGATCTTATTTTTTATTATTTTAATTATTTATTTACTTATTTTTATTTGTATTTTTTATTTTATTCTTTTTCTATTTTATCTTTTCTGCCTAATTTTTGTGTAAATTGTTCTTAATTATGAAATTTAGGTTTGGTATATTAGGGTTTTGGTTATAGGAATTCTAAGACCGGCCATGTTTTTTTATTTTATTGTTCTCTGTCATTCCCTTGTTAACTGGACACATGGCTTGGAGGAGATTCCCCTCTCCATCACACTACTGTCTGTTACTGCTTGCTTAAGGCAATTTAATCTTCCAGAACTGTATAGAAGAAACAGAATGAAGATAATTTTTGAAATTTTCTTAACTTTTTTTCTGTCAGTGCAAGCCTGCAACTTGGTGAGTTTAGCCAGTGTGATCTTATTTTATTATTTTTTGAATTATTTATTTACTTATTTTTATTTGTATTTTTTATTTTATTCTTCGGTTCTTATCTTTTCTGCCTAATTTTAAAAATTGTTCTTAATTATGAAATTTAGGTTTGGTATATTAGGTTGGTTATATGTAGGAATTCTAAGACCGCTGCGTTTTTTTATTTTATTGTTCTCTGTCATTCCCTTGCTAACTGACACATGGCTTGGAGGAGATTCCCCCTCCATCACACTACTGTCTGTTACTGCTTGCTTAAGGTAACTTAATCTCTCCAGAACTGTATAGAAGAAACAGAATGAAGATAATTTTTGAAATTTCTTTAACTTTTTTCTGTCAGCAAGCCTCAAAATCCTTATGAGTTTAGCCAGTGTGATCTTATTTTATTATTTTTTGAATTATTTATTTACTTATTTTTATTTGTATTTTTTATTTTATTCTTTTTCGGTTCTTATCTTTTCTGCCTAATTTTTGTGTAAATTGTTCTTAATTATGAAATTTAGGTTTGGTATATTAGGGTTTTGGTTATATGTAGGAATTCTAAGACCGGCCATGTTTTTTTATTTTATTGTTCTCTGTCATTCTTTGCTAACTGGACACATGGCTTGGAGGAGATTCCCCCCTCCATCACACTACTGTCTGTTACTGCTTGCCAAGGTAACTTAATCTCTCCAGAACTGTGGTATAGAAGAAACAGAATGAAGATAATTTTTGAAATTTTCTTAACTTTTTCTGTCAGCAAGCCTGCAACTTGGTGAGTTTAGCCAGTGTGATCTTATTTTTTATTATTTTTTGAATTATTTATTTACTTATTTTTATTTGTATTTTTTATTTTATTCTTTTTCGGTTCTTATCTTTTCTGCCTAATTTTTGTGTAAATTGTTCTTAATTATGAAATTTAGGCTTGGTATATTAGGGTTTTGGTTATATGTAGGAATTCTAAGACTCATTATGTTTTTATTTTATTGTTCTCTGTCATTCCCTTGCTAACTGGACACATGGCTTGGAGGAGATTCTCCATCATACTACTGTCTGTTACTGCTTGCTTAAGGTAACTTAATCTCTCCAGAACTGTATAGAAGAAACAGAATGAAGATAATTTTTGAAATTTTCTTAACTTTTTTCTGTCAGCAAGCTCTGCAACTTGGTGAGTTTAGCCAGTGTGATCTTATTTTTATTATTTCTTGAATTATTTATTTACTTATTTTTATTTGTATTTTTTATTTTATTCTTTTCTTTATTTTATCTTTTCTGCCTAATTTTGTGTAAATTGTTCTTAATTATGAAATTTAGGTTTGTATATTAGGGTTTTGGTTATATGGAATTCCAAGACCGGCCATGTTTTTTTATTTTATTGTTCTCTGTCATTCCCTTGCTAACTGACACACATGGCTTGGAGGTGTAGTATTCCCCCTCCATCACACTACTGTCTGTTACTGTTTGCTTAAGGTAACTTAATCTCTCCAGAACTGTATAGAAGAAACAGAATGAAGATAATTTTTGGAAATTTTCTTAACTTTTTTCTGTCAGCAAGCCTGCAACTTGGTGAGTTTAAGCCAGTGTGATCTTATTTTTTATTATTTTTTGAATTATTTATTTATTTCTATTATTTGTATTTTTTATTTATTTTTTTGTTTTTTTATCTTTTCTTGCCTAATTTTTGTGTAAATTGTTCTTAATTATGAAATTTAGGTTTGGTATATTAGGTTTTGCTATGTAGGAATTCTAAGACCGGCCATGTTTTTTTATTTTATTGTTCTCTGTCATTCCCTTGCTAACTGACACATGGCTTGGAGGAGATTCCCCTCCATCACACTACTGTCTGTTACTGCTTGCTTAAGGTAACTTAATCTCTCCAGAACTGTATAGAAGAAACAGAATGAAGATAATTTTTGAAATTTTCTTAACTTTTTTCATCAGCAAGCCTGCAATGGTGAGTTTAGCCAGTGTGATCTTATTTTTATTATTTTTTGAATTTATTTATTTACTTATTTTTATTTGTATTTTTTTATTTATTCTTTTCGGTTCTTTATCTTTTCTGCCTAATTTTTGTGTAAATTGTTCTTAATTATGAAATTCTTAGGTTTGGTATATTAGGGTTTTGGTTATATGTAGGAATTCTAAGACCGGCCATGTTTTTTTATTTTATTGTTCTCTGTCATTCCCTAGTTAACTGACATTGCTGGCTTGGAGGAGATTCCCCCTCCATCACACTACTGTCTGTTACTGCTTGCTTAAGGTAACTTAATCTCTCCAGAACTGTATAGAAGAAACAGAATGAAGATAATTTTTGAAATTTTCTTAACTTTTTTCTGCCTAGCAAGCCTGCAACTTGGTGAGTTTAGGCCAGTGTGATCTTATTTTTTATTATTTTTTAATTATTTATTTACTTATTTTTATTTGTATTTTTATTTTATTCTTTTTCGGTTCTTATCTTTTCTGCCTAATTTTTGTGTAAATTGTTCTTAATTATGAAATTTAGGTTTGGTATATTAGGTTTTGGTTATATGTAGGAATTTAAGACCGGCCATGTTTTTTTATTTTATTGTTCTCTGTCATTCCCTTGCTAACTGGACACATGGCTTGGAGGAGATTCCCCCCTCCATCACACTACTGTCTGTTACTGCTTGCTTAAGGTAACTTAATCTCTCCAGAACTGTATAGAAGAAACAGAATGAAGATAATTTTTGAAATTTTCTTAACTTTTTTCTGTCAGCAAGCCTGCAACTTGGTGAGTTTAGCCAGTGTGATCTTATTTTTTATTATTTTTTGAATTATTTATTTACTTATTTTTATTTGTATTTTTTATTTTATTCTTTTTCGGTTCTTATCTTTTCTGCCTAATTTTGGGGTAAATTGTTCTTAATTATGAAATTTAGGTTTGGTATATTAGGGTTTTGGTTATATGTAGAATTCTAAGACCGGCCATGTTTTTTATTTTATTGTTCTCTGTCATTCCCTTGCTAACTGGACACATGGCTTGGAGGAGATTCCCCTCCATCACACTACTGTCTGTTACTGCTTGCTTAAGGTAACTTAATCTCTCCAGAACTGTATAGAAGAAACAGAATGAAGATAATTTTTTGAAATTTTCTTAACTTTTTCTGTCAGCAAGCCTGCAACTTGGTGAGTTTAGCCAGGATCTTATTTTTATTATTTTTAAAATTATTTATTTACTTATTTTTATTTGTATTTTTTATTTTATTCTTTTTCGGTTCTTATCTTTTTCTGCCTAATTTTGTGTAAATTGTTCTTAATTATGAAATTTAGGTTTGGTGTATATTAGGTTTTGGTTATATGTAGGAATTCTAAGACCGGTCATGTTTTTTTATTTTATTGTTCTCTGTCATTCCCTTGCTAACTGGACACATGGCTTGGAGGAGATTCCCCCTCCATCACACTACTGTCTGTTACTGCTTGCTTAAGGTAATCAATCTCTCCAGAACTGTATAGAAGAAACAGAATGAAGATAATTTTTGGAAATTTTCTTTAACTTTTTTCTGTCACAAGCCTGGCAATCTATGAGTTTAGGCCAGTGTGATCTTATTTTCTTATTATTTTTTGAATTATTTATTTACTTATTTTTATTTGTATTTTTTATTTTATTCTTTTTCAGTTCTTTATCTTTTCTGCCTAATTTTTGTGTAAATTGTTCTTAATTATGAAATTTAGGTTTGGTATATTAGGTTTTGGTTATATGTAGGAATTCTAAGACCGGCCATGTTTTTTTATTTTATTGTTCTCTGTCATTCCTTGCTAACTGGACACATGGCTTGGAGGAGATTCCCCCCTCCATCACACTACTGTCTGTTACTGCTTGCTTAAGGTAACTTAATCTCTCCAGTGAACTGTATAGAAGAAACAGAATGAAGATAATTTTTGAAATTTTCTTAACTTTTTCTGTCAGCAAGCCTGCAACTTGGTGAGTTTAGCCAGTGTGATCTCTATTTTTTATTATTTTTTGAATTATTTATTTACTTATTTTTATTTGTATTTTTTATTTTATTCTTTTTTCGGTTCTTATCTTTTTCTGCCTAATTTTTTGTGTAAATTGTTCTTAATTATGAAATTTAGGTTTGGTATATTAGGGTTTTGGTTATATGTAGGAATTTCTAAGACCGGCCATGTTTTTTTATTTTATTGTTCTCTGTCATTCCCTTGCTAACTGGACACATGGCTTGGAGGAGATTCCCCTCCATCACACTACTGTCTGTTACTGCTTGCTTAAGGTAATCTAATCTCTCCAGAACTGTATAGAAGAAAACAGAATGAAGATAATTTTTGAAATTTTCTTTAACTTTTTTCGGTCAGCAAGCCTGCAACTTGGTGAGTTTAGCCAGTGATCTTATTTTTTATTATTTTTTGAATTATTTATTTACTTATTTTTTATTTGTATTTTTTATTTTATTCTTTTTCTGTTTCATTCTTTTCTGCCTAATTTTGTAAATTGTTCTTAATTATGAAATTTAGGTTTGGTATATTAGGGTTTGGTTATATGTAGGAATTCTAAGACCGGCCATGTTTTTTTATTTTATTGTTCTCTGTCATTCCCTTGCTAACTGACACATGGCTTGGAGGAGATTCTCCATCACACTACTGTCTGTTACTGCTTGCTTAAGGTAACTTAATCTCTCCAGAACTGTATAGAAGAAACAGAATGAAGATAATTTTTGAAATTTTCTTAACTTTTTTCTGTCAGCAAGCCTGCAACTTGGTGAGTTTAGCCAGTGTGATCTTATTTTTTATTATTTTTTGAATTATTATTACTTATTTTTATTTGTATTTTTTATTTTATCTTTTCTGTTCTTTATCTTTTCTGCCTAATTCTTGTGTAAATTGTTCTTAATTATGAAATTTAGGTTTGGTATATTAGGTTTTGGTTATATGTAGGAATTCTAAGACCGGCCATGTTTTATTTTATTGTTCTCTGTCATTCCCCTTTGGTTAACTGGACACATGGCTTGGAGGAGACTTCTCTCTCTCCATCACACCAATACTGTCTGTTACTGCTTGCTTAAGGTAACTTAATCTCTCCAAACCTACAGAAGAAACAGAATGAAGATAATTTTTATGTCTTCTTAACTTTTTTCTGTCAGCAAGCCTGCAACTTGGTGAGTTTAGCCAGTGTGATCTTATTTTTTATTATTTTTGAATTATTTATTTACTTATTTTTATTTGTATTTTTTATTTTATTCTTTTTTCGTTCTTATCTTTTCTGCCTAATTTTTGTGTAAATTGTTCTTAATTATGAAATTTAGGTTTGGTATATTAGTTTTGGTTATATGTAGGAATTTTAAGACCGGCCATGTTTTTTTATTTTATTGTTCTCTGTCATTCCCTTGCTAATTGACACATGGCTTGGAGGAGATTTCCTCCATCACACTACTGTCTGTTACTGCTTGCTTAAGGTAACTTAATTCCCCCAGAACTGTATAGAAGAAACAGAATGAAGATAATTTTTGAAATTTTCTTAACTTTTTTCTGTCACAAGCCTGCAACTTGGTGAGTTTAGCCAGTGTGATCTTATTTTTTATTATTTTTTGAATTATTTATTTATTTATTTTTATTTGTATTTTTTATTTTATTCTTTTCGGTTCTTATCTTTTCTGCCTAATTTTTGTGTAAATTGTTCTTAATTATGAAATTTAGGTTTGGTATATTAGGGTTTTGGTTATATGGTGAATTTAAAGACCGGCCATGTTTTTTTATTTTATTGTTCTCTCAGTCATTCCCTTGCTAATTGACACGCGGCTTCTTGGAGGAGATTCCCCTCCATCACACTACTGTCTGTTACTGCTTGCTTAAGGTAACTTAATCTCTCTCCTGAACTGTATAGAAGAAACAGAATGAAGATACTTTGAAATTTTCTTAACTTTTTTCTGTCAGCAAGCCTGCAACTTGGTGAGTTTAGCCAGTGATCTTTTATTTTTTTATTATTTTTTGAATTATTTATTTACTTATTTTTATTTGTATTTTTTATTTTATTCTTTTTCGGTTCTTATCTTTTTCTGCCGACTTGTGTAAATTGTTCTTAATTATGAAATTTAGGTTTGGTATATTAGGGTTTTGGTTATATGTAGGAATTCTAAGACCGGCCATGTTTTTTTATTTTATTGTTCTCTGTCATTCCCTTTGTTAACTGGACACATGGCTTGGAGGAGATTTCCTCCCTCCATCACACTACTGTCTGTTACTGCTTGCTTAAGGTAACTTAATCTCTCCAGAACTGTATAGAAGAAACAGAATGAAGATAATTTTTGAAATTTTCTTTAACTTTTTCTGTCAGCAAGCCTGCAACTTGGTGAGTTTAGCCAGTGTGATCTTATTTTATTATTTTTTGAATTATTTATTTACTTATTTTTATTTGTATTTTTTATTTTATTCTTTTTCGGTTCTTATCTTTTCTGCCTAATTTTTGTGTAAATTAATTTTTAATTATGAAATTTAGGTTTGGTATATTAGGGTTGGTTATATGTAGGAATTCTAAGACCGGCCATGTTTTTTTATTTTATTGTTCTCTGTCATTCTGCTAACTGGACACATGGCTTGGAGGAGATTCCTCTCTCCATCACACTACTGTCTGTTACTGCTTGCTTAAGGTAACTTAATTCCTCCAGAACTGTATAGAAGAAACAGAATGAAGATAATTTTTGAAATTCTTTTCTAACTTTTCTGTCAGCAAGCTCTGCAACTTGGTGAGTTTAGCCAGTGTGATCTTATTTTTTATTATTTTTTGAATTATTTATTTACTTATTTTTATTTGTATTTTTTATTTTATTCTTTCGGTTCTTGTATCTTTTTTCTGCCTAATTTTTGTGTAAATTGTCTTTAATTATGAAATTTAGGTTTGGTATATTAGGGTTTTAAGTTATATGTAGGAATTCTAAGACCGGCCATGTTTTTTTATTTTATTGTTCTCTGTCATTCCCTTGCTAACTGACACATGGCTTGGAGGAGATTCCCTCTCCATCACACTACTGTCTGTTACTGCTTGCTTAAGGTGAACTTAATCTCTCCAGAACTGTATAGAAGAAACAGAATGAAGATAATTTTTGGAAATTTTCTTAACTTTTTTCTGGCTGGCAAGCCTGCAACTTGGTGAGTTTAGCCAGTGTGATCTTATTTTTTATTATTTTTTGAATTATTTATTTACTTATTTTTATTTGTATTTTTTATTTTATTCTTTTTCGGTTCTTATCTTTTCTGCCTAATTTTGTGTAAATTGTTCTTAATTATGAAATTTAGGTTTGGTATAATAGGGTTTTGGTTAGTATGGTGAATTCTAAGACCGGCTGCTTTTTTATTTTATTGTTCTCTGTCATTCCCTTGCTAACTGGACACATGGCTTGGAGGAGATTCCCCTCCATCACACTACTGTCTGTTACTGCTTGCTTAAGGTAACTTAATAATCTCTCCAGAACTGTATAGAAGAAACAGAATGAAGATAATTTTTGAAATTTTCTTAACTTTTTTCAAGTCAGCAAGCCTGCAACTTGGTGAGTTTAGCCAGTGACTTTATTTTTTATTATTTTTTGAATTATTTATTTACTTATTTTTATTTGTATTTTTTATTTTATTCTTTTCGGTTCTTATCTTTTCTGCCTAATTTTGGTAAATTGTTCTTAATTATGAAATTTAGGTTTGGTATATTAGGGTTTTTGGTTATATGTAGGAATTCTAAGACTGTCATGTTTTTTTATTTTATTGTTCTCTGTCATTCCCTTTGCTAACTGGACAGAGTATTGAGGAGATTCCCCTCCATCACACTACTGTCTGTTACTGCTTAAGCTGCTGTAACTTAATCCTCCAGAACCATAGAAGAGAACAGAATTAACATAATTTTTGAAATTTTCTTAACTTTTTTCTGTCAGCAAGCTCAAAACTTGGTGAGTTTAGCCAGTGTGATCTTATTTTTTATTATTTTTTGAATTATTTATTTACTTATTTTTATTTGTATTTTTTATTTTATTCTTTTTCGGTTCTTATCTTTTCTGCCTAATTTTTGTGTAAATTGTTCTTAATTATGAAATTTAGGTTTGGTATATTAGGGTTTTGGTTATATGTAGGAATTCTAAGACCGGCCATGTTTTTTTATTCATTGTTCTCTGTCATTCCCTTTGCTAACTGGACACATGTGGCTTGGAGGAGATTCCCCCCTCCATCACACTACTGTCTGTTACTGCTTGCTTAAGGTAACTTAATCTCTCCAGAACTGTATAGAAGAAACAGAACAAAGATAATTTTTGAAATTTTCTAACTTTTTTCTGTCAGCAAGCCTGCAACTTGGTGAGTTTAGCCAGTGTGATCTTATTTTTTATTATTTTTTGAATTATTTATTTACTTATTTTTATTTGTATTTTTTATTTTATTCTTTTTCGGTTCTTATCTTTTCTGCCTAATTTTTGTGTAAATTGTTCTTAATTATAAATTAGGTTTGGTATACAGTTTTGCTATATAGGAATTCTAAGACCGGCCATGTTTTTTTTTTATTTTATTGTTCTCTGTCATTCCCTTGCTAACTGGACACATGGCTTGGAGGAGATTCCCCTCCATCACACTACTGTCTGTTACTGCTTGCTTAAGGTAACTTAATCTCTCCAGGAACTGTATAGAAGAAACAGAATGAAGATAATTTTTGAAATCTTTCTTTTTAACTTTTCTGTTCAGCAAGCCTGCAACTTGGTGAGTTTAAGTCAGTGTGATCTTATTTTTTATTATTTTTTGAATTATTTATTTACTTATTTTTATTTGTATTTTTTATTTTATTCTTTTTCGGTTCTTATCTTTTCTGCCTAATTTTTGTGTAAATTGTTCTTAATTATGAAATTTAGGTTTGGTATATTAGGGTTTTGGTTATATGTAGGAATTCTAAGACCGGCCATGTTTTTTTATTTTATTGTTTTCAAGGTCATTCCCTTGCTAACTGGACACATGGCTTGGAGGAGATTCCCCCCTCCATCACACTACTGTCTGTTACTGCTTACTAAGGTAACTTAATCTCTCCAGAACTGTATAGAAGAAACAGAATGAAGATAATTTTCAAAATTTTCTTAACTTTTTCTGTCAGCAAGCCTGCAACTTGGTGAGTTTAGCCAGTGTGATCTTATTTTTTATTATTTTTTGAATTATTTATTTACTTATTTTTATTTGTATTTTTTATTTATTCTTTTTCGGTTCTTATCTTTTCTGCCTATCCTTGTGTAAATTTGTTCTTAATTATGAAATTTAGGTTTGGTATAGTTGTGGTTTTGGTTATAGCGAGGAATTCTAAGACCGGCCATGTTTTTTTATTTTATTGTTCTCTGTCATTCCCTTGCGAACTGACACACATGGCTTGGAGGAGATTCCCCTCCATCACACTACTGTCTGTTACTGCTTGCTTAAGGTAACTTAATCTCTCCAGAACTGTATAGAAGAAACAGAATGAAGATAATTTTTGAAATTTTCTCAACTTTTTCTGTCAGCAAGCCTGCAACTTGGTGAGTTTAGCCAGTGTGATCTTATTTTTTATTATTTTTTGAATTATTTATTTACTTATTTTTATTTGTATTTTTTATTTTATTCTTTTTTCGGTTCTTATCTTTTCTGCCTAATTTTTGTGTAAATTGTTCTTAATTATGAAATTTAGGTTTGGTATATTAGGGTTTTGGTTATATGTAGGAATTTCTAAGACCGGCCATGTTTTTTTATTTTATTGTTCTCTGTCATTCCCCTTGCTAACTGGACACATGGCTTGGAGGAGATTCCCCCTCCATCACACTACTGTCTGTTACTGTTTGCTTAAGGTAACTTAATCTCTCCAGAACTGTATAGAAGAAACAGAATGAAGATAATTTTTGAAATTTTCTTAACTTTTTTCTGTCAGCAAGCCTGCAACTTGGTGAGTTTAGCCAGTGTGATCTTATTTTTTATTATTTTTTGAATTATTTATTTACTTATTTTTATTTGTATTTTTTATTTTATTCTTTTTCGGTTCTTATCTTTTCTGCCTAATTTTTGTGTAAATTGTTCTTAATTATGAAATTTAGGTTCTGCATATTAGGTTTTGGTTTATATGTAGGAATTCTAAGACCGGTCATGTTTTTTTATTTTATTGTTTCTGTCATTCCCTTGCTAACTGGACACATGGCTTGGAGGAGATTCCCCCTCCATCACACTACTGTCTGTTACTGCTTGCTTAAGGTAACTTAATCTCTCCAATTGCATAGGAAGAAACAGAATGAAGATAATTTTTGAAATTTTCTTAACTTTTTCTGTCAGCAAGCCTGCAACTTCTAAGAGTTTAGCCAGTGTGATCTTATTTTTTATTATTTTTTGAATTATTTATTTACTTATTTTTATTTGTATTTTTTATTTTATTCTTTTTCGGTTCTTATCTTTTCTGCCTAATTTTTGTGTAAATTGTTCTTAATTATGAAATTTAGGTTTGGTATATTAGGGTTTTGGTTATATGTAGGAATTCTAAGACCGGCCATGTTTTTTTATTTTATTGTTCTCTGTCATTCCCTTGCTAACTGACACATGGCTTGAGATTTCCCCTCCACTTACTACACTACTGTCTGTTACTGCTTGCTTAAGGTAACTTAATCTCTCCAGAACTGTATAGAAGAAAACAGAATGAAGATAATTTTTGAAATTTTCTTTAACTTTTTCTCTGTCAGCAAGCCTGCAACTTGGTGAGTTTAGCCAGTGTGATCTTTTATTTTTTATTATTTTTAAATTATTTATTTACTTATTTTTATTTGTATTTTTTATTTTATTCTTTTTCGGTTCTTTATCTTTTCTGCCTAATTTTTGTGTAAATTGTTCTTAATTATGAAATTTAGTTTGCATAGCTTAGGGTTTTGGTTATATGTAGGAATTTAAGACCGGCCATGTTTTTTTATTTTATTGTTCTCTGTCATTCCCTTGCTAACTGGACACATGGCTTGGAGGAGATTCCCCTCCATCACACTACTGTCTGTTACTGCTTGCTTAAGGTAACTTAATTCCTCCAGAACTGAGAAGTGAAACAGAATGAAGATACTTCTTGAAATTTTCTTTAACTTTTTCTGTCAGCAAGCTGCAACTTGGTGAGTTTAGCTATGTGATCTTATTTTTTATTATTTTTTGAATTATTTATTTACTTATTTTTATTTGTATTTTTTATTTTATTCTTTTTTCGTTCTTATCTTTTCTGCCTAATTTTGTGTAAATTGTTCTTAATTATGAAATTTAGGTTTGCAGGGACAGGGTTTTGGTTATAAGGAATTCTAAGACCGGCCATGTTTTTTTATTTTATTGTTCTCTTCTGTCATTCCTTTGCTAACTGGACACATGGCTGGAGGAGATTCCCCCTCCATCACACTACTGTCTGTTACTGCTTGCTTAAGGTAACTTAATCTCTCCAGAACTGTATAGAAGAAAAACAGTGAATGAAGATAATTTTTGGAAATTTTTCATCCTTTTTCTGTCAGCAAGCCTGCAACTTGGTGAGTTTAGGCCAGTGTGATCTTATTTTTTTTATTATTTTTTAAATTATTTATTTACTTATTTTTATTTGTATTTTTTATTTTATTCTTTTTCTATCTTATCTTTTCTGCCTAATTTTTGTGTAAATTGTTCTTAATTATGAATTTTAGGTTTGGTATATTAGGGTTTTGGTTATATGTAGGAATTCTAAGACCGGCCATGTTTTTTTATTTTATTGTTCTCTGTCATTCCTTGCTAACTGACACACATGGCTTGAGGAGATTCCCCTCCATCACACTACTGTCTGTTACTGCTTGCTTAAGGTAACTTAATCTCTCCAGAACTGTATAGAAGAAACAGAATGAAGATAATTTCTTGAAATTTTCTTAACTTTTTTCTGTCAGCAAGCCTGCAACTTGGTGAGTTTAGCCAGTGTGATCTTATTTTTTATTATTATTTTTTGAATTATTTATTTACTTATTTTTATTTGTATTTTTTATTTTATTCTTTTCTGCCCTTATCTTTTCTGCCTAATTTTTGTGTAAATTGTTCTTAATTATGAAATTTAGGTTTGGTATATTAGGGTTTTTGGTTATATGTAGGAATTCTAAGACCGGCCATGTTTTTTTATTTTATTGTTCTCTGTCATTCCCTTGCTAACTGGACATGTGGCTTGGAGGAGATTCCCCCTCCATCACACATCACTGTCTGTTACTGCTTAAGCTAAGGTAACTTAATCTCTCCAGAACTGCAGAAGAAACAGAATGAAGATAATTCTTGAAATTTTCTTAACTTTTTTCTGTCACAAGCTCTGCAACTTGGTGAGTTTAGCCAGTGTGATCTTATTTTTTATTATTTTTTGAATTATTTATTTACTTATTTTTATTTGTATTTTTTATTTTATTCTTTTTCGGTTCTTATCTTTTCTGCCTAATTTTTGTGTAAATTGTTCTTAATTATGAAATTTAGGTTTGGTATATTAGGGTTTTGCTATATGTAGAATTCTAAGACCGGCCATGTTTTTATTTTATTGTTCTCTGTCATTCCCTTGCTAACTGGACACATGGCTTGGAGGAGATTCCCCCCCTCCATCACACTACTGTCTGTTACCGCTTGCTTAAGGTAACTTAATCTCTCCAGAACTGTATAGAAGAAACAGAATGAAGATAATTTTTAAATTTTCTTAACTTTTTTCTGTCAGCAAGCCTGCAACTTGGTGAGTTTAGCCAGTGATTCTATTTTTATTATTTTGAATTATTTATTTACTTATTTTTATTTGTATTTTTTATTTTATTCTTTTTCGGTTCTTATCTTTTTCTGCCTAATTTTTGTGTAAATTGTTCTTAATTATGAAATTTAGGTTTGGTATATTAGGGTTTTGGTTAGCGTAGGAATTCTAAGACCGGCCATGTTTTTTTATTTTATTGTTCTCTGTCATTCCCTTGCTAACTGACACAATGGCTTGGAGGAGATTCTCTCTCCATCACACTACTGTCTGTTACTGCTTGCTTAAGGTAACTTAATCTCTCCAGAACTGTATAGAAGAAACAGAATGAAGATAATTTTTGAAATTTTCTTAACTTTTTCTGTCAGCAAGCCTGCAACTTGGTGAGTTTAGCCAGTGTGATTCTATTTTTTATTATTTTTTGAATTATTTATTTACTTATTTTTATTTTGTATTTTTTATTTCATTCTTTTCTGTTCTTATCTTTTCTGCCTAATTTTTGTGTAAATTGTTCTTAATTATGAAATTTAGGCTTGGTATATTAGGGTTTTGGTTATATGTAGGAATTCTAAGACCGGCCATGTTTTTTTATTTATTGTTCTCTGTCATTCCCTTGCTAACTGGACACATGGCTTGGAGGAGATTCCCCTCCATCACACTACTGTCTGTTACTGCTTGCTTAAGGTAACTTAATCTCTCCAGAACTGTATAGAAGAAACAGAATGAAGATAATTTTTGAAATTTTTCTAACTTTTCTGTCAGCAAGCCTGCAACTTGGTGAGTTTTGCCAGTGTGATCTTATTTTTTATTATTTTTTGAATTATTTATTTACTTATTTTTATTTGTATTTTATTTATTCTTTTTCGGTTCTTATCTTTTCTGCCTAATTTTTGTGTAAATTGTTCTTAATTATGAAATTTAGGTTTGGTATATTAGGGTTTTGGTTATATGTAGGAATTCTAAGACCGGCATGTGTTTTTTATTTTATTGTTCTCTGTCATTCCCTTGCTAACTGACACATGGCTTGGAGGAGTCTCTCCATCACACTACTGTCTGTTACTGCTTGCTTAAGGTAACTTAATCTCTCCAGAACTGTATAGAAGAAACAGAATGAAGATAATTTTTGAAATTTTCTTAACTTTTTCTGTCAGCAAGCCTGCAACTTGGTGAGTTTAGCCAGTGTGATCTTATTTTTTATTATTTTTTGAATTATTTATTTACTTATTTTTATTTGTATTTTTTATTTTATTCTTTTTCTGTTCTTATCTTTTCTGCCTAATTTTTGTGTAAATTGTTCTTAATTATGAAATTCTAGGTTTGCAGGTATTAGGTTTTGGTTATATGTAGGAATTTTAAGACCGGCCATGTTTTTTATTTTATTGTTCTCTGTCATTCCCTTGCCAACTGGACACATGGCTTGGAGGAGATTCCCCCCCTCCATCACACTACTGTCTGTTACTTGCTTGCTTAAGGTAACTTAATCTCTCCAGAACTGTATAGAAGAAACAGAATGAAGATACCTTAAAATTTTCTTAACTTTTTCTGTCAGCAAGCCTGCAACTTGGTGAGTTTAGCCAGTGTGATCTTATTTTTATTATTTTTTGAATTATTTATTTACTTATTTTTATTTGTATTTTTTATTTTATTCTTTTTTCGGTTCTTATCTTTTCTGCCTAATTTTTGTGTAAATTGTTCTTAATTATGAAATTTAGGTTTGGTATATTAGGGTTTTGGTTATATGTAGGAATTCTAAGACCGGCCATGTTTTTTTATTTTATTGTTCTCTGTCATTCCCTTTTGCTAACTGGACACATGGTTTGGAGGAGATTCCCCCTCCATCACACTACTGTCTGTTACTGCTTGCTTAAGGTAACTTAATCTCTCCAGTCCTCCAGAACTGTATAGAAGAAACAGAATGCAAGACAGTACTCTGAAATTTTCTTAACTTTTTTCTGTCAGCAAGCCTGCAACTTGGTGAGTTTAGCCAGTGTGATCTTATTTTTTATTATTTTTTGAATTATTTATTTACTTATTTTTATTTGTATTTTTTATTTTATTCTTTTTCTCGTTCTTATCTTTTCTGCCTAATTTTTGTGTAAATTGTTCTTAATTATGAAATTTAGGTTTGGTATATTAGGGTTTTGGTTATATGTAGTGAATTCTAAGACCGGCCAGTTTTTTTTTTTATTTTATTGTCTTCTATTTGGTCTCCCTTGCTAACTGGACACATGGCTTGGAGGAGATTCCCCCTCCATCACACTACTGTCTGTTACTGCTTGCTTAAGGTAACTTAATCTCTCCAGAACTGTATAGAAGAAACAGAATGAAGATAATTTTTGAAATTTTCTTAACTTTTTTCTGCTTCTAGCAAGCCTTGCAACTTGGTGAGTTTAGCCAGTGTGATCTTATTTTTTATTATTTTTTGAATTATTTATTTATTTATTTTTATTTGTATTTTTTATTTTATTCTTTTTCGGTTCTTATCTTTCTCTGCCTAATTTTTGTGTAAATTGTTCTTAATTATGAAATTTATATTTACATATTAGGGTTTTGGTTATATGTAGGAATTCTAAGACCGGCCATGTTTTTTTATTTTATTGTTCTCTGTCATTCCCTTGCTAACTGGACACATGGCTTGGAGGAGATTCCCCTCCATCACACTACTGTCTGTTACTGCTTGCTTGTGTAACTAATTCCTCCAGAACTGTATAGAAGAAACAGAATGAAGATAATTTTTGAAATTTTCTAACTTTTTTCTGTCAGCAAGCCTGCAACTTGCAGTGAGTTTAGCCAGTGTGATCTTTGTCATTATTTTTTGAATTATTTATTTACTTATTTTTATTTGTATTTTTTATTTTATTCTTTTCTGCTCTTATCTTTCTGCCTAATTTTTGTGTAAATTGTTCTTAATTATGAAATTTAGGTTTGGTGTATTAGGGTTTTGGTTATATGTAGGAATTCTAAGACCGGCCATGTTTTTTTATTTTATTGTTCTCTGTCATCTTTGCTAACTGACACATGGCTTGGAGGAGATTCCCCTCCATCACACTACTGTCTGTTACTTGCTTAAGGTAACTTAATCTCTCCAGAACTGTATAGAAGAAACAGAATGAAGATAATTTTTGAAATTTTCTTAACTTTTTCTGTCAGCAAGCCTGCAACTTGGTGAGTTTAGCCAGTGTGATCTTATTTTTTATTATTTTTTGAATTATTTATTTACTTATTTTTATTTGTATTTTTTATTTTATTCTTTTTCTTGCCTATCTTTCTGCCTAATTTTTGTGTAAATTGTTCTTAATATGAAATTTAGGTTTGGTATATTAGGGTTTTGGTTATATGTAGGACCCAAGACCGGCCATGTTTTTATTTTATTGTCTTCTGTCATTCCTCAACTGACACATGGCTTGGAGGAGAGTTCCCCTCCATCACACTACTGTCTGTTACTGCTTGCTTAAGGTAACTTAATCTCTCCAGAACTGTATAGAAGAAACAGAATGAAGATAATTTTTGAAATTTTTCTTTAACTCTTTTTCTGTCAGCAAGCCTGCAACTTGGTGAGTTTAGCCAGTGTGATCTTTATTTTTTATTATTTTTTGAATTATTTATTTACTTATTTTTATTTGTATTTTTTATTTTATTCTTTTTTCGGTTCTTATCTTTTCTGCCTAATTTTGTGTAAATTGTTCTTAATTATGAAATTTAGGTTTGGTATATTAGGTTTTGGTTATATGTAGGAATTCTAAGACCGGCCATGTTTTTTATTTTATTGTTCTCTGTCATTCCCTTTGCTAACTGGACACATGGCTTGGAGGAGATTCCCTCCATCACACTACTGTCTGTTACTGCTTGCTTAAGGTAACTTAATCTCTCCAGAACTGTATAGAAGAAACAGAATGAAGATAATTTTTGAAATTTTCTTAACTTTTTCTGTCAGCAAGCCTGCAACTTGGTGAGTTTAGCCAGTGTGATCTTATTTTTTTATTATTTTTTGAATTATTTATTTACTTATTTATTTGTATTTTTTATTTTATTCTTTTTCGGTTCTTATCTTTTCTGCCTAATTTTTGTGTAAATTGTTCTTAATTATGAAATTTAGGTTTGGTATATTAGGGTTTTGGTTATATGTAGGAATTCTAAGACCGGCCATGTTTTTTATTTTATTGTTCTCTGTCATTCCCTTTGCTAACTGACACATGGCTTGGAGGAGATTCCCCCCTCCATCACACTACTGTCTGTTACTGCTTGCTTAAGGTAACTTAATCTCTCCAGAACTGTATAGAAGAAACAGAATGTGAAGATAATTTTTGAAATTTTCTTAACTTTTTCTGTCAGTAAGCCTGCAACTTGGTGAGTTTAGCCAGTGTGATCTTATTTTTTATTATTTTTTGAATTATTTATTTACTTATTTTTATTTGTATTTTTTATTTTATTCTTTTTCGGTTCTTATCTTTTCTGCCTAATTTTGTGTAAATTGTTCTTAATTATGAAATTTAGGTTTGGTATATTAGGGTTTTGAAGCTATATGTAGAATTCCCACATCGGCCATGTTTTTTTATTTTATTGTTCTCTGTCATTCCTTGCTAACTGACACATGGCTTGGAGGGAGATTCCCCCCTCCATCACACTACTGTCTGTTACTGCTTGCTTAAGGTAACTTAATCTCTCCAGAACTGTATAGAAGAAACAGAATGAAGATAATTTTTGAAATTTTCTTAACTTTTTCTCTTGTCAGCAAGCCTGCAACTTGGTGAGTTTAGCCAGTGATCTTATTTTTTATTATTTTTTGAATTATTTATTTACTTATTTTTATTTGTATTTTTTATTTTATTCTTTTTCGGTTTCATTCTTTCTGCCTAATTTTTGTGTAAATTGTTCTTAATTATGAAATTTAGGTTTGGTATATTAGGGTTTTGGTTATATGCAGGAATTCTAAGACCGGCCATGTTTTTATTTTATTGTCTTCTGTCATTCCCTTGCTAACTGGACACATGGCTTGGAGGAGACTTTCCTCCATCACACACTACTGTCTGTTACTGCTTGCTTAAGGTAACTTAATCCTCCAGAACTCTGTAGAACTGTATAGAAGAACAGAATGAAGATAATTTCTTTTGAAATTTTTCTTACCCTTTTCTGTCAGCAAGCCTGCAACTTGGTGAGTTTAGCCAGTGTGATCTTATTTTTTATTATTTTTTGAATTATTTATTTACTTATTTTTATTTGTATTTTTTATTTTATTCTTTTTCAATTTTTATCTTTTCTGCCTAATTTTTGTGTAAATTGTTCTTAATTATGAAATTTAGGTTTGTATATTAGGTTTTGGTTATATGTAGGAATTCCTGGACTGCCATGTTTTTTTATTTTATTGTTCTCTGTCATTCCCTTGCTAACTGACACATGGCTTGGAGGAGATTCCCTCCATCACACTACTGTTCGTTACTGCTTGCTTAAGGTAACTTAATCTCTCCAGAACTGTATAGAAGAAACAGAATGAAGATAATTTTTGAAATTTTCTTAACTTTTTTCTGTCAGCAAGCCTGCAACTTGGTGAGTTTAGCCAGTGTGATCTTATTTTTTATTATTTTTTGAATTATTTATTTACTTATTTTTATTTGTATTTTTTATTTTATTCTTTTTCGGTTCTTATCTTTTCTGCCTAATTTTGTGTAAATTGTTCTTAATTATGAAATTTAGGTTTGGTATATTAGGGTTTTATTATATGTAGGAATTCTAAGACCGGCCATGTTTTTTTATTTTATTGTTCTCTGTCATTCCCTTGCTAATTGACACATGGGTTTGGAGGAGATTCCCCCTCCATCACACTACTGTCTGTTACTGCTTGCTTAAGGTAACTTAATCTCTCCAGAACTGTATAGAAGAAACAGAATGAAGATAATTTTTGAAATTTTCTTAACTTTTTTCTGTCAGCAAGCCTGCAACTCTTGGTGAGTTTAGGCCAGTGTGATCCTTATTTTTTATTATTTTTTGAATTATTTATTTACTTATTTTTATTTGTATTTTTTATTTTATTCTTTTTCGGTTCTTATCTTTTCTGCCTAATTTTTGTGTAAATTGTTCTTAATTATGAAATTTAGGTTTGGTATATTAGGTTTTGGTTATATGTAGGAATTCTAAGACTGCCATGTTTTCTTATTTTATTGTTCTCTGTCATTCTTGCTAATTGACACATGGCTTGGAGGAGATTCCTCCATCACACTACTTGTCTGTTACTGCTTGCTTAAGGTAACTTAATCTCTCCAGAACTGTATAGAAGAAACAGAATGAAGATAATTTTTAAAATTTTCTTAACTTTTTCTGTCAGCAAGCCTGCAACTTGGTGAGTTTAGCCAGTGTGATCTTATTTTTTATTATTTTTTGAATTATTTATTTACTTACTTTTATTTGTATTTTTTATTTTATTCTTTTTCGGTTCTTATCTTTTCTGCCTAATTTTTGTGTAAATTGTTCTTAATTATGAAATTTAGGTTTGGTATATTAGGGTTTTGGTTATATGTAGGAATTCTAAGACCGGCCATGTTTTTTTATTTTATTGTTCTCTGTCATTCCCTTGCTAACTGACACATGGCTTGGAGGAGATTCCCCTCCATCACACTACTGTCTGTTACTGCTTGCTTAAGGTAACTTAATCTCTCCAGAACTGTATAGAAGAAACAGAATGAAGATAATTTTTGAAATTTTCTTAACTTTTTTCTGTCAGCAAGCCTGCAACTTGGTGAGTTTAGCCAGTGTGATCTTATTTTTTATTATTTTTTGAATTATTTATTTACTTATTTTTATTTGTATTTTTTATTTTATTCTTTTTCGGTTCTTATCTTTTTCTGCCTAATTTTTGTAAATTGTTCTTAATTATGAAATTTAGGTTTAAAGTATTAGGGCCAGTTAAGGCGGTAGGAATTCTAAGACCGGCCATGTTTTTTTATTTTATTGTTCTCTGTCATTCCCTTGCTAACTGGACACATGGCTTGGAGGAGATTCTCCATCACACTACTGTCTGTTACTGCTTGCTTAAGGTAACTTAATCTCTCCAGAACTGTATAGAAGAAACAGAATGAAGATAATTTTTGAAATTTTCTAACTCTTTTTTCTGTCAGCAAGCCTGCAACTTGGTGGGGAGTTTAGCCAGTGTATCTTATTTTATTATTTTTTGAATTATTTATTTACTTATTTTTATTTGTATTTTTTATTTTATTCTTTTTCGGTTCTTATCTTTTCTGCCTTAATTTGTGTAAATTGTTCTTAATTATGAAATTTAGGTTTGGTATATTAGGGTTTTGGTTATATGTAGGAATTCTAAGACCGGCCATGTTTTTTTATTTTATTGTTCTCTGTCATTCCCTTGCTAACTGGATACATGGCTTGGAGGAGATTCCCCCCCTCCATCACACTACTGTCTGTTACTGCTTGCTTAAGGTAACTTAATCTCTCCAGAACTGTATAGAAGAAACAGAATGAAGATAATTTTGAAATTTTCTTAACTTTTTTCTGTCAGCAAGCCTGCAACTTGGGTGAGTTTAGCCAGTGTGATCTTATTTTTTATTATTTTTTGAAATTTTATTTATTTACTTATTTTTATTTGTATTTTTTATTTTATTCTTTTCGTTCTTATCTTTTCTGCCTAATTTTTGTGTAAATTGTTCTTAATTATGAAATTTAGGTTTGGTATATTAGGGTTTTTGGTTATATGTAGGAATTCTAAGACCGCCATGTTTTTTTATTTTATTGTTCTCTGTCATTCTTTGTTAACTGACACATGGCTTGGAGGAGATTCCCCCCTCCATCACACTACTGTCTGTTACTGCTTGCTTAAGGTAACTTAATCTTCCAGAACTGCAGAAGAAACAGAATGAAGATAATTTTTGAAATTTTCTTAACTTTTTTCTGGTCAGCAAGCCTGTAACTTGGTGAGTTTAGCCAGTGTGATCTTATTTTTTATTATTTTTGAATTATTTATTTACTTATTTTTATTTGTATTTTTTATTTTATTCTTTTTTCGGTTCTTATCTTTTCTGCCTAATTTTTGTGTAAATTGTTCTTAATTATGAAATTTAGGTTTGGTATATTAGGGTTTTGGTTATATGGTGGAATTCTAAGACCGGCCATGTTTTTTTATTTTATTGTTCTCTGTCATTCCCTTTGCTAACTGACACACATGGCTTGGAGGAGAATTCCCTCCATCACACTACTGTCTGTTACTGCTTGGCTATGGTAACTTAATCTCTCCAGAACTGTATAGAAGAAACAGAATGAAGATAATTTTTGAAATTTTCTTAACTTTTTCTGTCAGCAAGCCTGCAACTTGGTGAGTTTAGCCAAGTGTGATCTTATTTTTTATTATTTTTAATTTATTTATTTACTTATTTTTATTTGTATTTTTTATTTTATTCTTTTTCGGTTCTTATCTTTTCTGCCTAATTTTTTGTGTAAATTGTTCTTAATTATGAAATTTAGGTTTGGTATATTAGGGTTTTGGTTATATGTGGGTAGAATTCTAAGACCGGCCATGTTTTTTTATTTTATTGTTCTCTGTCATTCCTTTGCTAACTGGACACATGGCTTGGAGGAGATTCCCCCCTCCATCACACTACTGTCTGTTACTGCTTGCTTAAGGTAACTTAATCTCTCCATCCGTATAGAAGGTAAACAGAATGAAGATAATTTTTGAAATTTTCTTAACTTTTTCTGTCAGCAAGCCTGCAACTTGGTGAGTTTAGCCAGTGTGATCTTATTTTTTATTATTTTTTGAATTATTTATTTACTTATTTTTATTTGTATTTTTTATTTTATTCTTTTTCGGTTCTTATCTTTTCTGCCTAATTTTTGTGTAAATTGTTCTTAATTATGAAATTTAGGTTTGGTATATTAGGGTTTTGGTTATATGTAGGACTCTAAGACCGGCCATGTTTTTATTTTATTGTCTTCTGTCATTCCCTTTGCTAACTGGACACATGGCTTGGAGGAGACTTCTCCATCACACTACTGTCTGTTACTGCTTGCTTAAGGTAACTTAATCTCTCCAGAACTGTATAGAAGAAACAGAATGAAGATAATTTGAAATTTTCTTAACTTTTTTTCTGTCAGCAAGCCTAAAATTTGGTGAGTTTAATGTGTGGATCTTATTTTTATTATTTTTTGAATTATTTATTTACTTATTTTTATTTGTATTTTTTATTTTTTTATTCTTTTCGGTTCTTATCTTTTCTGCCTAATTTTTGTGTAAATTGTTCTTAATTATGAAATTTAGGTTTGGTATATTAGGTTTTGGTTATATGTGGAATTCAAGACCGGCCATGTTTTTTTTATTTATTGTTCTCTTGCCGTCCTTTGCTAACTGGACACATGGCTTGGAGGAGATTCCCCCCTCCATCACACTACTGTCTGTTACTGCTTGCTTGTAACTTAATCTCTCCAGAACTGTATAGAAGAAACAGAATGAAGATAATTTTTGAAATTTTTCTTAACTTTTTCTTGTCAGCAAGCCTGCAACTCTGGTGAGTTTGTGCCAGATCTTATTTTTATTATTTTTTGAATTATTTATTTACTTATTTTTATTTGTATTTTTTATTTTATTCTTTTTCGGTTCTTTATCTTTTCTGCCTAATTTTGTGTAAATTGTTCTTAATTATGAAATTTAGGTTTGGTATATTAGGCTTGCTATATGTAGGAATTCTAAGACCGGCCATGTTTTTTATTTTATTGTTCTCTGGTCATTCCCTTGCTAACTGACACATGGCTTGGAGGAGATTCCCCCTCCATCACACTACTGTCTGTTACTGCTTGCTTAAGGTAACTTAATCTCTCCAGAACTGTATAGAAGAAACAGAATGAAGATAATTTTTGAAATTTTCTTAACTTTTTTTCTGTCAGCAAGCTCTGCAACTTGTGAGTTTAAAGCCAGTGTGATCTTATTTTTATTATTTTTTGAATTATTTTATTTACTTATTTTTATTTGTATTTTTTATTTTATTCTTTTCTCGTTCTTATCTTTTCTGCCTAATTTTTGTGTAAATTGTTCTTAATTATGAAATTTAGGTTTGGTATATTAGGGTTTTGGTTATATGTAGGAATTCTAAGACCGGCCATGCTTTTTTATTTTATTGTTCTCTGTCATTCCCTTGCTAATCTGACACATGGTTTGGAGGAGATTCCCTCTCTCCATCACACTACTGTCTGTTACTGCTTGCTTAAGGTAACTTAATCTCTCCAGAACTGTATAGAAGAAACAGAATGAAGAGTAATTTTGGAAATTTTCTTAACTTTTTTCTGTCAGCAAGCCTGCAACTTGGTGAGTTTAGCCAGTGTGATCTTATTTTTTATTATTTTTTGAATTATTTATTTACTTATTTTTATTTGTATTTTTTATTTTATTCTTTTTTTGTTCGATTTTTTCTGCCTAATTTTGTGTAAATTGTTCTTAATTATGAAATTTAGGTTTGGTATATTAGGGTTTTGGTTACATGTAGGAATTCTAAGACCGGCCATGTTTTTTTATTTTATTGTTCTCTGTCATTCCCTTGCTAACTGGACACATGGCTTGGAGGAGATTCCCCCCCTCCATCACACTACTGTCTGTTACTGCTTGCTTAAGGTAACTTAATCTCTCCAGAACTGTATAGAAGAAACAATGAAGATAATTTTTGAAATTTTCTCTTTAACTTTTTTCTGTCAGCAAGCCTGCAACTTGGTGAGTTTAGCCAGTGTGATCTTTTATTTTTTATTATTTTTTGAATTATTTATTTACTTATTTTTATTTGTATTTTTTATTTTATTCTTTTCGTTCTTATCTTTTCTGCCTAATTTTTGTGTAAATTGTTCTTAATTATGAAATTTAGGTTTGGTATATTAGGGTTTTGGTTATATGTAGGAATTCTAAGACCGGCCATGTTTTTTTATTTTATTGTTCTCTGTCATTCCCTTTGCTAACTGACACATGGCTTGGAGGATTCCTCCTCCATCACACTACTGTCTGTTACTGCTTGCTTAAGGTAACTTAATCTCTCCAGAACTCTCCAGAACTGTATAGAAGAAACAGAATGAAGATAATTTTGAAATTTTCTTAACTTTTTCTGTCAGCAAGCCTGCAACTTGGTGAGTTTAGCCAGTGTGATCTTATTTTTTATTATTTTTTTGAATTATTTATTTACTTATTTTTATTTGTATTTTTTATTTTATTCTTTTTCGGTTCTTATCTTTTCTGCCTAATTTTTGTGTAAATTGTTCTTAATTATGAAATTTAGGTTTGGTATATTAGGGTTTTGTCATATGTAGGAATTCTAAGACCGGCCATGTTTTTTATTTTATTGTTCTCTGTCATTCCCTTGCTAACTGGACACATGGCTTGGCAGATTCCCCTCCATCACACTACTGTCTGTTACTGCTGCTTAAGGTAACTTAATCTCTCCAGAACTGTATAGAAGAGCAAACAGAATGAAGATAATTTCTGAAATTTTCTTAACTTTTTCTGTCAGCAAGCCTGCAACTTGGTGAGTTTAGCCAGTGTGATCTTATTTTTTATTATTTTTTGAATTATTTATTTACTTATTTTTATTTGTATTTTTTATTTTATTCTTTTTTTCGGTTCTTATCTTTTCTGCCTAATTTTTGTGTAAATTGTTCTTAATTATGAATTTAGGTTTGGTATATTAGGGTTTTGGTTATATGTAGAATTCTAAGACTGGTTATGCTTTATTTTATTGTTCTCTGTCATTCCTTTGCTAACTGGACACATGGCTTGGAGGAGATTCTCCATCACACTACTGTCTGTTACTGCTTGCTTAAGGTAACTTAATCTCTCCAGAACTGTATAGAAGAAACAGAATGAAGATAATTTTTGAAATTCTTCTTTAACTTTTTCTGTCAGCAAGCCTGCAACTTGGTGAGTTTAGCCAGTGTGATCTTATTTTTTATTATTTTTTGAATTATTTATTTACTTATTTTTATTTGTATTTTTTATTTTATTTCTTTTCTGTTCTTATCTTTTCTGCCTAATTTTTGTGTAAATTGTTCTTAATTATGAAATTTAGGTTTGGTATATTAGGGTTTTTAAGTTATATGTAGGAATTCTAAGACCGGCCATGTTTTTTTATTTTATTGTTCTCTGTCATTCCCTTGCTAACTGACACATGGCTTGGAGGAGATTCCCCCCTCCATCACACTACTGTCTGTTACTGCTTGCTTAAGGTAACTTAATCTCTCCAGAACTGTATAGAAGAAACAGAATGAAGATAATTTTGAAATTTTCTTAACTTTTTCTGTCAGCAAGCCTGCAACTTGGTGAGTTTAACAGTGATCTTATTTTTTATTATTTTTTGAATTATTTTATTTACTTATTTTTATTTGTATTTTTTATTTTATTCTTTTTCGGTTCTTATTCCTTTTTCTGCCTAATTTTTGGTGTAAATTGCTCCTGGACTATGAAATTTAGGTTTGGTATATTAGGGTTTTGGTTATATGCAGGGAATTCTAAGACCGGCCATGTTTTTTTATTTTATTGTTCTCTGTCATTCCCTTGCTAACTGGACACATGGCTTGGAGGAGATTCCCCCCCTCCATCACACTACTGTCTGTTACTGCTTGCTTAAGGTAACTTAATCTTCCAGAACTGTATAGAAGAAACAGAATGAAAGGATAATTTTTGAAATTTTCTTAACTTTTTCTGTCAGCAAGCCTGCAACTTGGTGAGTTTAGCCAGTGTGATCTTATTTTTTATTATTTTTTGAATTATTTATTTACTTATTTTTATTTGTATTTTATTTTATTCTTTTCGTTCTTATCTTTTCTGCCTAATTTTTGTGTAAATTGTTCTTAATTATGAAATTTAGTTTGGCATATTAGGGTTTTGGTTATATGTAGGAATTCTAAGACCGGCCATGTTTTTTTATTTTATTGTTCTCTGTCATTCCCTTGCTAACTGGACACATGGTTTGGAGGAGATTCCCCCCTCCATCACACTACTGTCTGTTACTGCTTGCTTAAGGTAACTTAATCTCTCCAGAACTGTATAGAAGAAACAGAATGAAGATAATTTTAAATTTTCTAACTTTTTTTCTGTCAGCAAGCCTGCAACTTGGTGAGTTTAGCCAGTGATCTTATTTTTTATTATTTTTTAATTATTTATTTACTTATTTTTATTTGTATTTTTTATTTTATTCTTTTTCGTTCTTATCTTTTCTGCCTAATTTTGTGTAAATTGTTCTTAATTATGAAATTTAGGTTTGGTATATTAGGTTTTGGTTATATGTAGGAATTCTAAGACCGGCCATGTTTTTTCATTTTATTGTTCTCTGTCATTCCCTTGCTAACTGGACACATGGCTTGGAGGAGATTCCCCTCCATCACACTAATGTCTGTTACTGCTTGCTTAAGGTAACTTAATCTCTCCAGAACTGTATAGAAGAAACAGAATGAAGATAATTTTTGAAATTTTCTTAACTTCTTTTCTGTCACAAGCCTGCAACTTGGTGAGTTTAGCCAGTGTGATCTTATTTTTTATTATTTTTTGAATTATTTTTATTTACTTATTTTTATTTGTATTTTTTATTTTATTCTTTTTTCGGTTCTTTATCTTTTCTGCCTAATTTTTGTGTAAATTGTTCTTTAATTATGAAATTTAGGGAGCATATATTAGGGTTTTGACATATGTAGGAATTTCAGACCGGCCATGTTTTTATTTTATTGTTCTCTGTCATTCCCTTGCTAACTTGACACATGGCTTGGAGGAGATTCCCCCTCCATCACACTACTGTCTGTTACTGCTTGCTTAAGGTAACTTAATCTCTCCAGAACTGTATAGAAGAACAGAATGAAGATAATTTTTGAAATTTTCAACTTTTTCTGTCAGCAAGCCTGCAACTTGGTGAGTTTAGCCAGTGTGATCTTATTTTTTATTATTTTTTGAATTATTTATTTACTTATTTTTATTTGTATTTTTTATTTTATTCTTTTTCGGTTCTTATCTTTTCTGCCTAATTTTTGTGTAAATTGTTCTTAATTATGAAATTTAGGTTTGGTATATTAGGGTTTTTGCTTATGCTAGAATTCTAAGACCGGCCATGTTTTTTTATTTTATTGTTCTCTGTCATTCCTTGCTAACTGGACACATGGCTTGAGGAGATTCCCCTCCATCACACTACTGTCTGTTACTGCTTGCTTAAGGTAACTTACTTCCAGAACTGTATAGAAGAAACAGAATGAAGATAATTTTTGAAATTTTCTTAACTTTTTTCTATCAGCAAGCCTGCAACTTGGTGAGTTTAGCCAGTGTGATCTTATTTTTTATTATTTTTTGAATTATTTATTTACTTATTTTTATTTGTATTTTTTATTTTATTCTTTTTCGGTTCTTATCTTTTCTCTGCCTAATTTTTGTAAATTGTTCTTAATTATGAAATTTAGGTTTGGTATATTAGGGTTTTGGTTATATGTAGGAATTCTAAGACCGGCCATGTTTTTTTATTTTATTGTTCTCTGTCATTCCCTTGCTAACTGGACACATGGCTTGGAGGAGATTCCCCTCTCCATCACACTACTGTCTTGTTACTGCTTGCTTAAGGTAACTTAATCTCTCCAGAACTATATAGAAGAAACAGAATGAAGATAATTTTTGAAATTTTCTTAACTTTTTTTCTGTCAGCAAGCCTGCAACTTGGTGAGTTTAGCCAGTGTGATCTTATTTTTTATTATTTTTTGAATTATTTATTTACTTATTTTTATTTGTATTTTTTATTTTATTCTTTTTCGGTTCTTTATCTTTTCTGCCCACTCTTTGTGTAAATTGTTCTTAATTATGAAATTTAGGTTTGGTATATTAGGTTTTGGTTATATGTAGGAATTCCAAGACCCGGCCATGTTTTTTTATTTTATTGCTCTGCCATTCCCTTGCTAATTGACACATGGCTTGGAGGAGATTCCCCCTCCATCACACTACTGTCTGGCTACTGCTTGCTTAAGGTAACTTAATCTCTCCAGAACTGTATAGAAGAAACAGAATGAAGATAATTTTAAAATTTTCTTAACTTTTTTCTGTCAGCAAGCCTGCAACTTGGTGAGTTTAGCCAGTGTGATCTTATTTTTTTATTATTTTTTGAATTATTTATTTACTTATTTTTATTTGTATTTTTTATTTTATTCTTTTTCGGTTCTTATCTTTTCTGCCTAATTTTTGTGTAAATTGTTCTTAATTATGAAATTTAGGTTTGGTATATTAGGGTTTTGGTTATATGTAGGAATTCTAAGACCGGCCATGTTTTTTTATTTTATTGTTTCCTGTCATTCCCTTGCTAACTGGACACATGGCTTGGAGTGATTCCCCCTCCATCACACTACTGTCTGTTACTGCTTGCTTACAACTTAATCTCTCCAGAACTGTAGAAGAAACAGAATGAAGATAATTTTTGAAATTTTCTTAACTTTTTTCTGTCAGCAAGCCTGCAACTTGGTGAGTTTAGCCAGTGTGATCTTATTTTTTTATTATTATTTTTTGAATTATTTATTTACTTATTTTTATTTGTATTTTTTATTTTATTCTTTTTCGGTTCTTATCTTTTCTGCCTAATTTTTGTGTAAATTGTTCTTAATTATGAAATTTAGGTTTGGTATATTAGGGTTTTGGTTATATGTAATTCCAAGACCGCCATGTTTTTATTTTATTGTTCTCTGTCATTCCCTTGCTAACTGGACACATGGCTTGGAGGAGATTCCCCCTCCATCACACTACTGTCTGTTACTGCTTGCTTAAGGTAACTTAATCTCTCCAGAACTGCATAGAAGAAACAGAATGTAGATAATTCTTTTAAAATTTTCTTAACTTTTTTCTTGTCAGCAAGCCTGCAACTTGGTGAGTTTAGCCAGTGTGATCTTATTTTTTTATTATTTTTTGAATTATTTATTTACTTATTTTTATTTGTATTTTTTATTTTATTCTTTTTCGGTTCTTATCTTTTCTGCTCACTTTTGTGTAAATTGTTCTTAATTATGAAATTAGGTTTGGTATATTAGGGTTTTGAAGCTTATAAGGTAGGAATTCTAAGACCGGCCATGTTTTTTTATTTTATTGTTCTCTGTCATTCCTTTGCTAACTGGACACATGGCTTGGAGGAGATTCCCCTCCATCACACTACTGTCTGTTACTGTTTGCTTAAGGTAACTTAATCTCTCCAGAACTGTATAGAAGAAACAGAATGAAGATAATTTTTGAAATTTTCTTAACTTTTTTCTGTCAGCAAGCCTGCAACTTGGTGAGTTTAGCCAGTGTGATCTTATTTTTTATTATTTTTTGAATTATTTATTTACTTATTTTTATTTGTATTTTTTATTTTATTCTTTTTCGGTTCTTATCTTTTTCTGCCTAATTTTTGTGTAAATTGTTCTTAATTATGAAATTTAGGTTTGGTATATTAGGGTTTTGGTTATAGCAGAATTCCAAGACCGGCCATGTTTTTTTATTTTATTGTTCTCTGTCATTCCCTTGCTAACTGGACACATGGCTTGGAGTGGAGATTCCCCCTCCATCACACTACTGTCTGTTACTGCTTGCTTAAGGTAACTTAATCCTCCAGAACTACAGAAGAAACAGAATGAAGATAATTTTTGAAATTTTCTTAACTTTTTCTGTCAGCAAGCCTTGGCAACTTGGTGAGTTTTAGCTGTGTGATCTTATTTTTTATTATTTTTTGAATTATTTATTTACTTATTTTTATTTGTATTTTTTATTTTATTCTTTTTCGGTTCTTATCTTTTCTGCCTAATTTTTGTGTAAATTGTTCTTAATTATGAAATTTAGGTTTGGTATATTAGGGTTTTGGTTATATGTAGGAATTCTAAGACCGGCCATGTTTTTTATTTTATTGTTTCTGTCAATTCCCTTGCTAACTGGACACATGGCTTGGAGGAGATTCCCCCTCCATCACACTACTGTCTGTTACTGCTTGCTTAAGGTAACTTAATCTCTCCAGAACTGCTAGAAGAAACAGAATGAAGATAATTTTTGAAATTTTCTTAACTTTTTTCTGTCAGCAAGCCTGCAACTTGGTGAGTTTAGCCAGTGTGATCTTATTTTTTATTATTTTTTGAATTATTTATTTACTTATTTTTATTTGTATTTTTTATTTTATTCTTTCGTTCTTATCTTTTCTGCCTAATTTTTGTGTAAATTGTTCTGTATCAGAAATTTAGGTTTGGTATATTAGGCTTTTGCCATGTAGGAATTCTAAGACCGGCCATGTTTTTTTATTTTATTGTTCTCTGTCATTCCCTTGCTAACTGGACACATGGTTTGGAGGAGATTCCCCTCCATCACACTACTGTCTGTTACTGCTTGCTTAAGTGCAACTTAATCTCTCCAGAACTGTATAGAAGAAACAGAATGAAGATAATTTTTGAAATTTTCTTAACTTTTTTCTTGTCAGCAAGCCTGCAACTTGGTGAGTTTAGCCAGGATCTTATTTTTTTATTATTTTTTGAATTATTTATTTACTTATTTTTATTTGTATTTTTTTATTTATTCTTTTTCGGTTCTTATCTTTCTGTCTAATTTTTGTGTAAATTGTTCTTAATTATGAAATTTAGGTTTGGTATATTAGGGTTTTGGTTATATGTAGGAATTCTAAGACCGGCCATGTTTTTTTATTTTATTGTTCTCTGTCATTCCCTTGCTAACTGGACACATGGCTTGGAGGAGATTCCCTCTCTCTCCATCACACACTGTCTGTTACTGCTTGCTTAAGGTAACTTAATCTCTCCAGAACTGTAAAGTAGAAGAAACAGAATGAAGATAATTTTTGAAATTTTCTTAACTTTTTTCTGTCAGCAAGCCTGCAACTTGTGAGTTTAGCCAGTGTGATCTTATTTTTTATTATTTTTTGAATTATTTATTTACTTATTTTTATTTGTATTTTTTATTTTATTCTTTTTCGGTTCTTATCTTTTCTCTGCCTAATTTTGTGTAAATTGTTCTTAATTATGAAATTTAGGTTTGGTATATTAGGGTTTTGGTTATATGTAGGAATTCTAAGACCGGCCATGTTTTTTTATTTTATTGTTCTCTGTCATCTTGCTAACTGGACACATGGCTTGGAGGAGATTCCCCCCTCCATCACACTACTGTCTGTTACTGCTTGCTTAAGGTAACTTAATCTCTCCAGAACTGGAAGAAACAGAATGAAGATAATTTTTGAAATTTTTAACTTTTTCTGTCAGCAAGCCTGCAACTTGGTGAGTTTAGCCAGTGTGATCTTATTTTTTATTATTTTTTGAATTATTTATTTACTTATTTTTATTTGTATTTTTTATTTTATTCTTTTTCGGTTCTTATCTTTTCTGCCTAATTTTTGTGTAAATTGTTCTTAATTATGAAATTTAGGTTTGGTATATTAGGGTTTTGGTTATATGTAGGAATTCTAAGACCGGCCATGTTTTTTTATTTTATTGTTCTCTGTCATTCCCTTGCTAACTGGACACATGGCTTGGAGGAGATTCCCCCTCCATCACACTACTGTCTGTTACTGCTTGCTTAAGGTAACTTAATCTCTCCAGAACTGTATAGAAGAAACAGAATGAAGATAATTTTTGAAATTTTCTTAACTTTTTTCTGTCAGCAAGCCTGCAACTTGGTGAGTTTAGCCAGTGTGATCTTATTTTTTATTATTTTTTGAATTATTTATTTACTTATTTTTATTTGTATTTTTTATTTTATTCTTTTTCGGTTCTTATCTTTTCTGCCTAATTTTTGTGTAAATTGTTCTTAATTATGAAATTTAGGTTTGGTATATTAGGGTTTTGGTTTTATATGTAGGAATTCTAAGACCGGCCATGTTTTTTTATTTTATTGTTCTCTGTCATTCCCTTGCTAACTGGACACATGGCTTGGAGGAGATTCCCCCCTCCATCACACTACTGTCTGTTACTGCTTGCTTAAGGTAACTTAATCTCTCCAGAACTGTATAGAAGAAACAGAATGAAGATAATTTTTGAAATTTTCTTAACTTTTTTCTGTCAGCAAGCCTGCAACTTGGTGAGTTTAGCCAGTGTGATCTTATTTTTTATTATTTTTTGAATTATTTATTTACTTATTTTTATTTGTATTTTTTATTTTATTCTTTTTCGGTTCTTATCTTTTCTGCCTAATTTTTGTGTAAATTGTTCTTAATTATGAAATTTAGGTTTGGTATATTAGGGTTTTGGTTATATGTAGGAATTCTAAGACCGGCCATGTTTTTTTATTTTATTGTTCTCTGTCATTCCCTTGCTAACTGGACACATGGCTTGGAGGAGATTCCCCCCTCCATCACACTACTGTCTGTTACTGCTTGCTTAAGGTAACTTAATCTCTCCAGAACTGTATAGAAGAAACAGAATGAAGATAATTTTTGAAATTTTCTTAACTTTTTTCTGTCAGCAAGCCTGCAACTTGGTGAGTTTAGCCAGTGTGATCTTATTTTTTATTATTTTTTGAATTATTTATTTACTTATTTTTATTTGTATTTTTTATTTTATTCTTTTTCGGTTCTTATCTTTTCTGCCTAATTTTTGTGTAAATTGTTCTTAATTATGAAATTTAGGTTTGGTATATTAGGGTTTTGGTTATATGTAGGAATTCTAAGACCGGCCATGTTTTTTTATTTTATTGTTCTCTGTCATTCCCTTGCTAACTGGACACATGGCTTGGAGGAGATTCCCCCCTCCATCACACTACTGTCTGTTACTGCTTGCTTAAGGTAACTTAATCTCTCCAGAACTGTATAGAAGAAACAGAATGAAGATAATTTTTGAAATTTTCTTAACTTTTTTCTGTCAGCAAGCCTGCAACTTGGTGAGTTTAGCCAGTGTGATCTTATTTTTTATTATTTTTTGAATTATTTATTTACTTATTTTTATTTGTATTTTTTATTTTATTCTTTTTCGGTTCTTATCTTTTCTGCCTAATTTTTGTGTAAATTGTTCTTAATTATGAAATTTAGGTTTGGTATATTAGGGTTTTGGTTATATGTAGGAATTCTAAGACCGGCCATGTTTTTTTATTTTATTGTTCTCTGTCATTCCCTTGCTAACTGGACACATGGCTTGGAGGAGATTCCCCCCTCCATCACACTACTGTCTGTTACTGCTTGCTTAAGGTAACTTAATCTCTCCAGAACTGTATAGAAGAAACAGAATGAAGATAATTTTTGAAATTTTCTTAACTTTTTTCTGTCAGCAAGCCTGCAACTTGGTGAGTTTAGCCAGTGTGATCTTATTTTTTATTATTTTTTGAATTATTTATTTACTTATTTTTATTTGTATTTTTTATTTTATTCTTTTTCGGTTCTTATCTTTTCTGCCTAATTTTTGTGTAAATTGTTCTTAATTATGAAATTTAGGTTTGGTATATTAGGGTTTTGGTTATATGTAGGAATTCTAAGACCGGCCATGTTTTTTTATTTTATTGTTCTCTGTCATTCCCTTGCTAACTGGACACATGGCTTGGAGGAGATTCCCCCCCTCCATCAC
Source organism: Ascarosepion bandense (assembly GCA_037127315.1). Lineage (NCBI taxonomy): Eukaryota > Metazoa > Mollusca > Cephalopoda > Sepiida > Sepiidae > Ascarosepion > Ascarosepion bandense. Next base: position 237,543 of record JBBBDQ010029728.1, on the reverse strand, counting down.
ACTACTGTCTGTTACTGCTTGCTTAAGGTAACTTAATCTCTCCAGAACTGTATAGAAGAAACAGAATGAAGATAATTTTTGAAATTTTCTTAACTTTTTTCTGTCAGCAAGCCTGCAACTTGGTGAGTTTAGCCAGTGTGATCTTATTTTTTATTATTTTTTGAATTATTTATTTACTTATTTTTATTTGTATTTTTTATTTTATTCTTTTTCGGTTCTTATCTTTTCTGCCTAATTTTTGTGTAAATTGTTCTTAATTATGAAATTTAGGTTTGGTATATTAGGGTTTTGGTTATATGTAGGAATTCTAAGACCGGCCATGTTTTTTTATTTTATTGTTCTCTGTCATTCCCTTGCTAACTGGACACATGGCTTGGAGGAGATTCCCCCTCCATCACACTACTGTCTGTTACTGCTTGCTTAAGGTAACTTAATCTCTCCAGAACTGTATAGAAGAAACAGAATGAAGATAATTTTTGAAATTTTCTTAACTTTTTTCTGTCAGCAAGCCTGCAACTTGGTGAGTTTAGCCAGTGTGATCTTATTTTTTATTATTTTTTGAATTATTTATTTACTTATTTTTATTTGTATTTTTTATTTTATTCTTTTTCGGTTCTTATCTTTTCTGCCTAATTTTTGTGTAAATTGTTCTTAATTATGAAATTTAGGTTTGGTATATTAGGGTTTTGGTTATATGTAGGAATTCTAAGACCGGCCATGTTTTTTTATTTTATTGTTCTCTGTCATTCCCTTGCTAACTGGACACATGGCTTGGAGGAGATTCCCCCCCTCCATCACACTACTGTCTGTTACTGCTTGCTTAAGGTAACTTAATCTCTCCAGAACTGTATAGAAGAAACAGAATGAAGATAATTTTTGAAATTTTCTTAACTTTTTTCTGTCAGCAAGCCTGCAACTTGGTGAGTTTAGCCAGTGTGATCTTATTTTTTATTATTTTTTGAATTATTTATTTACTTATTTTTATTTGTATTTTTTATTTTATTCTTTTTCGGTTCTTATCTTTTCTGCCTAATTTTTGTGTAAATTGTTCTTAATTATGAAATTTAGGTTTGGTATATTAGGGTTTTGGTTATATGTAGGAATTCTAAGACCGGCCATGTTTTTTTATTTTATTGTTCTCTGTCATTCCCTTGCTAACTGGACACATGGCTTGGAGGAGATTCCCCCCTCCATCACACTACTGTCTGTTACTGCTTGCTTAAGGTAACTTAATCTCTCCAGAACTGTATAGAAGAAACAGAATGAAGATAATTTTTGAAATTTTCTTAACTTTTTTCTGTCAGCAAGCCTGCAACTTGGTGAGTTTAGCCAGTGTGATCTTATTTTTTATTATTTTTTGAATTATTTATTTACTTATTTTTATTTGTATTTTTTATTTTATTCTTTTTCGGTTCTTATCTTTTCTGCCTAATTTTTGTGTAAATTGTTCTTAATTATGAAATTTAGGTTTGGTATATTAGGGTTTTGGTTATATGTAGGAATTCTAAGACCGGCCATGTTTTTTTATTTTATTGTTCTCTGTCATTCCCTTGCTAACTGGACACATGGCTTGGAGGAGATTCCCCCCTCCATCACACTACTGTCTGTTACTGCTTGCTTAAGGTAACTTAATCTCTCCAGAACTGTATAGAAGAAACAGAATGAAGATAATTTTTGAAATTTTCTTAACTTTTTCTGTCAGCAAGCCTGCAACTTGGTGAGTTTAGCCAGTGTGATCTTATTTTTTATTATTTTTTGAATTATTTATTTACTTATTTTTATTTGTATTTTTTATTTTATTCTTTTTCGGTTCTTATCTTTTCTGCCTAATTTTTGTGTAAATTGTTCTTAATTATGAAATTTAGGTTTGGTATATTAGGGTTTTGGTTATATGTAGGAATTCTAAGACCGGCCATGTTTTTTTATTTTATTGTTCTCTGTCATTCCCTTGCTAACTGGACACATGGCTTGGAGGAGATTCCCCCCTCCATCACACTACTGTCTGTTACTGCTTGCTTAAGGTAACTTAATCTCTCCAGAACTGTATAGAAGAAACAGAATGAAGATAATTTTTGAAATTTTCTTAACTTTTTTCTGTCAGCAAGCCTGCAACTTGGTGAGTTTAGCCAGTGTGATCTTATTTTTTATTATTTTTTGAATTATTTATTTACTTATTTTTATTTGTATTTTTTATTTTATTCTTTTTCGGTTCTTATCTTTTCTGCCTAATTTTTGTGTAAATTGTTCTTAATTATGAAATTTAGGTTTGGTATATTAGGGTTTTGGTTATATGTAGGAATTCTAAGACCGGCCATGTTTTTTTATTTTATTGTTCTCTGTCATTCCCTTGCTAACTGGACACATGGCTTGGAGGAGATTCCCCCCTCCATCACACTACTGTCTGTTACTGCTTGCTTAAGGTAACTTAATCTCTCCAGAACTGTATAGAAGAAACAGAATGAAGATAATTTTTGAAATTTTCTTAACTTTTTTCTGTCAGCAAGCCTGCAACTTGGTGAGTTTAGCCAGTGTGATCTTATTTTTTATTATTTTTTGAATTATTTATTTACTTATTTTTATTTGTATTTTTTATTTTATTCTTTTTCGGTTCTTATCTTTTCTGCCTAATTTTTGTGTAAATTGTTCTTAATTATGAAATTTAGGTTTGGTATATTAGGGTTTTGGTTATATGTAGGAATTCTAAGACCGGCCATGTTTTTTTATTTTATTGTTCTCTGTCATTCCCTTGCTAACTGGACACATGGCTTGGAGGAGATTCCCCCTCCATCACACTACTGTCTGTTACTGCTTGCTTAAGGTAACTTAATCTCTCCAGAACTGTATAGAAGAAACAGAATGAAGATAATTTTTGAAATTTTCTTAACTTTTTTCTGTCAGCAAGCCTGCAACTTGGTGAGTTTAGCCAGTGTGATCTTATTTTTTATTATTTTTTGAATTATTTATTTACTTATTTTTATTTGTATTTTTTATTTTATTCTTTTTCTGGTTCTTATCTTTTCTGCCTAATTTTTGTGTAAATTGTTCTTAATTATGAAATTTAGGTTTGGTATATTAGGGTTTTGGTTATATGTAGGAATTCTAAGACCGGCCATGTTTTTTTATTTTATTGTTCTCTGTCATTCCCTTGCTAACTGGACACATGGCTTGGAGGAGATTCCCCCCTCCATCACACTACTGTCTGTTACTGCTTGCTTAAGGTAACTTAATCTCTCCAGAACTGTATAGAAGAAACAGAATGAAGATAATTTTTGAAATTTTCTTAACTTTTTTCTGTCAGCAAGCCTGCAACTTGGTGAGTTTAGCCAGTGTGATCTTATTTTTTATTATTTTTTGAATTATTTATTTACTTATTTTTATTTGTATTTTTTATTTTATTCTTTTTCGGTTCTTATCTTTTCTGCCTAATTTTTGTGTAAATTGTTCTTAATTATGAAATTTAGGTTTGGTATATTAGGGTTTTGGTTATATGTAGGAATTCTAAGACCGGCCATGTTTTTTTATTTTATTGTTCTCTGTCATTCCCTTGCTAACTGGACACATGGCTTGGAGGAGATTCCCCCCCCCCCCTCCATCACACTACTGTCTGTTACTGCTTGCTTAAGGTAACTTAATCTCTCCAGAACTGTATAGAAGAAACAGAATGAAGATAATTTTTGAAATTTTCTTAACTTTTTTCTGTCAGCAAGCCTGCAACTTGGTGAGTTTAGCCAGTGTGATCTTATTTTTTATTATTTTTTGAATTATTTATTTACTTATTTTTATTTGTATTTTTTATTTTATTCTTTTTCGGTTCTTATCTTTTCTGCCTAATTTTTGTGTAAATTGTTCTTAATTATGAAATTTAGGTTTGGTATATTAGGGTTTTGGTTATATGTAGGAATTCTAAGACCGGCCATGTTTTTTTATTTTATTGTTCTCTGTCATTCCCTTGCTAACTGGACACATGGCTTGGAGGAGATTCCCCCCTCCATCACACTACTGTCTGTTACTGCTTGCTTAAGGTAACTTAATCTCTCCAGAACTGTATAGAAGAAACAGAATGAAGATAATTTTTGAAATTTTCTTAACTTTTTTCTGTCAGCAAGCCTGCAACTTGGTGAGTTTAGCCAGTGTGATCTTATTTTTTATTATTTTTTGAATTATTTATTTACTTATTTTTATTTGTATTTTTTATTTTATTCTTTTTCGGTTCTTATCTTTTCTGCCTAATTTTTGTGTAAATTGTTCTTAATTATGAAATTTAGGTTTGGTATATTAGGGTTTTGGTTATATGTAGGAATTCTAAGACCGGCCATGTTTTTTTATTTTATTGTTCTCTGTCATTCCCTTGCTAACTGGACACATGGCTTGGAGGAGATTCCCCCCTCCATCACACTACTGTCTGTTACTGCTTGCTTAAGGTAACTTAATCTCTCCAGAACTGTATAGAAGAAACAGAATGAAGATAATTTTTGAAATTTTCTTAACTTTTTTCTGTCAGCAAGCCTGCAACTTGGTGAGTTTAGCCAGTGTGATCTTATTTTTTATTATTTTTTGAATTATTTATTTACTTATTTTTATTTGTATTTTTTATTTTATTCTTTTTCGGTTCTTATCTTTTCTGCCTAATTTTTGTGTAAATTGTTCTTAATTATGAAATTTAGGTTTGGTATATTAGGGTTTTGGTTATATGTAGGAATTCTAAGACCGGCCATGTTTTTTTATTTTATTGTTCTCTGTCATTCCCTTGCTAACTGGACACATGGCTTGGAGGAGATTCCCCCCTCCATCACACTACTGTCTGTTACTGCTTGCTTAAGGTAACTTAATCTCTCCAGAACTGTATAGAAGAAACAGAATGAAGATAATTTTTGAAATTTTCTTAACTTTTTTCTGTCAGCAAGCCTGCAACTTGGTGAGTTTAGCCAGTGTGATCTTATTTTTTATTATTTTTTGAATTATTTATTTACTTATTTTTATTTGTATTTTTTATTTTATTCTTTTTTCGGTTCTTATCTTTTCTGCCTAATTTTTGTGTAAATTGTTCTTAATTATGAAATTTAGGTTTGGTATATTAGGGTTTTGGTTATATGTAGGAATTCTAAGACCGGCCATGTTTTTTTATTTTATTGTTCTCTGTCATTCCCTTGCTAACTGGACACATGGCTTGGAGGAGATTCCCCCCTCCATCACACTACTGTCTGTTACTGCTTGCTTAAGGTAACTTAATCTCTCCAGAACTGTATAGAAGAAACAGAATGAAGATAATTTTGAAATTTTCTTAACTTTTTTCTGTCAGCAAGCCTGCAACTTGGTGAGTTTAGCCAGTGTGATCTTATTTTTTATTATTTTTTGAATTATTTATTTACTTATTTTTATTTGTATTTTTTATTTTATTCTTTTTCGGTTCTTATCTTTTCTGCCTAATTTTTGTGTAAATTGTTCTTAATTATGAAATTTAGGTTTGGTATATTAGGGTTTTGGTTATATGTAGGAATTCTAAGACCGGCCATGTTTTTTTATTTTATTGTTCTCTGTCATTCCCTTGCTAACTGGACACATGGCTTGGAGGAGATTCCCCCCTCCATCACACTACTGTCTGTTACTGCTTGCTTAAGGTAACTTAATCTCTCCAGAACTGTATAGAAGAAACAGAATGAAGATAATTTTTGAAATTTTCTTAACTTTTTTCTGTCAGCAAGCCTGCAACTTGGTGAGTTTAGCCAGTGTGATCTTATTTTTTATTATTTTTTGAATTATTTATTTACTTATTTTTATTTGTATTTTTTATTTTATTCTTTTTTCGGTTCTTATCTTTTCTGCCTAATTTTTGTGTAAATTGTTCTTAATTATGAAATTTAGGTTTGGTATATTAGGGTTTTGGTTATATGTAGGAATTCTAAGACCGGCCATGTTTTTTTATTTTATTGTTCTCTGTCATTCCCTTGCTAACTGGACACATGGCTTGGAGGAGATTCCCCCCTCCATCACACTACTGTCTGTTACTGCTTGCTTAAGGTAACTTAATCTCTCCAGAACTGTATAGAAGAAACAGAATGAAGATAATTTTTGAAATTTTCTTAACTTTTTTCTGTCAGCAAGCCTGCAACTTGGTGAGTTTAGCCAGTGTGATCTTATTTTTTATTATTTTTTGAATTATTTATTTACTTATTTTTATTTGTATTTTTTATTTTATTCTTTTTCGGTTCTTATCTTTTCTGCCTAATTTTTGTGTAAATTGTTCTTAATTATGAAATTTAGGTTTGGTATATTAGGGTTTTGGTTATATGTAGGAATTCTAAGACCGGCCATGTTTTTTTATTTTATTGTTCTCTGTCATTCCCTTGCTAACTGGACACATGGCTTGGAGGAGATTCCCCCCTCCATCACACTACTGTCTGTTACTGCTTGCTTAAGGTAACTTAATCTCTCCAGAACTGTATAGAAGAAACAGAATGAAGATAATTTTTGAAATTTTCTTAACTTTTTTCTGTCAGCAAGCCTGCAACTTGGTGAGTTTAGCCAGTGTGATCTTATTTTTTATTATTTTTTGAATTATTTATTTACTTATTTTTATTTGTATTTTTTATTTTATTCTTTTTCGGTTCTTATCTTTTCTGCCTAATTTTTGTGTAAATTGTTCTTAATTATGAAATTTAGGTTTGGTATATTAGGGTTTTGGTTATATGTAGGAATTCTAAGACCGGCCATGTTTTTTTATTTTATTGTTCTCTGTCATTCCCTTGCTAACTGGACACATGGCTTGGAGGAGATTCCCCCCCTCCATCACACTACTGTCTGTTACTGCTTGCTTAAGGTAACTTAATCTCTCCAGAACTGTATAGAAGAAACAGAATGAAGATAATTTTTGAAATTTTCTTAACTTTTTTCTGTCAGCAAGCCTGCAACTTGGTGAGTTTAGCCAGTGTGATCTTATTTTTTATTATTTTTTGAATTATTTATTTACTTATTTTTATTTGTATTTTTTATTTTATTCTTTTTCGGTTCTTATCTTTTCTGCCTAATTTTTGTGTAAATTGTTCTTAATTATGAAATTTAGGTTTGGTATATTAGGGTTTTGGTTATATGTAGGAATTCTAAGACCGGCCATGTTTTTTTATTTTATTGTTCTCTGTCATTCCCTTGCTAACTGGACACATGGCTTGGAGGAGATTCCCCCCTCCATCACACTACTGTCTGTTACTGCTTGCTTAAGGTAACTTAATCTCTCCAGAACTGTATAGAAGAAACAGAATGAAGATAATTTTTGAAATTTTCTTAACTTTTTCTGTCAGCAAGCCTGCAACTTGGTGAGTTTAGCCAGTGTGATCTTATTTTTTATTATTTTTTGAATTATTTATTTACTTATTTTTATTTGTATTTTTTATTTTATTCTTTTTCGGTTCTTATCTTTTCTGCCTAATTTTTGTGTAAATTGTTCTTAATTATGAAATTTAGGTTTGGTATATTAGGGTTTTGGTTATATGTAGGAATTCTAAGACCGGCCATGTTTTTTTATTTTATTGTTCTCTGTCATTCCCTTGCTAACTGGACACATGGCTTGGAGGAGATTCCCCCCTCCATCACACTACTGTCTGTTACTGCTTGCTTAAGGTAACTTAATCTCTCCAGAACTGTATAGAAGAAACAGAATGAAGATAATTTTTGAAATTTTCTTAACTTTTTTCTGTCAGCAAGCCTGCAACTTGGTGAGTTTAGCCAGTGTGATCTTATTTTTTATTATTTTTTGAATTATTTATTTACTTATTTTTATTTGTATTTTTTATTTTATTCTTTTTCGGTTCTTATCTTTTCTGCCTAATTTTTGTGTAAATTGTTCTTAATTATGAAATTTAGGTTTGGTATATTAGGGTTTTGGTTATATGTAGGAATTCTAAGACCGGCCATGTTTTTTTATTTTATTGTTCTCTGTCATTCCCTTGCTAACTGGACACATGGCTTGGAGGAGATTCCCCCCCTCCATCACACTACTGTCTGTTACTGCTTGCTTAAGGTAACTTAATCTCTCCAGAACTGTATAGAAGAAACAGAATGAAGATAATTTTTGAAATTTTCTTAACTTTTTTCTGTCAGCAAGCCTGCAACTTGGTGAGTTTAGCCAGTGTGATCTTATTTTTTATTATTTTTTGAATTATTTATTTACTTATTTTTATTTGTATTTTTTATTTTATTCTTTTTCGGTTCTTATCTTTTCTGCCTAATTTTTGTGTAAATTGTTCTTAATTATGAAATTTAGGTTTGGTATATTAGGGTTTTGGTTATATGTAGGAATTCTAAGACCGGCCATGTTTTTTTATTTTATTGTTCTCTGTCATTCCCTTGCTAACTGGACACATGGCTTGGAGGAGATTCCCCCCTCCATCACACTACTGTCTGTTACTGCTTGCTTAAGGTAACTTAATCTCTCCAGAACTGTATAGAAGAAACAGAATGAAGATAATTTTTGAAATTTTCTTAACTTTTTTCTGTCAGCAAGCCTGCAACTTGGTGAGTTTAGCCAGTGTGATCTTATTTTTTATTATTTTTTGAATTATTTATTTACTTATTTTTATTTGTATTTTTTATTTTATTCTTTTTCGGTTCTTATCTTTTCTGCCTAATTTTTGTGTAAATTGTTCTTAATTATGAAATTTAGGTTTGGTATATTAGGGTTTTGGTTATATGTAGGAATTCTAAGACCGGCCATGTTTTTTTATTTTATTGTTCTCTGTCATTCCCTTGCTAACTGGACACATGGCTTGGAGGAGATTCCCCCCTCCATCACACTACTGTCTGTTACTGCTTGCTTAAGGTAACTTAATCTCTCCAGAACTGTATAGAAGAAACAGAATGAAGATAATTTTTGAAATTTTCTTAACTTTTTTCTGTCAGCAAGCCTGCAACTTGGTGAGTTTAGCCAGTGTGATCTTATTTTTTATTATTTTTTGAATTATTTATTTACTTATTTTTATTTGTATTTTTTATTTTATTCTTTTTCGGTTCTTATCTTTTCTGCCTAATTTTTGTGTAAATTGTTCTTAATTATGAAATTTAGGTTTGGTATATTAGGGTTTTGGTTATATGTAGGAATTCTAAGACCGGCCATGTTTTTTTATTTTATTGTTCTCTGTCATTCCCTTGCTAACTGGACACATGGCTTGGAGGAGATTCCCCCTCCATCACACTACTGTCTGTTACTGCTTGCTTAAGGTAACTTAATCTCTCCAGAACTGTATAGAAGAAACAGAATGAAGATAATTTTTGAAATTTTTCTTAACTTTTTTCTGTCAGCAAGCCTGCAACTTGGTGAGTTTAGCCAGTGTGATCTTATTTTTTATTATTTTTGAATTATTTATTTACTTATTTTATTTGTATTTTTTTTATTTTATTCTTTTTCGGTTCTTATCTTTTCTGCCTAATTTTTGTGTAAATTGTTCTTAATTATGAAATTTAGGTTTGGTATATTAGGGTTTGGTTATATGTAGGAATTCTAAGACCGGCCATGTTTTTTATTTTATTGTTCTCTGTCATTCCCTTGCTAACTGGACACATGGCTTGGAGGAGATTCCCCCCTCCCATCCCACTACTGTCTGTTACTGCTTGCTTAAGGTAACTTAATCTCTCCAGAACTGTATAGAAGAAACAGAATGAAGATAATTTTTGAAATTTTCTTAACTTTTTTCTGTCAGCAAGCCTGCAACTTGGTGAGTTTGTAGTGTGATCTTATTTTTTATTATTTTTTGAATTATTTATTTACTTATTTTTATTTGTATTTTATTTTATTCTTTTTCGGTTCTTATCTTTTCTGCCTAATTTTTGTGTAAATTGTTCTTAATTATGAAATTTAGGTTTGGTATATTAGGGTTTTGGTTATATGTAGGAATTCTAAGACCGGCCATGTTTTTATTTTATTGTTCTCTGTCATTCCCTTGCTAACTGGACACATGGCTTGGAGGAGATTCCCCCTCCATCACACTACTGTCTGTTACTGCTTACTTAAGGTAACTTAATCTCTCCAGAACTGTATAGAAGAAACAGAATGAAGATAATTTTTGAAATTTTCTTAACTTTTTTCTGTCAGCAAGCCTGCAACTTGGTGAGTTTAGCCAGTGTGATCTTATTTTTTATTATTTTTGAATTATTTATTTACTTATTTTTATTTGTATTTTTATTTTATTCTTTTTCGGTTCTTATCTTTTCTGCCTAATTTTTGTGTAAATTGTTCTTAATTATGAAATTTAGGTTTGGTATATTAGGGTTTTGGTTATATGTAGGAATTCTAAGACCGGCCATACTTGTTTTATTGTTCTCTGTCATTCCCTTGCTAACTGGACACATGGCTTGGAGGAGATTCCCCTCCATCACACTACTGTCTGTTACTGCTTGCTTAAGGTAACTTAATCTCTCCAGAACTGTATAGAAGAAACAGAATGAAGATAATTTTTGAAATTTTCTTAACTTTTTTCTGTCAACAAGCCTGCAACTTGGTGAGTTTAGCCAGTGTGATCTTATTTTTTATTATTTTTTGAATTATTTATTTACTTATTTTTATTTGTATTTTTTATTTTATTCTTTTTCGGTTCTTATCTTTTCTGCCTAATTTTTGTGTAAATTGTTCTTAATTATGAAATTTAGGTTTGGTATATTAGGGTTTTGGTTATATGTAGGAATTCTAAGACCGGCCATGTTTTTTTATTTTATTGTTCTCTGTCATTCCCTTGCTAACTGGACACATGGCTTGGAGGAGATTCCCCCCTCCATCACACTACTGTCTGTTACTGCTTGCTTAAGGTAACTTAATCTCTCCAGAACTGTATAGAAGAAACAGAATGAAGATAATTTTGAAATTTTCTTAACTTTTTTCTGTCAGCAAACCTGCAACTTGGTGAGTTTAGCCAGTGTGATCTTATTTTTTATTATTTTTTGAATTATTTATTTACTTATTTTTATTTGTATTTTTTATTTTATTCTTTTTCGGTTCTTATCTTTTCTACAATTTTTGTGTAGAATTGTTCTTAATTATGAAATTTAGGTTTTTGGTATAATCAGGGTTTTGGTTATATGTAGGAATTCTAAGACCGGCCATGTTTTTTGTTTGTTGATGTCTGTCATTCCCTTGCTAACTGGACACATGGCTTGGAGGAGATTCCCCCCCTCCATCACACTACTGTCTGTTACTGCTTGCTTAAGGTAACAATCTCTCCAGAACTGTATAGAAGAAACAGAATGAAGATAATTTTTGAAATTTTCCATAACTTTTTTCATCAGCAAACCCTTTGTGGTGAGTTTAGCCAGTGTGATCTTATTTTTTATTATTTTGAATTATTTATTTACTTATTTTTATTTATGTATTTTTTATTTTATTCTTTTTCGGTTCTTATCTTTTCTGCCTAATTTTTGTGTAAATTGTTCTTAATTATGAAATTTAGGTTTGGTATATTAGGGTTGATTTATATGTAGGAATTCTAAGACCGGCCATGTTTTTTTATTTTATTGTTCTCTGTCATTCCCTTGCTAACTGGACACATGGCTTGGAGGAGATTCCCCCCCTCCATCACACTACTGTCTGTTACTGCTTGCTTAAGGTAACTTAATCTCTCCAGAACTGTATAGGAAAGAAACAGAATGAAGATAATTTTGAAATTTTCTTAGCACTTTCTGTCAGCAAGCCTGCAACTTGGTGAGTTTAGCCAGTGTGATCTTATTTTTTATTATTTTTTGAATTATTTATTTACTTATTTTTATTTGTATTTTTTATTTTATTCTTTTTCGGTTCTTATCTTTTTCTGCCTAATTTTTTTGTGTAAATTGTTCTTAATTATGAAATTTAGGTTTGGTATATTAGGATTTTAGTAGTTTATATGTAGGAATTCTAAGACCGGCCATGTTTTTTTATTTTATTGTTCTCTGTCATTCCCTTGCTAACTGGACACATGGCTTGGAGAGGTCCCCCCCTCCATCACACTACTGTCTGTTACTGCTTACTTGGAGGTAACTTAATCTCTCCAGAACTGTATAGAAGAAACAGAATGAAGATAATTTTTAAAATTTTCTTAACTTTTTCTGTCAGCAAGCCTGCAACTTGGTGAGTTTAGCCAGTGTGATCTTATTTTTATTATTTTTGGGTATTTATTTACTTATTTTTATTTACTTATTTTTATTTTATTCTTTTTTCGGTTCTTATCTTTTTCTGCCTAATTTTTGTGTAAATTGTTCTTAATTATGAAATTTAGGTTTGGTATATTGGGGTTTTTGGTTATATGTAGGAATTCTGAACCCATTGTGTTTTTTATTTTGTTATTCCTACTGTCATTCCCTTGCTAACTGGACATGGCTTGGAGAGTTTCCCCCCTCCATCCACACTACTGTCTGTTACTGCTTGCACTTAAGGTAGCTTAATCTCTCCAGAACTGTATAGAAGAAACAGAATGAAGATGATTTTTAAAATTTCTGCTTTTCTGTCAGCAAGCCTGTGGCTTGGTTAGCCAGTGTGATCTTATTTTTTATTATTTTTTGAATTATTTATTTTACTTATTTTATTTGTATTTTTTTATTTTATTCTTTCGGTTCTTATCTTTTCTGCCTAATTTTTGTGTAAATTGTTCTTAATTATGAAATTTGGTTTGGTATATTAGGGTTTTGGTTATATATAGGAATTCTAAGACCCGGCCATGTTTTTTATTTTATTGTTCTCTATGTTCTTGCTAACTGGACACATGGCTTGGAGGAGATTCCCCCCTCCATCCACTCTGTCTGTTACTGCTTGCTTAAGGTAACCAATCTCTCCAGAACTGTATAGAAGAAACAGGAGAGTATGAAGATAATTTTTAATTTTCTTAACTTTTTCTGTCACGTAGCTTCTTTCTGGCTGGTGTTGATTTAGCAGTGATCTTATTTACCTTATTTTTGAATTATTTATTTACTTATTTTTATTTGTATTTTTTATTTTATTCTTTTTCGGTTCTTATCTTTTTCTACCTAGTACCTTATGGTGTTCTTAATTATGAAATTTAGTTTTGGTATAATGTAAGTTTTGTTGCTATGTAGGAATTCTAAGACCGACCTTGTTTTTTATTTTATTGTTCTCTGTCATTCCTTGCTAACTGGACACATGGCTTGGAGGAATTCCCTCCAATGCTGCCTACTGTCTGTTGCTGCTTGCTTAAGGTAACTTAAATATCTCTCCAGAACTGTATAGAAGAAACAGAATGGCGAGATAATTTTTGAAATTTTCTGCTTTTCTGTCAGCAAGCCTGCAACTTGGTGAGTTTAGCCAGTGTGATCTTATTTTTTATTATTTTTGGGTATTTATTTGCTGTATTTTTGTTGTATTTTTATTTCCTTCTTTTCGGTTCTTATCTTTTCTGCCTAATTTTTGTGTAAATTGTTCTTAATTATGAAATTTTGGGTTTTGGTATATTCTGGGTTTTGATTTCTGTAGGAATTCTAAGACTGACCGTGTTTTTATTTTATTGTTTCTCTGTCATTCCTTGCTAACTGGACACATGGCTTGGAGAAATTCCCCCTCCATCACACTACTCATCTGTTACTGCTTGCTTAAGAGTAACTTAATCTCTCTGAGGCTGTACGAAGAAACAGAATAGAAGATAATTTTAATTTTCTTAACTTTTTCTGTCAGCAAGCCTGCAATTTGGTGAGTTTAGCCAGTGTGATCTTATTTTTTATTATTTTTGGGTATTTATTTACTTTATTTTTATTTGTATTTTTATTTTATTCTTTTTCGGTTCTTATCTTTTCTGCCTAATTTTAATGTAAATTGTTCTTAATTATGAAATTTAGGTTTGGTATATTAGGGTTTGGTTACATATGTAGAATTCTAAGACCGGCCATGTTTTTTATTTTATTGTTCTCTGTCATTCCCTTGCTAACTGGACACATGGCTTGGAGGAAATTCCCCCCCTCCATCACACTACTGTCTGTTACTGCTTGCTTAAGGTAACTTAATCTCTCCAGAACTGTATAGAAGAAACAGAATGAAGATAATTTTTGAAATTTTCTTAACTTTTTTCTGTCAGCAAGCCTGCAACCTGGTGAGTTTGTAGATGTGATCTTATTTTTTATTATTTTTTGAATTATTTATTTACTTATTTTTTTATTTGTATTTTTTATTTTATTCTTTTTTCGGTTCTTATCTTTTCTGCCTAATTTTTGTGTAAATTGTTCTTAATTATGAAATTTAGGTTTGGTATATTAGGGTTTTGGTTATATGTAGGAATTCTAAGACCGGCCATGTTTTTTTATTTTATTGTTCTCTGTCATTCCCTTGCTAACTGGACACATGGCTTGGAGGAGATTCCCCCCTCCATCACACTACTGTCTGTTACTGCTTGCTTAAGGTAACTTAATCTCTCCAGAACTGTATAAGAGAAACAGAATGAAGATAATTTTGAAATTTTCTTAACTTTTTCTGTCAGCAAGCCTGCAACTTGGTGAGTTTAGCCAGTGTGATCTTATTTTTATTATTTTTGAATTATTTATTTACTTATTTTTATTTGTATTTTTTATTTTTATTCTTTTTCGGTTCTTATCTTTTCTGCTAATTTTTTTGTGTAAATTGTTCTTAATTATGAAATTTAGGTTTGGTATATTAGGGTTTTGGTTATATGTAGGAATTCTAAGACCGGCCATGTTTTTTATTTTATTGTTCTCTGTCATTCCCTTGCTAACTGGACACATGGCTTGGAGGAATTCCCCTCATCACACTACTGTCTGTTACTGCTTGCTTAAGGTAACTTAATCTCTCCAGAACTGTATAGAAGAAACAGAATGAAGATAATTTTGAAATTTTCTTAACTTTTTTCTGTCAGCAAGCCTGCAACTTGGTGAGTTTAGCCAGTGTGATCTTATTTTTTATTATTTTTTGAATTATTTATTTACTTATTTTTATTTGTATTTTATTTTATTCTTTTTCGGTTCTTATCTTTTCTGCCTAATTTTTGTGTAAATTGTTCTTAATTATGAAATTTAGGTTTGGTATATTAGGGTTTTGGTTATATGTAGGAATTCTAAGACCGGCCATGTTTTTTTATTTTATTGTTCTCTGTCATTCCCTTGCTAACTGGACACATGGCTTGGAGGAGATTCCCCCCTCATCACACTACTGTCTGTTACTGCTTGCTTAAGGTAACTTAATCTCTCAGAACTGTATAGAAGAAACAGAATGAAGATAATTTTTAGAAATTTTGCTTAACTTTTTTCTGTCAGCAAGCCTGCAGCTTGGTGAGTTTAGCCAGTGTGATCTTATTTTTATTATTTTTGAATTATTTATTTACTTATTTTTATTTGTATTTTTATTTTATTCTTTTCGGTTCTTATCTTTTCTGCCTAATTTTTGTGTAAATTGTTCTTAATTATGAAATTTAGGTTTGGTATATTAGGGTTTGGTTATATGTAGGAATTCTAAGACCGGCCATGTTTTTTTTATTTTATTGTTCTCTGTCATTCCCTTGCTAACTGGACACATGGCTTGGAGGAGATTCCCCCCTCCATCACACTACTGTCTGTTACTGCTTGCTTAAGGTAACTTAATCTCTCCAGAACTGTATAGAAGAAACAGAATGAAGATAATTTTTGAAATTTTCTTTTAACTTTTTTCTGTCAACAAGCCTGCAACTGGTGAGTTAGCCAGTGTGATCTTATTTTTTATTATTTTTTGAATTATTTATTTACTTATTTTTATTTGTATTTTTTATTTTTATTCTTTTTCGGTTCTTATCTTTTCTGCCTAATTTTTGTGTAAATTGTTCTTAATTATGAAATTTAGGTTTGGTATATTAGGGTTTTGGTTATATGTAAGATTCTAAGACCGGCCATGTTTTTTTATTTTATTGTTCTCTGTCATTCCCTTGCCTAACTGGACACATGGCTTGGAGGAATTCCCCCCTCCATCACACTACTGTCTGTTACTGCTTGCTTAAGGTAACTTAATCTCTCCAGAACTGTATAGAAGAAACAGAATGAAGATAATTTTGAAATTTTCTTAACTTTTTTCTGTCAGCAAGCCTGCAACTTCTTGGTGAGTTTAGCCAGTGTGATCTTATTTTTTATTATTTTTTTGAATTATTTATTTACTTATTTTTTATTTGTATTTTTATTTTATTCTTTTTCGGTTCTTATCTTTTCTGCCTAATTTTTGTGTAAATTGTTCTTAATTATGAAATTTAGGTTTGGTATATTAGGGTTTTGGTTATATGTAGGAATTCTAAGACCCGGCCATGTTTTTTTATTTTATTGTTCTCTGTCATTCCCTTGCTAACTGGACACATGGCTTGGAGGAGATTCCCCCCTCCATCACACTACTGTCTGTTACTGCTTGCTTAAGGTAACTTAATCTCTCCAGAACTGTATAGAAGAAACAGAATGAAGATAATTTTTGAAATTTTCTTAACTTTTTTCTGTCAGCAAGCCTGCAACTTGGTGAGTTTAGCCAGTGTGATCTTATTTTTTATTATTTTTTGAATTATTTATTTACTTATTTTTATTTGTATTTTTTATTTTATTCTTTTTCGGTTCTTATCTTTTCTGCTAATTTTTTTGTGTAAATTGTTCTTAATTATGAAATTTAGGTTTTTGGTATATTAGGGTTTTGGTTATATGTAGGAATTCTAAGACCGGCCATGTTTTGTTATTTATTGTTCTCTGTCATTCCCTTGCTAACTGGACACATGGCTTGGAGGAGATTCCCCCTCCATCACACTACTGTCTGTTACTGCTTGCTTAAGGTAGCAATCTCTCCAGAACTGTATAGAAGAAACAGAATGAAAGGGCATTTTTGAAATTTTCTTAACTTTTTTCTGTCAGCAAGCCTGCAACTTGGTGAGTTTAGCCAGTGTGATCTTATTTTTTATTATTTTTTGAATTATTTATTTACTTATTTTTATTTGTATTTTTATTTTTATTCTTTTTCGGTTCTTATCTTTTTCTGCCTAATTTTTGTGTAAATTGTTCTTAATTATGAAATTTAGGTTTGGTATATTAGGGTTTTGGTTATATGTAGGAATTCTAAGACCGGCCATGTTTTTTTATTTTATTGTTCTCTGTCATTCCCTTGCTAACTGGACACATGGCTTGGAGGAGATTCCCCCCCTCCATCACACTACTGTCTGTTACTGCTTGCTTAAGGTAACTTAATCTCTCCAGAACTGTATAGAAGAAACAGAATGAAGATAATTTTGAAATTTTCTTAACTTTTTTCTGTCAGCAAGCCTGCAGCTTGGGCGAGTTTAGCCAGTGTGATCTTATTTTTTATTATTTTTTGAATTATTTATTTACTTATTTTTATTTGTATTTTTATTTTATTCTTTTCGGTTCTTATCTTTTCTGCCTAATTTTTGCTGTAAATTGTTCTTATTTGTAAGAATTTAGGTTTGGTATATTAGGGTTTGGTTATATGTAGGAATTCTAGAGCCGACCATGTTTTTTATTTTATTGTTCTCTGTCATTCCCTTGCTAACTGGACACATGGCTTGGAGAATTCCCCCCTCCATCACACTACTGTCTGTTACTGCTTGCTTAAGGTAACTTAATCTCTCCAGAACTGTATAGAAGAAACAGAATGAAAGATAATTTTGAAATTTTCTTAACTTTTTCTGTCAGCAAGCCTGCAACTTGGTGAGTTTAGCCAGTGTGATCTTATTTTTTTATTATTTTTTGAATTATTTATTTACTTATTTTTATTTGTATTTTTATTTTATTCTTTTTCGGTTCTTATCTTTTCTGCCTAATTTTTGTGTAAATTGTTCTTAATTATGAAATTTAGGTTTGGTATATTAAAGTTTTTGGTTATATGTAGGAATTCTAAGACCGGCCATGTTTTTTTATTTTATTGTTCTCTGTCATTCCCTTGCTAACTGGACACATGGCTTGGGAGAAATTCCCCCTCCATCCCCACTACTGTCTGTGCATAACAACTTAGGTAACTTAATCTCTCCAGAACTGTATAGAAGAAACAGAATGAAGATAATTTTGAAATTTTCTTAACTTTTTCTGTCATGAAGCCACCATTGGTGGTTTAACCAGTCTTGATCTTATTTTTTTATTATTTTTTGAATTATTTGTTACTTATTTTATTTGTATTTTTATTTTATTCTTTTTGGTTCTTATCTTTTCTGCTAATTTTGTCATAAATTGTTCTTAATTATGAAATTTAGGTTTGGTATATTAGGGTTTTGGTTATATGTAGGAATTCTAAGACCGGCCATGTTTTTTTATTTTATTGTTCTCTGTCATTCCCTTGCTAATAACTGGACACATGGCTTGGAGGAGATTCCCCCCCTCCATCACACTACTGTCTGTTACTGCTTGCTTAAGGTAACTTAATCTCTCCAGAACTGTATAGAAGAAACAGAATGAAGATAATTTTTGAAATTTTCTTAACTTTTTTCTGTCAGCAAGCCTGCAATATGCAAGTGGGATTTAGCCAGTGTGATCTTATTTTTTATTATTTTTGAATTATTTATTTACTTATTTTTATTTATGTATTTTTCTTTATTTCTTTTTCGGTTCTTATCTTTTCTGCCTAATTTTTGTGTAAATTGTTCTTAATTATGAAATTTAGGTTTGGTATATTAGGGTTTTGGTTATATGTAGGAATTCTAAGACCGGCCATGTTTTTTTTTTATTTTATTGTTCTCTGTCATTCCCTTGCTAACTGGACACATGGCAGAGAGGGAGATTCCCCACTCCATCACACTACTGTCTGTTACTGCTTGCTTAAGGTAACTTAATCTCTCCAGAACTGTATAGAGAAAACAGAATACAAAGATAATTTTGAAATTTTCTTAACTTTTTTCTGTCAGCAAGCCTGCAGCTTGGTGAGTTTAGCCAGTGTGATCTTATTTTTATTATTTTTTGAATTATTTATTTACTTATTTTTATTTGTATTTTTTATTTTATTCTTTTCGGTTCTTATCTTTTCTTGCCTAATTTTTGTGTAAATTGTCTTAATTATGAAATTTGAGTTTGGTATATTAGGAGTTTTGGTTCATATGCTTAAGGAATTCTAAGACCGGCCATGTTTTTTTATTTATTGTTCTCTGTCATTCCCTTGCTAACTGGACACATGGCTTGGAGGAGATTCCCCCTCCATCACACTACTGTCTGTTACTGCTTGCTTAAGGTAACTTAATCTCTCCAGAACTGTATAGAAGAAACAGAATGAAGATAATTTTTGAAATTTTCTTAACTTTTTCTGTCAGCAAGCCTGCAACCTGGTGAGTTTAGCCAGTGTGATCTTATTTTCTTATTTTTGGTCTATTTATTTACTTATTTTTATTTGTATTTTTTATTTTATTCTTTTTCGGTTCTTATCTTTTCTGCCTAATTTTTGTGTAAATTGTTCTTAATTATGAAATTTAGGTTTGGTATATTAGGGTTTTTGGTTATATGTAGGAATTCTAAGACCGGCCCATTGTTTTTTTATTTTATTGTTCTCTGTCATTCCCTTTAACTGGACATGGCTTGGAGGAGATTCCCCCTCCATCACACTACTGTCTGTTACTGCTTGCTTAAGGTAACTTAATCTCTCCAGAACTGTATAGAAGAAACAGAATGAAGATAATTTTGAAATTTTCTTAACTTTTTCTGTCAGCAAGCCTGCAGCTTGGTGAGTTTAGCCAGTGTGATCTTATTTTTTATTATTTTTGATTATTTATTTACTTATTTTATTTGTATTTTTTATTTTATTCTTTTTCGGTTCTTATCTTTCTTGCCTAATTTTTGTGTAAATTGTTCTTAATTATGAAATTTAGGTTTGGTATATTAGAGGTTTTGGTTATATGTAGGAATTCTAAGACCGGCCATGTTTTTTTATTTTATTGTTCTCTGTCATTCCCTTGCTAACTGGACACATGGCTTGGAGGAGATTCCCCCCTCCATCACACTACTGTCTGTTACTGCTTACTTAAGGTAACTTAATCTCTCCAGAACTGTATAAGAAAACAGAATGAAGATAATTTTTGAAATTTTCTTAACTTTTTCTGTCAGCAAGCCTGCAATGAGTGAGTTTAGCCAGTGTGATCTTATTTTTATTATTTTTTGAATTATTTATTTACTTATTTTTATTTGTATTTTTTATTTTATTCTTTTTCGGTTCTTATCTTTTCTGCCTAATTTTTTGTGTAAATTGTTCTTAATTATGAAATTTAGGTTTGGTATATTAGGGTTTGGTTATATCTTAGGAATTCTAAGACCGGCCATGTTTTTTTATTTTATTGTTCTCTGTCATTCCCTTGCTAACTGGACACATGGCTTGGAGGGAGATTCCCCCTCCATCACACTGCTATTCTGTTACTGCTTGCTTAAGGTAACTTAATCTCTCCAGAACTGTATAGAAGAAACAGAATGAAGATAATTTTTGAAATTTTCTTAACTTTTTTCTGTCAGCAGCCTGCAGCTTAGTGAGTTGGCCAGTGTGATCTTATTTTTATTTATTTTTGAATTATTTATTTACTTATTTTTATTTGTATTTTTTATTTTTATTCTTTTTCGGTTCTTATCTTTTTCTGCCTAATTTTTGTGTAGGTATAGTTACCATTATGAGAAATTTAGGTTTGGTGCAGTAGGGTTTTGGTTATATGTAGGAATTCTAAGACCGGCCATGTTTTTTTTTATTTTATTGTTCTCTGTCATTCCCTTGCTAACTGGACACATGGCTTGGAGGAGATTCCCCACTCCATCACACTACTGTCTGTTACTGCTTGTAAGGTAACTTAATCTCTCCAGAACTGTATAGAAGAAACAGAATAGAATAATTTTTGAAATTTTCTTAACTTTTTCTGTCAGCAAGCCTGCAACTTGGTGAGTTTGCTTCAGTGTGATCTTATTTTTTATTATTTTTTGAATTATTTATTTACTTATTTTTTATTTCTTATTTTTTATTTATTCTTTTTAGGTTCTGTCTTTTCCTGCTAATTTTATTATCGGTGTTCTTAATTATGAAATTTAGGTTTGGTATATTAGGGTTTTGGTTATATGTGTAGGAATTCTAAGACCGGCCATGTTTTTTTATTTTTATTGTTCTCTGTCATTCCCTTGCTAACTGGACATGGCTTGGAGAATTCCCCCCTCCATACTACTGTCTGTTACTGCTTGCTTAAGGTAACTTAATCTCTCCAGAACTGTATAGAAGAAACAGAATGAAGATAATTTTAATTTTCTTAACTTTTTTCTGTCAGCAAACCTGCAACTTGGTGAGTTTAGCCAGTGTGATCTTATTTTTTATTATTTTTTGAATTATTTATTTACTTATTTTTATTTGTATTTTTTTTATTTATTCTTTTCGGACATTATCTTTTTCTACTGCCTAATTTTTGTGTAAATTGATTCTTCATGAGTATGAAATTTGAGTTTGGTATATTAGTTTTGGTTATATGTGTAGGAATTCTAAGACCGGCCATGTTTTTTTATTTTATTATTCCTTATCATTCCCTTGCTAACTGGACACATGGCTTGGAGGAGATTCCCCCCCTCCATCACACTACTGTCTGTTACTGCTTGCTTAAGAGTAGCAATCTCTCCAGAACTGTATAGAAGAAACAGAATGAAGATAATTTTGAAATTTTTCTTAACTTTTTTCTGTCAGCAAGCCTGCAACTTGTGATGAGTTTAGCCAGTGTGATCTTATTTTTTATTATTTTTTGAATTATTTATTTACTTATTTTTATTTGTATTTTTATTTTATTCTTTTTCGGTTCTTATCTTTTCTGCCTAATTTTTGTGTAAATTGTTCTTAATTATGAAATTTAGGTTTGGTATATTAGGGTTTTGGTTATATGTAGGAATTCTAAGACCGGCCATGTTTTTTTTATTTATTGTTCTCTGTCATTCCCTTGCTAGCTGGGCCTGGCTTGGAGGAGATTCCCCCCTCCATCACACTACTGTCTGTTACTGCTTGCTTAAGGTAACTTAATCTCTCCAGAACTGTATAGAAGAAACAGAATGAAGATAATTTTTGAAATTTTCTTAACTTTTTCTGTCAGCAAGCCTGCAGCTTGGTGAGTTTAGCCAGTGTGATCTTATTTTTTATTATTTTTTGAATTATTTATTTACTTATTTTTATTTGTATTTTTTATTTTTGTTCTTTTTGGTTCTTATCTTTCCTGCCTAATTTTTGTGTAAATTGTTCTTAATTATGAAATTTAGGTTTGGTATATTAGGGTTTTGGTTATATGTAGGAATTCTAAGACCGGCCATGTTTTTTTATTTTATTGTTCTCTGTCATTCCCTTGCTAACTGGACACATGGCTTGGAGGGAGATTCCCCCCTCCATCACACTACTGTCTGTTACTGCTTGCTTAAGGTAACTTAATCTCTCCAGAACTGTATAGAAGAAACAGAATGAAGATAATTTTGAAATTTTCTTAACTTTTTCTGTCAGCAAGCCTGCAACTTGGTGAGTTTAGCCAGTGTGATCTTATTTTTTATTATTTTTGAATTATTTATTTACTTATTTTTATTTGTATTTTTATTTTTATTCTTTTCGGTTCTTATCTTTTCACTAATTTTTTTGTGTAAATTGTTCTTAATTATGAAATTTAGTTTGGTATATTAGGGTTTTGGTTATATGTAGGAATTCTAAGACCGGCCATGTTTTTTTATTTTATTGTTCTCTGTCATTCCCTTGCTAACTGGACACATGGCTTGGAGGAGAATTCCCCCCTCCATCACACTACTGTCTGTTACTGCTTGCTTAAGGTAACCCAATCTCTCCAGAACTGTATAGAAGAAACAGAATGAAGATAATTTTTGAAATTTTCTTAACTTTTTCTGTCAGCAAGCCTGCAGCTTGGTGAGTTTAGCCAGTGTGATCTTATTTTTTATTATTTTTGAATTATTTATTTACTTATTTTTATTTGTATTTTTTATTTTTATTCTTTTTCGGTTCTTATCTTTTCTTACTAATTTTTGTGTAAATTGTTCTTAATTATGAAATTTAGGTTTGGTATATTAGGGTTTGGTTATATGTAGGAATTCTAAGACCGGCCATGTTTTTTATTTTATTGTTCTCTGTCATTCCCTTGCTAACTGGACACATGGCTTGGAGGAGATTCCCCCACTCCATCACACTACTGTCTGTTACTGCTTGCTTAAGGTAACTTAATCTCTCCAGAACTGTATAGAAGAAACAGAATGAAGATAATTTTTGAAATTTTCTTAACTTTTTTCTGTCCAGCAAGCCTGCAACTTGGTGAGTTTAGCCAGTGTGATCTTATTTTTTATTATTTTTGAATTATTTATTTACTTATTTTTATTTGTATTTTTTATTTTATTCTTTTTCGGTTCTTATCTTTTCTGCCTAATTTTTGTGTAAATTGTTCTTAATTATGAAATTTAGGTTTGGTATATTGAGGTTTTGGTTATATGTAGGAATTCTAAGACCGGCCATGTTTTTATTTTATTGTTCTCTGTCATTCCCTTGCTAACTGGACACATGGCTTGGAGGAGATTCCCCCCCTCCATCACACTACTGTCTGTTACTGCTTGTAGGTAACTTAATCTCTCCAGAACTGTATAGAAGAAACAGAATGAAGATAATTTTTGAAATTTTCTTAACTTTTTCTGTCAGCAAGCCTGCAGCTTGGTGAGTTTAGCCAGTGTGATGTTATTTTTTATTATTTTTGAATTATTTATTTACTTATTTTTATTGTATTTTTTATTTTATTCTTTTTCGGTTCTTATCTTTTCTGCTAATTTTTGTGTAAATTGTTCTTAATTATGAAATTTAGGTTTGGTATATTAGGAGTTTTTGGTTATATGTAGGAATTCTAAGACCGGCCATGTTTTTTTATTTTATTGTTCTCTGTCATTCCCTTGCTAACTGGACACATGGCTTGGAGGAGATTCCCCCCCTCCATCACACTACTGTCTGTTACTGCTTGCTTAAGGTAACTTAATCTCTCCAGAACTGTATAGAAGAAACAGAATGAAAGATAATTTTTGAAATTTTCTTAACTTTTTTCTGTCAGCAAGCCTGCAACTTGGTGAGTTTGCTTGAGTGTGATCTTATTTTTATTATTTTTTGAATTATTTATTTACTTATTTTTATTTGTATTTTTTTATTTTATTCTTTTTCGGTTCTTATCTTTTCTGCTAATTTTTGTGTAAATTGTTCTTAATTATGAAATTTAGGTTTGGTATATTAGGGTTTTGGTTATATGTAGGAATTCTAAGACCGGCCATGTTTTTTTATTTTATTGTTCTCTGTCATTCCCTTGCCCCAACTGGACACATGGCTTGGAGGAGATTCCCCCCTCCATCACACTACTGTCTGTTACTGCTTGCTTAAGGTAACTTAATCTCTCCAGAACTGTATAGAAGAAACAGAATGAAGATAATTTTGAAATTTTCTTAACTTTTTTCTGTCAGCAAGCCTGCAACTTGGTGAGTTTAGCCAGTGTGATCTTATTTTTATTATTTTTTGAATTATTTATTTACTTATTTTTATTTGTATTTTTTATTTTATTCTTTTTCGGTTCTTATCTTTTCTGCCTAATTTTTGTGTAAATTGTTCTTAATTATGAAATTTAGGTTTGGTATATGGGGTTTTGGTTATATGTAGGAATTCTAAGACCGGCCATGTTTTTTTTATTTTATTGTTCTCTGTCATTCCCTTGCTAACTGGACACATGGCTTGGGAGATTCCCCCTCCATCACACTACTGTCTGTTACTGCTTGCTTAAGGTAACTTAATCTCTCCAGAACTGTATAGAAGAAACAGAATGAAGATAATTTTTGAAATTTTCTTAACTTTTTTCTGTCAGCAAGCCTGCAACGTGGTGAGTTTAGCCAGTGTGATCTTATTTTTTATTATTTTTTGAATTATTTATTTACTTATTTTTATTTGTATTTTTTATTTTATTCTTTTTCGGTTCTTATCTTTTCTGCCTAATTTTTGTGTAAATTGTTCTTAATTATGAAATTTAGGTTTGGTATATTAGGGTTTTGGTTATATGTAGGAATTCTAAGACCGGCCATGTTTTTTTATTTTATTTGTTCTCATTGTCATTCCCTTGCTAACTGGACACATGGCTTGGAGGAGATTCCCCCACTCATCACACTACTGTCTGTTACTGCTTGCTTAAGGTAACTTAATCTCTCCAGAACTGTATAGAAGAAACAGAATGAATAATTTTGAAATTTTCTTAACTTTTTTCTGTCAGCAAGCCTGCAGCTTGGTGAGTTTAGCCAGTGTGATCTTATTTTTATTATTTTTTGAATTATTTATTTACTTATTTTTATTTGTATTTTTTATTTTTATTCTTTTTTCGGTTCTTATCTTTTCTGCCTAATTTTTGTGTAAATTGTTCTTAATTATGAAATTTAGGTTTGGTATATTAGGGTTTTGGTTATATGTAGGAATTCTAAGACCGGCCATGTTTTTATTTTATTGTTCTCTGTCATTCCCTTGCTAACTGGACACATGGCTTGGAGGAGATTCCCCCCTCCATCACACTACTGTCTGTTACTGCTTGCTTAAGGTAACTTAATCTCTCCAGAACTGTATAGAAGAAACAGAATGAAGATAATTTTTTGAAATTTTCTTAACTTTTTTCTGTCAGCAAGCCTGCTGGCATCTGGTGAGTTT
Organism: Ascarosepion bandense; assembly: GCA_037127315.1. Classification (NCBI taxonomy): domain Eukaryota; kingdom Metazoa; phylum Mollusca; class Cephalopoda; order Sepiida; family Sepiidae; genus Ascarosepion; species Ascarosepion bandense. The sequence goes on along the minus strand of JBBBDQ010029728.1, from coordinate 211,940 downwards.
AGCCAGTGTGATCTTATTTTTTTTTATTATTTTTTGAATTATTTATTTACTTATTTTTATTTGTATTTTTTATTTTATTCTTTTCGGTTCTTATCTTTTCTGCCTAATTTTTGTGTAAATTGTTCTTAATTATGAAATTTAGGTTTGGTATATTAGGGTTTTGGTTATATGTAGGAATTCTAAGTTCGGCCATGTTTTTTATTTTTATTGTTCTCTGTCATTCCCTTGCTAACTGGACACATGGCTTGGAGGAGATTCCCCCCTCCATCACACTACTGTCTGTTACTGCTTGTAAGGTAACTTAATCTCTCCAGAACTGTATAGAAGAAACAGATGAAGATAATTTTTGAAATTTTCTTAACTTTTTCTGTCAGCAAGCCTGCAACTTGGTGAGTTTGTGATGTGATCTTATTTTTTATTATTTTTTGAATTATTTATTTACTTATTTTTATTTATATTTTTTATTTTATTCTTTTTCGGTTCTTATCTTTTCTGCCTAATTTTTGTGTAAATTGTTCTTAATTATGAAATTTAGGTTTTTGGTATATTAGGGTTTTGGTTATATGTAGGAATTCTAAGACCGGCCATGTTTTTTTATTTTATTGTTCTCTGTCATTCCCTGCTAACTGGACACATGGCTTGGAGGAGATTCCCCCCTCCCATCACTACTGTCTGTTACTGCTTGCTTAAGGTAACTTAATCCCTCTCCCAGAACTGTATAGAAGAAACAGAATGAAGATAATTTTTTGAAAATTTTCTTAACTTTTTTCTGTCAGCAAGCCTGCAGCTTGGTGAGTTTAGCCAGTGTGATCTTATTTTTTATTATTTTTTAGATTATTTATTTACTTATTTTTATTTGTATTTTTTATTTTATTCTTTTTTGAGTTCTTATCTTTTCTGCCTAATTTTTGTGTAAATTGTTCTTAATTATGAAATTTAGGTTTGGTATATTAGGGTTTTGGTTATATGTAGGAATTCTAAGACCGGCCATGTTTTTATTTTATTGTTCTCTGTCATTCCCTTGCTAACTGGACACATGGCTTGGAGGAGATTCCCCCCCTCCATCACACTACTGTCTGTTACTGCTTGCTTAAGGTAACTTAATCTCTCCAGAACTCTCCAGAACTGTGTAGAAGAAACAGAATGAAGATAATTTTTGAAATTTTCTTAACTTTTTTCTGTCAGCAAGCCTGCAACTTGGTGAGTTTAGCCAGTGTGATCTTATTTTTATTATTTTTGAATTATTTATTTACTTATTTTTATTTGTATTTTTTATTTTATTCTTTTCGGTTCTTATATCTTTTCTGCCTAATTTTTGTGTAAATTGTTCTTAATTATGAAATTTAGGTTTGGTATATTAGGGTTTTGGTTATATGTAGGAATTCTAAGACCGGCTATGTGTTTTTTATTTTATTGTTCTCTGTCATTCCCTTGCTAACTGGACACATGGCTTGGAGAGGAGATTCCCCCCTCCATCACACTACTGTCTGTTACTGCTTGCTTAAGGTAACTTAATCTCTCCAGAACCTTATAGAAGAAACAGAATGAAGATAATTTTGAAATTTTCTTAACTTTTTTTCTGTCAGCAAGCCTGCAACTTGGTGAGTTTAGCCAGTGTGATCTTATTTTTTATTATTTTTGAATTATTTATTTACTTATTTTTATTTGTATTTTTTATTTTATTCTTTTTCGGTTCTTATCTTTTCCACTAATTTTTTTGTGTAAATTGTTCTTAATTATGAAATTTAGGTTTGGTATATTAGGGTTTGGTTATATGTAGGAATTCTAAGACCGGCCATGTTTTTTTATTTTATTGTTCTCTGTCATTCCCTTGCTAACTGGACATGGCTTGGAGGAGATTCCCCCCTCCATCACACTACTGTCTGTTACTGCTTGCTTAAGGTAACTTAATCTCTCCAGAACTGTATAGAAGAAACAGAATGAAGATAATTTTGAAATTTTCTTAACTTTTTTCTGTCAGCAAGCCTGCAACTTGGTGAGTTTTGTAAGTGTGATCTTATTTTTATTATTTTTGAATTATTTATTTACTTATTTTTATTTGTATTTTTATTTTATTCTTTTCGGTTCTTATCTTTTCTGCCTAATTTTTGTGTAAATTGTTCTTAATTATGAAATTTAGGTTTGGTATATTAGGGTTTGGTTATATGTAGGAATTCTAAGACCGGCCATGTTTTTTTATTTTATTGTTCTCTGTCATTCCCTTGCTAACTGGACACATGGCAGAGGGAGATTCCCCCCTCCATCACACTACTGTCTCTGTTACTGCTTGCTTAAGGTAACTTAATCTCTCCAGAACTGTATAGAAGAAACAGAATGAAGATAATTTTTGAAATTTTCTTAACTTTTTTCTGTCAGCAAGCCTGCAACTTCTGGTGATTTAGCCAGTGTGATCTCTTATTTTTTATTATTTTTGAATTATTTATTTACTTATTTTTATTTGTATTTTTTATTTTATTCTTTTTAGGTTCTTATCTTTTCTGCTAATTTTTTTGTGTAAATTGTTCTTAATTATGAAATTTAGGTTTGGTATATTAGGGTTTGGTTATATGTAGGAATTCTAAGACCGGCCATGTTTTTTTATTTTATTGTTCTCTGTCATTCCCTTGCTAACTGGACACATGGCTTGGAGAGATTCCCCCCTCCATCACACTACTGTCTGTGCTAGCAGCAAGAGTGACAATCTCTCCAGAACTGTATAGAAGAAACAGAATGAAGATAATTTTGAAATTTTCTTAACTTTTTTCTGTCAGCAAGCCACTGTGTGGTGAGTTTAGCCAGTGTGATCTTATTTTTTTTTATTATTTTTTGAATTATTTATTTACTTATTTTTATTTATATTTTTTATTTTATTCTTTTTCGGTTCTTATCTTTTCTGCCTAATTTTTGTGTAAATTGTTCTTAATTATGAAATTTAGGTTTGGTATATTGGGGTTTTGGTTATATGTAGGAATTCTAAGACCGGCCATGTTTTTTTATTTTATTGTTCTCTGTCATTCCCTTGCTAACTGGACACATGGCTTGGAGGGAGATTCCCCCCTCCATCACACTGCTGTCTGTTACTGCTTGCTTAAGGTAGCTTAATCTCTCCAGAACTGTGCCAGAAGAAACAGAATGAAGATAATTTTTAAATTTTCTTTAACTTTTTTCTGACAAACGGCCTGCAATGGGTAGAGTTTAGCCAGTGTGATCTTATTTTTTATTATTTTTGAATTATTTATTTACTTATTTTTATTTGTATTTTTTATTTTATTCTTTTTCGGTTCTTATCTTTTCTGCCTAATTTTTGTGTAAATTGTTCTTAATTATGAAATTTAGGTTTGGTATATTAGGGTTTTGGTTATATGTAGGAATTCTAAGACCCCGTATGTTTTTTTATTTTATTGTTCTCTGTCATTCCCTTGCTAACTGGACACATGGCTTGGAGGAGATTCCCCCCTCCATCACACTACTGTCTGTTACTGCTTGCTTAAGGTAACTTAATCTCTCCAGAACTGTATAGAAGAAACAGAATGAAGATAATTTTGAAATTTTCTTAACTTTTTCTGTCAGCAAGCCTGCAAGCGGTGAGTTTTAGCCAGTGTAGATACTTATTTTTATTATTTTTTGAATTATTTATTTACTTATTTTTATTTGTATTTTTATTTTTATTCTTTTCGGTTCTTATCTTTTCTGCCTAATTTTTTGTGTAAATTGTTCTTAATTATGAAATTTAGGTTTGGTATATTAGGGTTTTGGTTATATGTAGGAATTCTAAGACCGGCCATGTTTTTTTATTTTTATTGTTCTCTGTCATTCCCTTGCTAACTGGACACATGGCTTGGAGGAAGTTCCCCCCTCCATCACACTACTGTCTGTTACTGCTTGCTTAGGTAACTTAATCTCCAGAACTGTATAGAAGAAACAGGATGAAGATAATTTTTGAAATTTTCTTAGCTTTTTTCTGTCAGCAAGCCTGCAACTTGGTGAGTTTAGCCAGTGTGATCTTATTTTTTATTATTTTTTGAATTATTTATTTATTTACTTATTTTTATTTGTATTTTTTATTTTATTCTTTTTAGGTTCTTATCTTTTCTGCCTAATTTTGGCTAGAATTGTTCTTAATTATGAAATTTAGGTTTGGTATATTAGGGTTTTGGTTATATGTAGGAATTCTAAGACCGGCCATGTTTTTTATTTTATTGTTCTCTGTCATTCCCTTGCTAACTGGACACATGGCTTGGAGGAGATTCCCCCCTCCATCCACACTACTGTCTGTTACTGCTTGCCAAGGAAGTAACTTAATCTCTCCAGAACTGTATAGAAGAAACAAGAATGAAGATAATTTTTTTGAAATTTTTTTCTTAACTTTTTTCTGTCAGCAAGCCTGCAACTTGGTGAGTTTAGCCAGTGTGATCTTATTTTTTATTATTTTTTGAATTATTTATTTACTTATTTTTATTTGTATTTTTTATTTTATTCTTTTCGGTTTCTTATCTTTTCTGCCTAATTTTTGTGTAAATTGTTCTTAATTATGAAATTTAGGTTTGGTATATTAGGGTTTTGGTTATATGTAGGAATTCTAAGACCGGCCATGTTTTTTTATTTTATTGTTCTCTGTCATTCCCTTGCTAACTGGACACATGGCTTGGAGGAGATTCCCCCCTCCATCCTACTGTCTGTTACTGCTTGCTTAAGGTAACTTAATCTCTCCAGAACTGTATAGAAGAAACAGAATGAAGATAATTTTGAAATTTTCTTAACTTTTTTCTGTCAGCAAGCCTGCAACTTGGTGAGTTTAGCCAGTGTGATCTTATTTTTTATTATTTTTTGAATTATTTATTTACTTATTTTTATTTGTATTTTTTATTTTATTCTTTTTCGGTTCTTATCTTTTCTGCCTAATTTTTGTGTAAATTGTTCTTAATTATGAAATTTAGGTTTGGTATATTAGGGTTTTGGTTATATGTAGGAATTCTAAGACCGGCCATGTTTTTTATTTTATTGTTCTCTGTCATTCCCTTGCTAACTGGACACATGGCTTGGAGGAGATTCCCCCCTCCATCACACTACTGTCTGTTACTGCTTGCTTAAGGTAACTTAATCTCTCCAGAACTGTATAGAAGAAACAGAATGAAGATAATTTTTGAAATTTTCTTAACTTTTTTCTGTCAGCAAGCCTGCAGCTTGGTGAGTTTAGCCAGTGTGATCTTATTTTTTATTATTTTTTGAATTATTTATTTACTTATTTTTATTTGTATTTTTTATTTTATTCTTTTCGGTTCTTATCTTTTCTGCCTAATTTTTGTGTAAATTGTTCTTAATTATGAAATTTAGGTTTGGTATATTAGGAGTTTTGGTTATATGTAGGAATTCTAAGACCGGCCATGTTTTTTTATTTTATTGTTCTCTGTCATTCCCTTGCCCCTAACTGGACACATGGCTTGGAGGAGATTCCCCCCTCCATCACACTACTGTCTATTACTGCTTGCTTAAGGTAACTTAATCTCTCAGAACTGTATAGAAGAAACAGAATGAAGATAATTTTTGAAATTTTCTTAACTTTTTTCTGTCAGCAGCCTGCAACTTGGTGAGTTTGTAGCCAGTGTGATCTTATTTTTATTATTTTTTTGAATTATTTATTTACTTATTTTTATTTGTATTTTTTATTTTATTCTTTTTCGGTTCTTATCTTTTCTGCCTAATTTTTGTGTAAATTGTTCTTAATTATGAAATTTAGGTTTGGTATATTAGGGTTTTGGTTATATGTAGGAATTCTAAGACCGGCCATGTTTTTTTATTTCTTTATTGTTCTCTGTCATTCCCTTGCTAACTGGACACATGGCTTGGAGGAGATTCCACCCCCCTCCATCACACTACTGTCTGTTACTGCTTGCTTAAGGTAACTTAATCTCTCCAGAACTGTATAGAAGAAACAGAATGAAGATAATTTTTGAAATTTTCTTAACTTTTTCTGTCAGCAAGCCTGCAATTTGGTGAGTTTAGCCAGTGTGATCTTATTTTTTATTATTTTTTGAATTATTTATTTACTTATTTTTATTTGTATTTTTATTTTATTCTTTTTCGGTTCTTATCTTTTCTGCCTAATTTTTGTGTAAATTGTTCTTAATTATGAAATTTAGGTTTGGTATATTAGGGTTTTGGTTATATGTAGGAATTCTAAGACCGGCCATGTTTTTTTATTTTATTGTTCTCTGTCATTCCCTTGCTAACTGGACACATGGCTTGGAGAATTCCCCCCTCCATCACACTACTGTCTGTCACTGCTTGCTTAAGGTAACTTAATCTCTCCAGAACTGTATAGAAGAAACAGAATGAAGATAATTTTTGAAATTTTCTTAACTTTTTCTGTCAGCAAGCCTGCAACTTGGTGAGTTTAGCCAGTGTGATCTTATTTTTTATTATTTTTTGAATTATTTATTTACTTATTTTTATTTGTATTTTTTATTTTTATTCTTTTTCGGTTCTTATCTTTTCTGCCTAATTTTTGTGTAAATTGTTCTTAATTATGAAATTTAGGTTTGGTATATTAGGAGTTTGGTTATATGTAGGAATTCTAAGACCGGCCATGACTTTCTTTATGGTATTCTCCTGTCATTCCTTGCTAACTGGACACATGGCTTGGAGGAGATTCCCCCCTCCATCACACTACTGTCTGTTACTGCTTGCTTAAGGTAACTTAATCTCTCCAGAACTGTATAGAAGAAACAGAATGAAGATAATTTTTAAAGAAATTTTCTTAACTTTTTTCTGTCAGCAAGCCTGCAGCTTGGTGAGTTTAGCCAGTGTGATCTTATTTTTTATTATTTTTTGAATTATTTATTTACTTATTTTTATTTGTATTTTTTATTTTATTCTTTTTCGGTTCTTATCTTTTCTGCCTAATTTTTGTGTAGAATTGTTCTTAATTATGAAATTTAGGTTTGGTATATTAGGGTTTTGGTTATATGTAGGAATTCTAAGACCGGCCATGTTTTTTTATTTTATTGTTCTCTGTCATTCCCTTGCTAACTGGACACATGGCTTGGAGGAGATTCCCCCCTCCATCACACTACTGTCTGTTACTGTAGCAAGGTAACTTAATCTCTCCAGAACTGTATAGAAGAAACAGAATGAAGATAATTTTTGAAATTTTCTTAACTTTTTTCTGTCAGCAAGCCTGCAACTTGGTGAGTTTAGCCAGTGTGATCTTATTTTTTTTTATTATTTTTTGAATTATTTATTTACTTATTTTTATTTGTATTTTTTATTTTATTCTTTTCCGGTTCTTATCTTTTCTGCCTAATTTTTGTGTAAATTGTTCTTAATTATGAAATTTAGGTTTGGTATATTGGGGTTTTGGTTATATGTGGGAATTCTAAGACCGGCCATGTTTTTTTATTTTTATTGTTCTCTGTCATTCCCTTGCTAACTGGACACATGGCTTGGAGGAGATTCCCCCCTCCATCACACTACTGTCTGTTACTGCTTGCTTAAGGTAACTTAATCTCTCCAGAACTGTATAGAAGAAGCAGAATGAAGATAATTTTTGAAATTTTCTTAACTTTTTTCTGTCAGCAATGACTTGGTGAGTTTAGCCAGTGTGATCTTATTTTTTATTATTTTTTGAATTATTTATTTACTTATTTTTATTTGTATTTTTTATTTTTATTCTTTTTCGGTTCTTATCTTTTCTGCCTAATTTTTGTGTAAATTGTTCTTAATTATGAAATTTAGGTTTGGTACTCTAGGAGTTTTGGTTATATGTAGGAATTCTAAGACCGGCCATGTTTTTTTATTTTATTGTTCTCTGTCATTCCCTTGCTAACTGGACACATGGCTTGGAGGAGATTCCCCCCTCCATCACACTACTGTCTGTTACTGCTTGCTTAAGGTAACTTAATCTCTCCAGAACTGTATAGAAGAAACAGAATGAAGATAATTTTGAAATTTTCTTAACTTTTTTCTGTCAGCAAGCCTGCAACTTGGTGAGTTTAGCCAGTGTGATCTTATTTTTTATTATTTTTTTTGAATTATTTATTTACTTATTTTTATTTGTATTTTTTATTTTATTCTTTTCGGTTCTTATCTTTTCTGCCTAATTTTTGTGTAAATTGTTCTTAAATTATGAAATTTAGGTTTGGTATATTAGGGTTTTGGTTATATGTAGGAATTCTAAGACCGGCCATGTTTTTTTATTTTATTGTTCTCTGTCATTCCCTTGCTAACTGGACACATGGCTTGGAGAATTCCCCCCTCCATCACACTACTGTCTGTTACTGCTTGCTTAAGGTAACTTAATCTCTCCAGAACTGTATAGAAGAAACAGAATGAAGATAATTTTTGAAATTTTCTTAACTTTTTTCTGTCAGCAAGCCTGCAACTTGGTGAGTTTAGCCAGTGTGATCTTATTTTTTATTATTTTTTGAATTATTTATTTACTTATTTTTATTTATTTTATTTTATTCTTTTTCGGTTCTTATCTTTTCTGCCTAATTTTTGTGTAAATTGTTCTTAATTATGAAATTTAGGTTTGGTATATTAGGGTTTTGGTTATATGTGAGAATTCTAAGACCGGCCATGTTTTTTTATTTTATTGTTCTCTGTCATTCCCTTGCTAACTGGACACATGGCTTGGAGAGTTCCCCCTCCATCACACTACTGTCTGTTACTGCTTGGCAAAGGTAACTTAATCTCTCCAGAACTGTATAGAAGAAACAGAATGAAGATAATTTTTGAAATTTTCTTAACTTTTTTCTGTCAGCAAGCCTGCAGCTTGAGTAAGGGATTTAGCCAGTGTGATCTTATTTTTTATTATTTTTGAATTATTTATTTACTTATTTTTATTTGTATTTTTTTATTTTATTCTTTTTTCGGTTCTTATCTTTTCTGCCTAATTTTTGTGTAAATTGTTCTTAATTATGAAATTTAGGTTTGGTATATTAGGGTTTTGGTTATATGTAGAATTCTAAGACCGGCCATGTTTTTTTATTTTATTGTTCTCTGTCATTCCCTTGCTAACTGGACACATGGCTTGGAGGAGATTCCCCCTCCATCACCTCTGTCTGTTACTGCTTGCTTAAGGTAACTTAATCTCCAGAACTGTATAGAAAGAAACAGAATGAAGATAATTTTGAAATTTTCTTAACTTTTTTCTGTCAGCAAGCCTGCAAGCTTGGTGAGTTTAGCCAGTGTGATCTTATTTTTTATTATTTTTTGAATTATTTATTTACTTATTTTTATTTGTATTTTTTATTTTATTCTTTTCGGTTCTTATCTTTTCTGCCTAATTTTTGTGTAAATTGTTCTTAATTATGAAATTTAGGTTTGGTATATTAGGAGTTTGGTTATATGCTTAGGAATTCTAAGACTGACCTGTGTTTTATTTTATTGTTCTCTGTCATTCCCTTGCTAACTGGACACATGGCTTGGAGGAGATTCCCCCCTCCATCCGCACTACTGTCTGTTACTGCTTGCTTAAGGTAACTTAATCTCTCCAGAACTGTATAGAAGAAACAGAATGAAGATAATTTTTGAAATTTTCTTAACTTTTTTCTGTCAGCAAGCCTGCAACTTGGTGAGTTTAGCCAGTGTGATCTTATTTTTTATTATTTTTTGAATTATTTATTTACTTATTTTTATTTGTATTTTTTATTTTATTCTTTTCGGTTCTTATCTTTTCTGCCTAATTTTTGTGTAAATTGTTCTTAATTATGAAATTTAGGTTTGGTATATTAGGGTTTTGGTTATATGTAGGAGTCTAAGACCGGCCATGTTTTTTTATTTTATTGTTCTCTGTCATTCCCTTGCTAACTGGACACATGGCTTGGAGGAGATTCCCCCTCCATCACACTACTGTCTGTTACTGCTTGCTTAAGGTAACTTAATCTCTCCAGAACTGTATAGAAGAAACAGAATGAAGATAATTTTGAAATTTTCTTAACTTTTTTCTGTCAGCAAGCCTGCAGCTTGGTGAGTTTAGCCAGTGTGATCTTATTTTTTATTATTTTTTGAATTATTTATTTACTTATTTTTATTTGTATTTTTTTATTTTATTCTTTTTCGGTTCTTATCTTTTCTGCCTAATTTTGTGTAAATTGTTCTTAATTATGAAATTTAGGTTTGGTATATTAGGGTTTGGTTATATGTAGGAATTCTAAGACCGGCCATGTTTTTTTATTTTATTGTTCTCTGTCATTCCCTTGCCTAACTGGACACATGGCTTGGAGATTCCCCCCTCCATCACACTACTGTCTGTTACTGCTTGCTTAAGGTAACTTAATCTCTCCAGAACTGTATAGAAAAAACAGAATGAAGATAATTTTGAAATTTTTCTTAACTTTTTTCTGTCCAATGACTATACAGCTTGATAAGTTTAGCCAGTGTGATCTTATTTTTTATTATTTTTTGAATTATTTATTTACTTATTTTTATTTGTATTTTTTATTTTATTCTTTTCGGTTCTTATCTTTCTGCCTAATTTTTGTGTGTAAATTTATTCTTAATTATGAGGTAGGTTTGGTATATCAGGGGTTTGGTTATATGTAGGAATTCTAGACCGGCCATGTTTTATTTTATTGTTCTCTGTCATTCCCTTGCTAACTGGACACATGGCTTGGGAGAATTCCCCACTCATCACACTACTGTCTGTTACTGCTTGCCCAAGGTAACTTAATCTCTCCAGAGCTATATAGAAGAAACAGAATGAAGATAATTTTTGAAATTTTCTTAACTTTTTTCTGTCAGCAAGCCTGCAGCTTGGTGAGTTTAGCCAGTGTGATCTTATTTTTATTATTTTTTGAATTATTTATTTACTTATTTTATTTGTATTTTTATTTTATTCTTTTTTAGGTTTCTTATCTTTTCTGCCTAATTTTTGTGTAAATTGTTCTTAATTATAGAAATTTAGGTTTTGGTATAATGGGAGTTTTGGTTATATGTAGGAATTCTAAGACCGGCCATGTTTTTATTTTATTGTTCTCTGTCATTCCCTTGCTAACTGGACACATGGCTTGGAGGAGATTCCCCCCTCCATCCACACTACTGTCTGTTACTACTTGCTTAAGGTAACTTAATCTCTCTTGAAACTGTATAGAAGAAACAGAATGAAGATAATTTTGAAATTTTCTTAACTTTTTCTGTCAGCCAAGCCTGCAACTGGTGAGTTTAGCCAGTGTGATCTTATTTTTTATTATTTTTTGAATTATTTATTTACTTATTTTTATTTGTATTTTTTATTTTATTCTTTTTCGGTTCTTATCTTTTCTGCTAATTTTTGTGTAAATTGTTCTTAATTATGAAATTTAGGTTTGGTATATTAGGGTTTTGGTTATATGTAGGAATTCTAAGACCGGCCATGTTTTTTTATTTTATTGTTCTCTGTCATTCCCTTGCTAACTGGACACATGGCTTGGAGGGAGATTCCCCCCTCATCACACTACCCTGTCTGTTACTGCTTGCTTAAGGTAACTTAATCTCTCCAGAACTGTATGAAAACAGATAAGAGATAATTTTTTGAAATTTTCTTAACTTTTTCTGTCAGCAAGCCTGCAGCTTGGTGAGTTTGGCCAGTGTGATCTTGGCTTTTTGTATTTTTTGAATTATTTATTTACTTATTTTTATTTTATTTTATTTTATTCTTTTCCAGAGTTTTCTTATCTTTTCTGCCTAATTTTTGTGTCAAATTGTTCTTAATTATGAAATTTGGGTTTGGTATATTAGGGTTTTGGTTATATGTAGGAATTCTAAGACCGGCCTTGTTTTTTTTTTTATTTTATTGTTCTCTGTCATTCCCTTGCTAACTGGACACATGGCTTGGAGATTCCCCCTCCATCACACTACTGTCTGTTACTGCTTGCTTAAGGTAACTTAATCTCTCCAGAACTGTATAGAAGAAACAGAATGAAGATAATTTTTGAAATTTTTCTTAACTTTTTCTGTCAGCAAGCCTGCAATGGTGAGTTTAGCCAGTGTGATCTTATTTTTTATTATTTTTTTGAATTATTTATTTACTTATTTTTATTTGTATTTTTTTATTTTTATTCTTTTTCGGTTCTTATCTTTTCTGCCTAATTTTTGTGTAAATTGTTCTTAATTATGAAATTTATATATTAGGGTTTTTGGTTACATATGTAGGAATTCTAAGACCGGCCATGTTTTTTTATTTTATTGTTCTCTGTCATTCCCTTGCTAACTGGACACATGGCTTGGAGGAGATTCCCCCCTCCATCACACTACTGTCTGTTACTGCTTGCTTAAGGTAACTTAATCTCTCCAGAACTGTATAGAAGAAACAGAATGAAGATAATTTAAAATTTTTCTTAACTTTTTCTGTCAACAAGCCTGCAGCTTGGTGAGTTTAGCAGTGTGATCTTATTTTTTATTATTTTGAATTATTTATTTACTTATTTTTATTTATTTTTTATTTTATTCTTTTTTCGGTTCTTATCTTTTCTGCCTAATTTTTGTGTAAATTGTTCTTAATTATGAAATTTAGGTTTGGTATATTAGGGTTTTGGTTATATGTAGGAATTCTAAGACCGGCCATGTTTTTTTATTTTATTGTTCTCTGTCATTCCCTTGCTAACTGGACACATGGCTTGGAGGAGATTCCCCCCCTCCATCACACTACTGTCTGTTACTGCTTGCTTAAGGTAACTTAATCTCTCCAGAACTGTATAGAAGAAACAGAATGAAGATAATTTTTGAAATTTTCTTAACTTTTTTCTGTCAGCAAGCCTGCAGCTTGGTGAGTTTAGCCAGTGTGATCTTATTTTTTTATTATTTTTTGAATTATTTATTTACTTATTTTTATTTGTATTTTTTATTTTATTCTTTTTCGGTTCTTATCTTTTCTGCCTAATTTTTGTGTAAATTGTTCTTAATTATGAAATTTAGGTTTGGTATATTAGGGTTTTTTTTGGTTATATGTAGGAATTCTAAGACCGGCCATGTTTTTTATTTTATTGTTCTCTGTCATTCCCTTGCTAACTGGACACATGGCTTGGAGGGAGATTCCCCCTCCATCACACTACTGTCTGTTACCAACGCAACCCAGGTAACTTAATCTCTCTCCAGAACTGTATAGAAGAAACAGAATGAAGATAATTTTGAAATTTTCTTAACTTTTTTCTGTCAGCAAGCCTGCAACTTGGTGAGTTTAGCCAGTGTGATCTTATTTTTTATTATTTTTGAGTTATTTATTTACTTATTTTTATTTGTATTTTTTATTTTTATTCTTTTTTCGGTTCTTATCTTTTCTGCCTAATTTTTGTGTAAATTGTTCTTAATTATGAAATTTAGGTTTGGTATATTAGGGTTTGGTTATATGTAGGAATTCTAAGACCGGCCATGTTTTTTTATTTTATTGTTCTCTGTCATTCCCTTGCTAACTGGACACATGGCTTGGAGGAGATTCCCCCCTCCATCACACTACTGTCTGTTACTGCTTGCTTAAGGTAACTTAATCTCTCCAGAACTGTATAGAAGAAACAGAATGAAGATAATTTTAAAAATTTTCTTAACTTTTTCTGTCAGCAAGCCTGCAGCCGGTGGCTGATTTAGCCAGTGTGATCTTATTTTTATTATTTTTTGAATTATTTATTTACTTATTTTTATTTGTATTTTATTTTATTCTTTTTGGGTTCTTATCTTTTCTGCCCTAGCATTTTGTGTAAATTGTTCTTAATTATGAAATTTAGGTTTGGTATATTAGGGTTTTGGTTATATGTAGGAATTCTAAGACCGGCCATGTTTTTTATTTTATTGTTCTCTGTCATTCCCTTGCTAACTGGACACATGGCTTGGGAGATTCCCCCCTCCATCACACTACTGTCTGTTACTGCTTGCTTAAGGTAACTTAATCTCTCCAGAACTGTATAGAAGAAACAGAATGAAGATAATTTTTAAATTTCCTTTTAACTTTTTTTTCTGTCATAAAGCCTGCAACTTGGTGAGTTTAGCCAGTGTGATCTTATTTTTTATTATTTTTTGAATTATTTATTTACTTATTTTTATTTGTATTTTTTATTTTATTTTTCGGTTCTTATCTTTTCTGCCTAATTTTTGTGTAAATTGTTCTTAATTATGAAATTTAGGTTTGGTATATTAGGGTTTTGGTTATATGTAGGAATTCTAAGATCGGCCATGTTTTTTTATTTTATTGCTCTCTGTCATTCCCTAAGTTAACTGGACACATGGCTTGGAGGAGATTCCCCCTCCATCACACTACTGTCTGTTACTGCTTGCTTAAGGTAACTTAATCTCTCCAGAACTGTATAGAAGAAACAGAAAATGAAGATAATTTTGAAATTTTCTTAACTTTTTCTGTCAGCAAGCCTGCAACTTGGTGAGTTTAGCCAGTGTGATCTTATTTTTTATTATTTTTTGAATTATTTATTTACTTATTTTTATTTGTATTTTTTATTTTATTCTTTTTCTGTTCTTATCTTTTTCTGCCTAATTTTTGTGTAAATTGTTCTTAATTATGAAATTTAGGTTTGGTATATTAGGGTTTTGGTTATATGGTGAATTCTAAGACCGGCCATGTTTTTTATTTTATTGTTCTCTGTCATTCCTTGCTAACTGACACACATTTGAGTGATATTCCCCTCTCTCCATCACACTACTTCTGTCTGTTACTGCTTGCTTAAGGTAACTTAATCTCCAGAACTGTATGAAGAAACAGAATGAAGATAATTTTGAAATTTTCTTAACTTTTTTTTCTGTCAGCAAGCCTGCAAGCTTGGTGAGTTTAGCCAGTGTGATCTTATTTTTTATTATTTTTGAATTATTTATTTACTTATTTTTATTTGTATTTTATTTTATTCTTTTCGGTTCTTATCTTTTCTGCCTAATTTTTGTGTAAATTGTTCTGAAATTATGAAATTTAGGTTTGGTATATTAGGGGTTTTAGTTATATGTAGGAATTAAGACCGGCCATGTTTTATTTTATTGTTCTCTGTCATTCCCTTGCTAACTGGACACATGGCTTGGAGGAGATTCCCCCCTCTATCACACTACTGTCTGTTACCTGCTTGCTTAAAAGACAACCCAATCTCTCCAGAACTGTATAGAAGAAACAGAATGAAGATAATTTTTGAAATTTTCTTATTTTTTTCTGTCAACAGAAGCCTGCAACTTGTGAGTTTAGCCAGTGTGATCTTATTTTTTTTATTATTTTTTTGAATTATTTATTTACTTATTTTTATTTGTATTTTTATTTATTCTTTTCGGTTCTTATCTTTTCTGCCTAATTTGTGTAAATTGTTCTTAATTATGAAATTTAGGTTTGGTATATTAGGGTTTTGGTTATATGTAGGAATTCTAAGACCGGCCATGTTTTTTTTATTTTATTGTTCTCTGTCATTCCTTACACTAACTGGACACATGGCTTGGAGGAGATTCCCCCTCCATCACACTACTGTCTGTTACTGCTTGCTTAAGGTAACTTAATCTCTCCAGAACTGTATAGAAGAAACAGAATGAAGATAATTTTTTGAAATTTTTCTTAACTTTTTTCTGTCAGCAAACCTGCAACTTGGTGAGTTTAGCCAATGATCTTATTTTTATTATTTTTGAATTATTTATTTACTTATTTTTATTTGTATTTTTATTTTATTCTTTTTCGGTTCTTATCTTTTCTGCCTAATTTTTGTGTAAATTGTTCTTAATTATGAAATTTAGGTTTGGTATATTAGGGTTTTGGTTATATGTAGGAATTCTAAGACCGGCCATGTTTTTTTATTTTATTGTTCTCTGTCATTCCCTTGCCCCCAACTGGACACATGGCTTGGAGGAAATTCCCCCCTCACATCACACTACTGTCTGTTACTGCTTGCTTAAAATTAACTTAATCTCTCCAGAACTGTATAGAAGAAACAGAATGAAGATAATTTTGAAATTTTCTTAACTTTTTTCTGTCAACAAGCCTACCTTGGTGAGTTTAGCCAGTGTGATCTTATTTTTTATTTATTTTTTGAATTATTTATTTACTTATTTTTTATTTGTATTTTTTATTTTATTCTTTTTCGGTTCTTATCTTTTCTGCCTAATTTTTGTGTAAATTGTTCTTAATTATGAAATTTAGGTTTGGTATATTAGGGTTTTCCCGGTTATATGTAGGAATTCTAAGACCGGCCATGTTTTTTTATTTTATTGTTCTCTGTCATTCCCTTGCTAACTGGACACATGGCTTGGAGGAGATTCCCCCTCCATCACACTACTGTCTGTTACTGCTTGCTTAAGGTAACTTAATCTCTCCAGAACTGTATAGAAGAAACCAGAATGAAGATAATTTTAAATTTTCTTAACTTTTTTTCTGTCAGCAAGCCTGCAACTGGTGAGTTTAGCCCAGTGTGATCTTATTTTTTATTATTTTTGAATTATTTATTTACTTATTTTTATTTGTATTTTTATTTTATTCTTTTCGGTTCTTATCTTTTTCTGCCTAATTTTTGTGTAAATTGTTCTTAATTATGGGGGTAGGTTTGGTATATTAGGGTTTTGGTTATATGTAGGAATTCTAAGACCGGCCATGTTTTTTTATTTTATTGTTCTCTGTCATTCCCTTGCTAACTGGACACATGGCTTGGAGGAGATTCCCCCCTCCATCACACTACTGTCTGTTACTGCTTGCTTAAGGTAACTTAATCTCTCTGAACTCTCAAGAACTGTATAGAAGAAACAGAATGAAGATAATTTTGAAATTTTCTTAACTTTTTTCTGTCAACAGAAGCCTGCAACTTGGTGAGTTTAGCCAGTGTGATCTTATTTTTTATTATTTTTGAATTATTTATTTACTTATTTTTATTTGTATTTTTTATTTCTTCTTTTTCGGTTCTTATCTTTTCTGCCTAATTTTTGTGTAAATTGTTCTTAATTATGAAATTTAGGTTTGGTATATTAGGGGTTTTGGTTATATGTAGGAATTCTAAGACCAAATGGTACACTTATTTTATTGTTCTCTGTCATTCCCTTGCTAACTGGACACATGGCTTGGAGAGATTCCCCCTCCATCACACTACTGTCTGTTACTGCTTGCTTAAGGTAGCTTAATCTCTCCAGAACTGTATAGAAGAAACAGAATGAAGATAATTTTTGAAATTTCTTAACTTTTTTCTGTCAACAAGCCTGCAACTTGGTGAGTTTGTAGTGTGATCTTATTTTTTATTATTTTTGAATTATTTATTTACTTATTTTTATTTGTATTTTTTATTTTATTCTTTTTCGGTTCTTATCTTTTCTGCCTAATTTTTGTGTAAATTGTTCTTAATTATGAAATTTAGGTTTGGTATATTAGGGTTTTGGTTATATGTAGGAATTCTAAGACCGGCCATGTTTTATTTTATTGTTCTCTGTCATTCCCTTGCTGGACACATGGCTTGGAGGAGATTCCCCCCTCCATCACACTACTGTCTGTTACTACTTGCTTAAGGTAACTTAATCTCTCCAGAACTGTATAGAAGAAACAGAATGAAGATAATTTTGAAATTTTCTTAACTTTTTTCTGTCAGCAAGCCTGCAGCTTGGTGAAGTTTAGCCAGTGTGATCTTATTTTTTATTATTTTTTGAATTATTTATTTACTTATTTTTATTTGTATTTTATTTTATTCTTTTCGGTTCTTATCTTTTTCATAACACTAATTTTTGTGTAGAATTGTTCTTAATTATGGGGGTAGGTTTGGTATATTGGGGTTTTGGTTATATGTAGGAATTCTAAGACCGGCCATGTTTTTTTATTTTATTGTTCTCTGTCATTCCCTTGCTAACTGGACACATGGCTTGGAGGAATTCCCCCTCCATCACACTACTGTCTGTTACTGCTTGCTTAAGGTAACTTAATCTCTCCAGAACTGTATAGAAGAAACAGGAATGAAGATAATTTTGAAATTTTCTTAACTTTTTTCTGTCAGCAAGCCTGCAACTTGGTGAGTTTAGCCAGTGTGATCTTATTTTTTATTATTTTTTGAATTATTTATTTACTTATTTTTATTTGTATTTTTATTTTATTCTTTTTCGGTTCTTATCTTTCTGCCTAATTTTTGTGTAAATTGTTCTTAATTATGAAATTTAGGTTTGGTATATTAGGGTTTGGTTACTATGTAGGAATTCTAAGACCGGCCATGTTTTTATTTTATTGTTCTCTGTCATTCCCTTGCTAACTGGACACATGGCTTGGAGATTCCCCCCTCCATCACACTACTGTCTGTTACTGCTTGCTTAAGGTAACTTAATCTCCAGAACTGTATAGAGAAACAGAATGAAGAAGATAATTTTTGAAATTTCTTAACTTTTTTCTGTCAACAAGCCTGCAGCTTGGTGAGTTTAGCCAGTGTGATCTTATTTTTTTATTTTTTGAATTATTTATTTACTTATTTTTATTTGTATTTTTATTTTATTCTTTTTCGGTTCTTATCTTTACTGCCTAATTTTTGTGTAAATTGTTCTTAATTATGAAATTTAGGTTTGGTATATTAGGAGTTTGGTTATATGTAGGAATTCTAAGACCGGCCATGGTTTACCTTTTATTGTTCTCTGTCATTCCCTTGCTAACTTTGGACATGGCTTGGAGATTCCCCCCTCCATCACACTGCTGTCTGTTACCTTGCTTAAGGTAACTTAATCTCTCCAGAACTGTATAGAAGAAACAGAATGAAGATAATTTTGAAATTTTCTTAACTTTTTTTCTGTCAGCAAGCCTGCAACTTGGTGAGTTTAGCCAGTGTGATCTTATTTTTTATTATTTTTTGAATTATTTATTTACTTATTTTATTTGTATTTTTTATTTTATTCTTTTTCGGTTCTTATCTTTTCTGCCTAATTTTTGTGTAATTGTTCTTAATTATGGTAGGTTTGGTATATTAGGGTTTTGGTTATATGTAGGAATTCTAAGACCGGCCATGTTTTTTTTATTTTATTGTTCTCTGTCATTCCCTTACTAACTGGACACATGGCTTGGAGGAGATTCCCCCCTCCATCACACTACTGTCTGTTACTGCTTGCTTAAGGTAACTTATCTCTCCAGAACTGTATAAGAAAACAGAATAGAATTTTTGAAATTTTCTTAACTTTCTGTCAGCAAGCCTGCAACTTGGTGAGTTTAGCCAGTGTGATCTTATTTTTTATTATTTTTTGAATTATTTATTTACTTATTTTTATTTGTATTTTTTATTTTATTCTTTTTTCGGTTCTTATCTTTTCTGCCTAATTTTTGTGTAAATTGTTCTTAATTAGCGAAATTTAGGTTTGGTAGCAATAGGGTTTGGTTATATGTAGGAATTCTAAGACCGGCCATGTTTTTTTTTTTTTTATTTTATTGTTCTCTGTCATTCCCTTGCTAACTGGACACATACAATGGAGATTCCCCCTCATCACTACTGTCTGTTACTGCTTGCTTAAGGTAACTTAATCTCTCCAGAACTGTATAGAAGAAACAGAATGAAGATAATTTTGAAATTTCTTAACTTTTTCTGTCAGCAAGCCTGCAGCTTGGTGAGTTTAGCCAGTGTGATCTTATTTTTTATTGTTTTTGAATTATTTATTTACTTATTTTTATTTGTATTTTTTATTTTATTCTTTTCGGTTCTTATCTTTTCTGCCTAATTTTTGTGTAGAATTGTTCTTAATTATGAAATTTAGGTTTGGTATATTAGGGTTTTGGTTATGTAGGAATTCTAAGACCGGCCATGTTTTTTTTATTTTATTGTTCTCTGTCATTCCCTTGCTAACTGGACACATGGCTTGGAGAATTCCCCCCTCATCACACTACTGTCTGTTACTGCTTGCTTAAGGTAACTTAATCTCCAGAACTGTATAGAAGAAACAGAATGAAGATAATTTTGAAATTTTCTTAACTTTTTTCTGTCAGCAAGCCTGCAACTTGGTGAGTTTAGCCAGTGTGATGCTTATTTTTATTATTTTTGAATTATTTATTTACTTATTTTTATTTGTATTTTTTATTTTATTCTTTTTCGGTTCTTATCTTTTCTGCCTAATTTTTGTATAAATTGTTCTTAATTATGAAATTTAGGTTTGGTATATTAGGGTTTTGGTTATATGTACAGAATTCTAAGACCGTATGTTTTTTATTTTATTGTTCTCTGTCATTCCCTTGCTAACTGGACACATGGCTTGGAGGAGATTCCCCCACTCCATCACACTACTGTCTGTTACTGCTTGCTTAAGGTAACAATCTCTCCAGAACTGTATAGGAAAACAGAATGAAGATAATTTTTGAAATTTTCTTAACTTTTTTCTGTCAACAAGCCTGCAACGAGTGAGTTTAGCCAGTGTGATCTTATTTTTTATTATTTTTTGAATTATTTATTTACTTATTTTTATTTGTATTTTTTATTTTTTATTCTTTTTCGGTTCTTATCTTTTCTGCCTAATTTTTGTGTAAATTGTTCTTAATTTATGAAATTTAGGTTTTTGGTATATTAGGGTTTTGGTTATGTGTAGAATTCTAAGACCGGCCATGTTTTTTTATTTTATTGTTCTCTGTCATTCCCTTGCTAACTGGACACATGGCTTGGAGGAGATTCCCCCCTCCATCACACTACTGTCTGTTACTGCTTGCTTAAGGTAACTTAATCTCTCTGAGAACTGTATAGAAGAAACAGAATGAAAGATAATTTTTGAAATTTTCTTAACTTTTTCTGTGTGGCCTGCAACTTGGTGGGATTTAGCCAGTGTGATCTTATTTTTTATTATTTTTTAGTTTATTTATTTACTTATTTTTATTTGCTTTTTATTTATTCTTTTTGATTCTTATCTTTTCTTGCTAATTTTTGTGTAAATTGTTCTAATTATTTGAAATTTGGGTTTGGTCTCTTAGGTGTTTAGGTTATATGTAGAATTCAGACCGGCCATGTTTTTTTATTTTATTGTTCTCTGTCATTCCCTTGCTAACTGGACACATGGCTTGGAGGAGATTCCCCCCCTCCATCACACTACTGTCTGTTACTGCTTGCTTAAGGTAACTTAATCTCCAGAACTGTATAGAAGAAACAGAATGAAGATAATTTTGAAATTTTCTTAACTTTTTTCTGTCAGCAAGCCTGCAACTTGGTGAGTTTAGCCAATTGTGATCTTATTTTTTATTATTTTTGAATTATTTATTTACTTATTTTTATTTGTATTTTTTATTTTTATTCTTTTTCGGTTCTTATCTTTTCTGCCTAATTTTTGTGTAAATTGTTCTTAATTATGAAATTTAGGTTTGGTATATTAGGGTTTTTTTTGGTTATATGTAGGAATTCTAAGACCGGCCATGTTTTTTTATTTTATTGTTCTCTGTCATTCCCTTGCTAACTGGACACATGGCTTGGAGGAGATTCCCCCCCTCCATCACACTGTCTGTTACTGCTTGCTTAAGGTAACTTAATCTCTCCAGAACTTCTTATAGAAGAAACAGAATGAAGATAATTTTTGAAATTTTCTTAACTTTTTCATCAGCAAGCCTGCAACTTGGTGAGTTTAGCAAATCCTGAATGTATTTTTTATTATTTTTTGAATTATTTATTTATTATTTTTATTTTTATTTTTATTTTATTCTTTTTAGGTTCTTATCTTTTCTACACTAATTTTTGTGTAATTTGTTCTTAATTATGAAATTTAGGTTTGACTTATACTAAGTTAAAACTTAATTAACTTCAGTTACATTTATTCTTTTTTTTTAATTGGAGTAGATAGTACCTTCTATCGCCAGGTCTCACGCTCCACCCCCTTCTTTTGGACGGGAGTGGAGTTGATCGCCTTGTTTCTAGCTTAGGAAGGGGTTCCCGAGTAGATAGATTAAACTAATTGGAGTAGATAGATTGAACTGTCGCCCGGTTCGCGCTCCGCCCACGTCTGTTGAACAGGTGAAGAGGCTCATCCCTTGTTTCCTGTTTGGGATGCGGTTTTCTCTTTTCCAATCTTTTCACTCTTTTCCTTTATTATTTTATTTTTTTTTTTCAATTGGAGTAGATAGACTAAACTATCGCCCGGTTCACACTCCACCCACATCTATTGAACAGGTGAAGAGGCTCATCCCTTGTTTCCTGTTTAGGATGCGGTTTCTGGTTTTCTCTTTTCCAATCTTTTCACTCTTTTCCTTTATTATTTTATTTTATTTTTTTTTCAATTGGAGTAGATAGACTAAACTATCGCCCGGTTCACACTCCACCCACATCTATTGAACAGGTGAAGAGGCTCATCCCTTGTTTCCTGTTTAGGATGCGGTTTCCGGCTTTCTCTTTTCCATTCTTATTACCCTTACGTAGCCCCCTGCGCATCAGTGGCGTTACTGCCTTGCTCGGGGTGATATGATTAAAAAAAAAAAAAAAAAAAAAAAAAGCAACTGCTTACACGAGACAAGCCGATATTCGACGTCTCTCAACTTCAACTCGTACGGCAACCAATGTCGTTGCTTTTGAATCATTCCTCATGCAAACATTTCAAAATTGTTGTATGATCAACTCCTAATGATTCTGCAAGTTCAACATGCACCTGACATGAGACCTCATGAAGTAATGCCTCCAATTTTTCGTCTTCAAACTTTTTCGGTGCAGCAAAGAGTTCTTTTTTATTTTTAACATCAAAATCATTATTTCTGAAGCGTTTGAACCAATCTCTGCAAGTTCTTTCTGAAAGGGCATGGTCTCTGCAAAGAACACCAAGAATTCTGTGTGCTTCAGCTGTCGATTTCTTTTGAATAAAGTAGTACAGTAAACTTCCCTGCAAATACACATTATTTGGCACGAAATTCGACATGTTTAAGACTATAAAAACAAAGTTTTTTTAACACTTCGGGAAAATGACATACACTGAATTTCAAGTTTGATTATAGTACTTTTTCTTATAGATGCATTCCCGTTTCAAATTACACGCACGCAGTTCTGGGAACACCATTTGTTGAAAAAACAGCGATAACTCATTCAAGGTCCTAATATATATATATATATATATATGGTTATGTCAATTTTACATTGCGACATGGAAATTTCTATGTTTCGAGATTAATTCTCATCATCAGGCAATGTCGCAATGTAAAATTGACATAACCATATAATTATACTATATTATATTAAGCTCTATAATCCTCATTATATTGAGCGCTGTTTACAATAAAATAAATGCCAGAGCACTCAAAAAAATCCTTGAGTCCTTTTCACTTGGAATTATATATATATATATATATATATATATATATATACTTTTTCTAATGTATATATATATATATATATTAGAAAAAGTACTATAATCAAACTTGAACAGGTCAACCACTTCAGTTTGACCCCTTCTACTTTTTCCTCTTCTGGGTTTAACCTTCGCCCTCACCGCCTTCCCAAACACATTACGCGGGTCTAGTTCTCAAACCTTTGAGTCTCGAATGAACGAAAGCCTTTTCGTATATAAACGTCAAAAATACCCGTCCTAATATGGGCATGTGGGCGTCTACTGCAAAACAAATAAAAGAGAAGGAATTTTCGGTTTTTTAATTTGGTGGGGGGGGGGGTGATATTTCGATTACCCGTCCTTGTACCATTTGGATCTGAAGAGCCGCGCCAATAACACAAGAGCGGCAAAATGTGCATAATCCAAACTAATAATTAAAAATCCGTTATGTAAATTATTACTCTGTTAAATAAATGAATTTAACATTGAGTTCTCTCGAGTTCGTCTCCTTTGGAATCTACCCGGATTACATACCAAGTGTACTACATTATATATATATATATATATATATATATATGTGGGGGGGGGGGAAGCAACATTTCTTTCAGACACCTTTCGAAGACGGCACAAAAATAAATTACTACGTAACAGTCAACACCAGAAAAAAACACGTTTGAAAATGGCTATAAAATGGTCAAAAGCGCTTGGAACTTTAAATTTATGGATAATTTTTACATTTCTTAACTCCTACAAAATGGAAAATATTATGATGCTGGAAAATGTAAATAAAAAATAATGAAATCTTCTTTGTTGGCTGCATGTAATGAAAATTATATATATATAAGGCTTATAAAAAAAACGCAATTCTTTATAAACACAATTCACTACACCTAACACCGTGCCCCGACAAATACCAAGCAAAAATAAAATAGAAAAGTCTAACGACAATACCAATAAGAAACAAATCCCCAAATGCACCACCAAACCACCTTACAAAGACACACGTAAAACAACACATACATCTATCACAATGTAAAAATCCACATCCGGTTACACTCATGACAATACAAAATGCGCATGTGCAAATGCACAAGAACTGGCATGCGCATACGAATGTCAACATATGATACTACTAATAATAATATAATAAAAACCGGAAAACAAGAAAGCCGCACAAAATGAAGTGCAGAAAATACAATCAATCAATCTATCGTCAAGAAAGGCACCAATTTACACTGAAAACACATAACCAATTAACACCCACAACCATGTACGGCAGTTCGTAAAATTCACTCTGGTGGTTCTGATAAGAAAAGAACTCCCGAATTTGGTGAGAGCCTGAAACTCAACACGTAGGCCTACATCAAGTACCTTGAGGAGGTCGTGCTTCGCTGAGTCAAGATTGTGGCTGCCAGAAGACATTATGTCAGAACTCAGCACCATACCACACACGCAGGAGATTCCAGCCATGGCCGTGAGACAATTTCTGCGACCACATCACCCTTTATTAGTTAGATCCCTAGACTGCAAACCCCTTGATTGTTATGTGTGAGACGCAGTTGAGCTAGAGACCAACAAAACTCCTTGTAACACCACACATGAACTAAAGGCAAGGATTACGGCAGCATTCGCCAAATTAGACAATGAAATCGTTCAGAAGAGTTTCAGGAGATTCCGAAAGTTTTAGAAATCGTGATTAAAGTCAATGGCTATTTTATTGAATAAGTCTACTTTTAGTATTTCAAGATATTTTTTGTAAATTTGGTAAATGTCAGTGTTATTTTCATTCTTGCTTGATTTAGACGACAATCTATCCATCGCATGTGTGTGTGCTAGAAGGGAATATACTGAAAGACACACGTAAACTCTTAAAATTTGTTGATTTGCATATTAAACATATAAATATGTATTCAGACAGTAACAACTTTACACTTGGTTGTCTTTCTGTGCAAACAATATTATAAATTGCTCGCCAGATGTCGTTTGTCCGCGTTCAATCAAACAATGTGTTTACGTAACGAGATGGGAATGTCTCTTGATTTTCTTTGTGAGTCTTTACACGCGACAGAAATAGTTGGCATTTTGCAATTCTTCCCCACTCGAAAACCATGGAGCTCACTCTTTCTGCTCCTGTTACTCTGTCTAAAGTTGTGTTCTGTCCTCAACTGCATTTATTAATAAATGATATATCATTGGAGTAGATAGACTAAAACTATCGCCCGGTTCACACTCCACCCTCGTCTATTGAACAGATGAAGAGGCTCATCCCTTGTTCCCTGTTTAGAATGTGGTTTCCGGCTTTCTCTTTTCCAATCTTTTCATTCTTTTCTTTTTTTTTCTTTCTTTTTTTCAATTGGAGTAGATAGACTAAACTACCGCCAGGTTTACACTCCACCCATGTCTATTGAACAGGTGAAGAGAGCTCATCCCTTGTTCCCTGTTTAGGATGTGGTTTCCGGCTTTCTCTTTTCCAATCTTTTCACTCTTACGTAGCCCCCTGCACATCAGTGGCATTACCGCCTTGCTCGGGGTGGTATGATTAAAAAAAAAATTATATCAAGTTTTCTTTTCCCTCCACATCAGTCAGTCAGTCAAGTGCCATACGGAATACACGCTTTGACTGGGCAGAAGATTATCCCGCTGTAGGTTGCCATTGCTTTCTGGGGTAGACCGGTTACCAGCCAAGGCTAAAGAAGCCAATCTATCCTGTTATTTTACTCATAGAAAATATGTATTATATTAATAAGTTGTAATTAAGGGAGATCAGTTTACTACTTCATAACAATAGAAAACCGATCCCCCACTTGATGCCCAGTAGAAAACTTAATCATGTTTCCAACTATTATATTCAGTCAGTCAGTTAAGTGCCATACAGGATACACACTTTGGGCGAACATGTCTCGAAACAGACATGACTGACTGGACAGAAGATTCTCCCGTAGTAGTTTGCCATTGCTTTCTGCGGTAGACTGGTTTCCAGTCAAGGCTATAGAACTCAATCTGTCCTATTATTTAACCCATAACTGGAGGGAAGAGACGGATTAATATCTTTCCCAAGAGTATTTGTGCGTAAGCGAATACAAGGAGTACAACTGGAATTCGAACTCGACACCACGATCTCTCGTTCCGAGTCGATATCCACTGCACCACAACGCACATCCCTCCTCATAAGCTATGATTTAATTAAGAGGGTTGACTGGAACTCTAGCCTTGGGTGGAAACCAGTCTTACTCTAAATTCAAAACCTCAGTGATGGCAGCGAAAACCACTTCACTATATTTCAAAAAATAAGTCATGGAGATATGATAATTAGAAATCAGTAGAAAGTTGTGATCACCTATGGGCTGAAATCAGATGAATCATCGCTCCACTTACCTGGCACAAGTGTTAACCATCAGCAAATAAGGATTTACTGAGGCGTGGTTAACGTTCCTATTCTGTAAGTGAAAATATGATTTTCCCCATTTTAGATGGAAGAAGTTGCTCGGCTCAGGGGATTCCATCCTTGCGACAACACCTCCCTCATTGTATTAAAGAAGTTGGTGGTCGGTGTAATGCAGATGTCAGCGTGACAGTGGTAGATGGGGACAGGGCGAAAATCAATTTTCGTCAGTGGCTCATATGCATAAAGTAAAAAGTAAGTTAAAACGAGCTTGTGTCACATCCAGCCTTGGTGGGGAGTCCAGATAAGTCTACCTATAGGCTGAAGAAAAATAGCTTGAAAAACTGGCCTTCATAATGACTTGTATCTCTGAATATCGATGTCGTTATCTTCTTTTTTCACAAAATTAAAAACAACGTCTAGTTAGTTCATAAGCCATGTCCGAAATCTGATAAATATTCTAAAATTACTAATTGATAACAATACATATTAATAAGGTTTTTGCTTGAATTTCTGAGATAAAGAGCTATCATTATTTATATTATTAAAGATTCTTTAAACAATGACATTTGCGAAAAAAAGTGGGGGGTATTTTTCTTAATAGTTTCACCCCAAGTAAGGCGGTACCCTCACTGATGCGCAGGGGGCTACAAAAGAGTAAAAAAATTAGACATGAGGTGAGTGAAGACAAAGACGAACCAGTTACAGAGCGTATCAGAGAAACGACAAGTAAAAGATGGGAACACAGGTGTGAAGACAGTTGCGAAGGTAAAGAGAAAGGAAAAGAACACGGTATATATAGAGATGCAGAAAGAACTGGTGTCAAGTGGATGAGAGATGGAATTGACATTGCATTTAAATTCCTTGAGGTTGTAACCGTCAGGAAAGCAAGTATATGGAAGGGAATTCCTTAGGCGGGAAGTGCGAGAAAAGAAGTTTTTGGAGTAGAATTGTCGGTTGCATTTGGTTGATCTAACCGTAAATGGGTGGAACCTTGTTGCCAGTCTGGTTGCACGATTAAATTCTTGTGGCGGGGGCAGCAGTGACTTAAGTTCGTCAGAGCAGAAGCCATGAAAATATTTGTAGAATAGACAGAGGGAAGCCACATCCCGCCGGTAAGAAAGTGGCTGGACTCGAGCTGCCAGGTTGGGACCAATCATATTGCAGATTCTCTTTTGGAACCTGTCGAGAACACTGAGATGAACAGCAGGGGCATCAGCTTGAGAGGAAATTGCCAAGTATTCACTTTCAAATACAAACATTAATATAGAGCTACATTTTTGTTATTTCAAGTCTTATCTTCATATGCAATGAAAATGTTTAGCATTCACTGCCATATAGAAAAATTGATATTACATACCAGTTCAGCACTATTTTCTTTGTTTTTAAATACTTTCAAAATATTTCTTAATACTTTGCTTATTTTTGGAAGGCATCTTTTGCTATTACAATGCACCTTTGGATTCCGGTGTCACACTTGTCATATACTGTTAAAATATTCCCAAGATAGTTAAATTATTTTTTTGCTTGATTTTAACATCCCTAATTCGCAATTCATCTTTGGCTATACCTTTTGCTAACAATGACTTATTCTGTCTATTTAAAACTGATAATTATTCCTTTATTCTTGCTTTCTTTTGCTGCCTAGTCTCTAGGTTACTACAGTTTTCTTTCTGTCTGAAATCATCAGAGTCTCACCTGCATGTTTGCTAGGTTACTAGGTAGACTGCTCTCTTTATTTGGGCATCCACTGACAAAACAGAATGATTGCTCTAAATTGCTTTTTTTCAGTTTATCAACATCATTTAGTTTGTACTAATTCTACTGTTACGACTGTTATGGCACCTTTCTACGAGGAATGGACTCTTCCTCTTACAATATATAATACCTGCGTGACTTCCGGAAGCAGATAAGACGGCAGTTAACGCCAGCAACGATTCAGTCAATAAGCAGCGTAACTGTACCGTTCGGACTTACTTATTCCTATTTTCTATTACTAACACTTACTTTGTATATATTGTTCTTGTTATATTAATACACTGATTTGAACCTACCTTCTGTTTTCCGACCAAACCAGTCACTATAATTTGCGGCGAAGTTTCCCCACAACAAATTGACGACGAAAATTTGCGTTAGGATTTGCCACAACAAATTGGCGACGAAGATCCACAACAACGTCATTGACTTTTATGCATAAGGAAAAAAACATAAATCGATCTCTCCCCACTCCTGTCATTGAATATCAGGCTAGGCTGAGCTCACTATACGTGAATGCCGATCAAATAGTTGAAAAAGTAGCATAAAAACTTTGAAAGATGCCGAAGCTATAGAGTGTGTTCCTTTAATTTGAGAGAAACCGCAAATATTCAAAAGTCTGAACGCGATTCGGATTAATCAATGATACCTTACCAAAGCTAACCAAAGTATTAAGATACATAAAAATTTCGTTAGGAGCTGAGTACTGAATTTCTATGTGTTAGGGCGCCGCTCCTATTTGACTACAAATAGAGAACCCACCATTGCTATATATAGCAATGGGAACAGTCCATTTGTAGTCAAATAGGAGCGGCGCCCTAACACTATGTGATATCAATTGCTCTATATGGCAGAAAATACCAGACAATCTCACCAAAAATGAAGTGGAAATTGGAGGCAACGTAAATGTTCTACAGAAGGATGCTGAGTATTCAGTGGACGGAATGAGTAAGCAACGAGCAAGTTTTAAATAAAATGGTAGCTTTAGAAACGTATTTAGAAACAGGAAAATAACAGCGGAAATTAATACATACTAGCGGAACCCGTGGAATGGGTAATTATGATTTCCTGGAAAAAATTTACTTTGTCATACTACAAATGATAGTAACGTCTTAATAAATAAAATAAATTGATAAAATAATAAAATTTTAAATGAATTGTTTTCATTTTTTTATTATTATTAAATAATTTAATAATATATAAATTTTTTTAAAAGTATTTTAAAAATCTTCAAAGAATTGATCGCGAGTAGACTTTTTAGTTAAGAATTGATGATTATATTGCCTATCTAAAATTGAAAAGTTTAATAAAAATCGTTTTATTATTAATCGAATTTTTTTTTCTTCAGAGTATAATGTCCTTAATAGTTGTTATTTATTCCAGCAATTAAAAGCTTATTAAATTAAATTATGTCAGAGTTTTATTGCATTTTTTATTTTACTCTTCGAAGATTTTCGGATAATGATTGCAAACTTAAAATTTAAAAAAATAGATAATTTATATTTCCCAATGAGTCCTGCGTTAAACAAATAAAACAAAAGTTAGCCGTCAATATAAAATTTATTAAGATTTCATGGATTTACGCGGAGGGGGGTTAACAGATGTAAAAAAATATTTTTATCAAGATTTTTAAAAGATAATAATTTCAAAAATAATTTCATGCATTTGTAAATGAGTACTAATAGTTTCATTAAAATCCGACAATTATTTGATTTTTACGAGAATTCCCAAATTAATGTGTTTGTCACTGAAAGAAAGTGTGATGCAATCATTATGTTTCCATTGTAAAACAGTCATAACGTTTCTTTAGCCGCTAACTCAAATCAAAACAAAACTATCTGACAAAATTTCAAAAATGTTAGAAGGGATTAAAAAATCTTTTAAAATAATTAAACTTACTTTAAAGGCTCCTGTGTCCATTGTAAACAGACAAGACCAACCTAGTAATGGCCAAGGGTGTAGAGGCCAGAAATTTCGTTATTAGGTCGCGGGATACAACAAACCTACCTATTTTTACTATATTGTACGGTACACACACATATACACACAGCTTAAGCTGCTGCTGCTACTTTAATGCTATAGATTTTCTCCTCCTACTCTCTCACTTTTTACTACCCTTCCGTTTGGCAAATGTGAGAGAAAGGCTGAGGAGAGTAGCGTTTAAAAGATAGAGGGGAAGGAAAAGCTCGTATAGAGAGTACTTAACGGACGGACGAACTAAGTAACTAACTAAGGAAGGAACAAGCAGAATTATTATATGACAATGAGGAAAGAGGTCTTAAAAAACTTAAAATTCGCGGGATATATTGAGGGCAAGAGAGATAAGGGAAGTCAGTGATTCACTTAATTCGTGTACTTCAGAAACGGAAGCGGAAACCTTAGCAAAAGAAGAGAAACTGCTAAAAACCACACAATATAGAAAGTATGGAGAGCCAGAATGTCATGAAGAAATGCAACACCCAGAAGAAAAAATATTTAATATTTCTCAATTCCTAAATTTTCTATGTTGAAACACTTTGTAAAAAAAAAAAAATGCTAATTATTTCAAGATAATTCTTATGCCATCCATATATACTCGCATCATTCTTTTTTCTCCGACTTAATATATTTCCTTGATGCACGATATCGAGATCCGAGCGTGCAAATTGACAAAAGTGCCTTCGAAATCTAAGCAAAATGCTAAGAAAAAGGAAAATGTCGTTAGAAACAAAGAAAAGTGTGCTGAACTGCTATGTAATACATATCTTCTTCTACGATAATGAATGCTGGGAAATCTCCTCAACAAATGAAGAGGAAGCTGAAAACAAAAGAAATGTGGTTCTACAGAAGGCTACTGAGAATTTCCTGGACGGAACGAGTAAATGATGAGCAAGTCTTAAGGAAAATATAAACACTAGAAGTAGATCGGTTCACCAATCTCCCGGTTCACACTTCTCCCTAGTATTTTGAACAGGAGTAGAGGTTTATCCTTTGTTTCCTGTTTAGGATTGGGCTTTAATTCTTTCTTCAGACTTTACCTTCTTTCATTCTCAGTAGTCCATTCGTGTTTTAGGGGTGTTATTGCACTGGTTGTGGTGAATTGATTAAAAAACGAAAAAATAAAACACTTAGAATCAGGAAGAGACAGCTGAAGTTTCTTGGGCGCATAATTAGGTAAGAGGGTTTGGAGAACTTGATACCCGCAGGGCATACCGAGTGCAAGAGAGATAAAAATAAAAAGCCAGTGAATCACACATAAGCTTGTATGAATGATAAGTGGAAAGAGATCAGAATGCTTGGCAAAGTGATAGACACTGTAAAGAAGTACAAAGGTTGTGGAGAGCCATGATCACCCACGGACTGAAGGTACACAGCTCATAGAAAAATAATACTCTGTAATCTCGTGAATTCAGATCCTCATTTGACCGCTGGTTCAAAATGCTTATTTTTTAAGACAATGCCTGAGAAGTGAGGAAGAACCATAAACCTAACCCCAAAAGTAGAGTTTAATATAAAATAGTAATTGTCGATGTGTCGAGTTGGCATATTTCATTTTGAGTGGCTAAAAGACAGATGATTACAGCTGACATCTATTGTCAACATTTGGCGGCTTTAAAAATTCTTTCGAAAGATCGAGTTTGATCACATGAAAACATGTGGTGCTTCATCATGATAATGGCCGACAAATTGCTTATCTGAAAAGATTGATGACTTCTCATGAGAAAAGCATTCACACACAATTCTTAATTCCCAGACCTAGGTCCGATTGATAGACAGAATTTGTTTCAGAATTTACAGAAGAATTTTGATGTACGATTTCCTGAAAAGATAATAATTTTGAAACTTTTTTTAATCATTTTATCCCAAGCAAAGCGGGACCCGCTAAAAGTGCGCCGGAATTTACAGTGAGAGAAAAGATTATGTACAGGGGAGGAATTGAAGAAAGGATAAAAGATAAACGGGATTCAAGAAGATGGAAGATGGCAAGTGACGTTGTATTTATACTATATTCTCGTGATTCCATTTTTCAAAACAGAAGGTTCTTTGTAAGAACAGTATTATAAAGTGAAAATTATAATCGTGCTATGTCAGTTGCTAATCGACTTAACGCACCCAAAAATGTTAGGAACTTGGTAAGCTGACTCCATAGTATTCGGCTAACTACCGACTAATATCAACTGCCTTAGTCCAACTATGTCCCAACTGGAACTAATAGTTCTACTGAACTCCAATAGACTTCTAAATAACTCTCTAGAACTTCTAAGAACTCCTAAGAACTTCCCAAGAACTCGAGTTAACTTCCTGTTAACTCTCATTAATATAGGAGGGAGAGTCCATTATCTGAGGAATAGGGGTGTTTCGCCATAACATAAAGCTTATGAATAATTAGAAGAAAGTTCTGGATGATTATGTAAAATATGACAATAAAGAAATGTGAATAGTTTTCTAACTTTAAACCTAATACCTTACCAATGAGATAATTATATATATTTTGAAATCAACTGCTCTACCAGGATTATCAAACCTACCACACACAAAATCAGAAACATTAGCACAAATATCCTCGGTAGAACGAACAAACAAACTAAAACAGGCCTTGGATTATCACAGTGGATTAGTACCCCAAATGTGTTCAACTGGTTTAACGATATCAATAATAAAACCAATTATTCTTTGATCCGATATCGTGGATTACTACTCATCTATCCCTAGAGACCTATTTGCGTTAGCTTTAGAATTTTCCACGTAGTATTCCGATATTACCAATGATGAACGGATCATAATTATGAACTCAAAACGATCCGTACTTACCCACAACACAGAACAGTGGACAAAAACCAAATTTGAGGACCAGTTCAAAATTAC
This sequence comes from Ascarosepion bandense, assembly GCA_037127315.1. Taxonomy (NCBI): domain Eukaryota; kingdom Metazoa; phylum Mollusca; class Cephalopoda; order Sepiida; family Sepiidae; genus Ascarosepion; species Ascarosepion bandense. The sequence goes on along the minus strand of JBBBDQ010029728.1, from coordinate 178,801 downwards.
CATGGGATCACTAGACTAAGCTGAATCCTCAGATCTTGTTGGTTTATTTATTCTCTATAACCTCACTGCCTACAATGACATTAATATAGAGAACATAGAGCTGTATAGAGTCGGCGGCCTTATGATTGTAAAAAATTCTACTAAAATTAAAGCCGATAGAAGTATGAAATTAATACATAGGGAATTAAAAAGGCTCAACTTTAAATTTATAATTAATACTAATCTCAATTAAGTAAATTTCCTAGACATTGCCCTAAACTTAGTCAATAACACTTCCTAACCCTACATAAAAACAAAAGCTAATTCTACATATATCCACTCTAAATCTAATCACTCATCCATAATGAAACACATACCTTTTCATAGAATAAAGAATACATAATATTTCTTTCTGTGAAGATATCTTTTATAAACACAGCAAATTTTATAACACTGTCCTAAAAATATTAGCTACAATTGCTCTGACATTAAATATATCAAACACAACAAATACATATATATATAGTCATCTGCAGACTGTCCTGTTTCGCTGTATCACAGCTCATCAGTACGGTTAGAATATCCGATTGCTTCTAGTCGGGATTAAAACCTGGCCGAGGCAATCAGCGATTCTAACCTCTAATCTATGGGGGCTCGGCGAAGGAAGGCGGATTTTAGCGTTGTGGTGCATTGGATATCGGCTCGTAACGAGAAATCGGGGAGCCGAGTTCGAATTTCAGCTGAATTCATTGCATTCACTTACGCGCAAATACCCTTGGGAAAGGTATTAATCCGCTTATTCCTTCCAGTTATGAGTTAAATAACAGGACAGATTGGGTTTTATAGCCTTGGTCGGCAACCAGTCTACCGCAGAAAGCAATGGCAACCTACTGCGGGATAATCTTCTGCCCAGTCAGTCATGTCTCTTTCGAGACATGATCGCCCAAGAGTGTATCACGTATGGCACTTAAATGACTGAATATAATAGGTTCTACTGGTCATAAAGTGGGGGACCTGTTTTCTATTGCCATGAAGTATTAAACTGGTCCCCCACTAATTACTACTTATTAATATAATAATGTAATCCACCTCTTTTTTCTACAGCTATGAGTAGAATAGCAGGACAGATTGGGTTCTATCGCCTTTGTCGGCAACCAGTCTACCGCAGAAAGCAATGGCAACCTACTGCGGGACAATCTACTAACTTGACTGAAATCGGAACTTCGTAATCCGATCAAAAATTCCCACCTATTATTCATTACACCACCCTCATATCTAAGTTTCCAACACTTTGTATTGCCTAGCGGTCACCCACCTAGGTACTGACCCCGATGAACAATTCTCACCCATAATCTGATACTGAGCATCAGGAAGAGACATCAAGAAGAGACAAATGAAGTTCCTGGGACACGCAATGAGGAAGGAGAGCTTGGAGAACCTGATACTGACTGGTCAGATAGAAGGAAGGCGAGACAGAGGAAGGCAGCGGATAACATATTTGCAGAGTCTGATCAGGTGGATGACGGAACGGGGGTTGCCAGGAGCAACAGGAGCAAACATACTAAGAGCCATAAGGGATAGGGAGACATGGAGAACCATGATCGCCTACGTCCTGAAGGGACAGGGCACATAGAAGAAGAAGAAGAAGAAGAAGAAGAAGAAGCATATCTAAGCTAACAGCACTTGTATTGTCTAGAGGTCACCCACCTAGGTACGGACTAGGTTCAACGTTGCTTAACTTTGGTGATTGTATGAGTCGTTATTTACATATGAATACATATATTTAGTATCTATTGTATTCGCTTGCATGGTGATTTTCTAAGCGCAGCTTAGACGTGGCACAAGGCCGAAAATATGGGACACCCAGTGAGGATCAAACTCACTACGAAATTGTAATGATTCTAGCGAGACAAGCTTGCTAACCATTACACCACCTAGAGGTGCCCTGGTGATTTCCTAAGCGCAGCTTAGACGTGGCACAAGGCCGGTAGTATGGGACACCCAGTGAGGATCAAACTCACTACGAAATTGTAATGATTCTAGCGTGACAAGCTTGTTAACTATTACACCACCTGGAGGTGCCCTGGTGATTTCCTAAGCGCAGCTTAGACGTGGCACAAGGCCGGAAGTATGGGACACCCAGTGAGGATCAAACTCACTACGAAATTGTAATGATTCTAGCGTGACAAGCTTGTTAACTATTACACCACCTAGAGGTGCACTGGTGATTTCCTAAGCGCAGCTTAGACGTGGCACAAGGCCGGAAGTATGGGACACCCAGTGAGGATCAAACTCACTACGAAATTGTAATGATTCTAGCGTGACAAGCTTGTTAACTATTACACCACCTAGAGGTGCCCTGGTGATTTCCTAAGCGCAGCTTAGACGTGGCACAAGGCCGGAAGTATGGGACACCCAGTGAGGATCAAACTCACTACGAAATTGTAATGATTCTAGCGTGACAAGCTTGTTAACCATTACACCACCTCGAGGTGCCCCTTGTATTTGCTTATATGTATACTTATATTTTTTTAGCATATATGTACTTTTGTGTGTATGTATATGTTGCTATTTCTTAAAGTATGTATGTATTTGTTATTACAAAAATATGTATGTATTTGTTGTTAGGGATTTGAGTTATAATTCGGCTAAGAAGAATCTTCAAACTTAGTACCCGATCCTGTGAATGTAGTGTCTGGGCAAATTTTGACCTTTGGTCCGAGTGTCTGGGATCTCGACGTAAAGCTCAACCTTCAACTCAGCTGAGTAAAATTACACAAAATATTTGCTCAGTGTGGCGGTTGATGAGTCTGGGTAAATTTTGACCTTTGGCCCGAGTGTCTCTCGTTCGGGATCTCCACGTAAAGCTCAACCTTCTGACACAACCGAGAGAACTTGCAATTGTCAAGATCTCTGTCATCGGGCAGAGTACGACTTAGTCGAAGTTCTGTCTATGGACAAAGACTCGGCTAAGTAAAAATACACAAAATAATTTAATCGATCTGGCGGTTGATTAATCTGGGTAAATTTTGGCACCTGTACACGCTAGATTTCTACACCTTTAAGCCACCTTGTGTTATAGTCTGTCTCAGTAGAGAGACTTTGAGTAAATAGCCAAATTTTTGTTAGGGCGTTCGTTAAAGAACCGTTGGAGTCAGTCAAGACATAACATTACAGTAGGTTATAACATTTGGTCAGATTTTGTTCGATTCGATGATGGCTCTTATGGGGGTGATAGATAAAATTCAGTCAGGTAAGTGCCGTAAGTGATACACGCTTGGGCTCTCATGCCCCAAAATTTATATGACTGACACGACAGAAGACTTTCCTGCAGTAGGTTGCTATGACTTTCTGTAGTATACTGATTGCCAACAAAGTCTATAGAACCTTTCCTGCTAATTAACCCAAGAGAAGGTTGAAAAGAGAGATTAATACCTTTTCTAAGAGCGTTTAATATTTTTGGTAACTATTGCCTAGCGGAGTTTTATGTCAGCACAAGATAAAATCGTCGCTGATGGTGGATGTTTTTATGTTAACGTCCTTGTAACCTCTCTGAAGATGATCATGTGAACCGAAAGCTTAGAACTAAATTAATAAACAAATATTCAAATGCTGGAGAATTTTTGTCTTTATTTATAACTGAAATTAAAGCCAAAATACGATGTTTACAACGGCTCATGATTAAACATAATAGACATTCATTGTCTCTTATATTTAACAGTATATGTGTAGAAAATTATTTGCAGCCTCGATACAATATATATATATATATATATATATATATATATATATATATATACAATTTGGTATTACATTTCTCTGGCGTTTAACAGAAAATAAAGGGAAAAGAAACTGTCGCTTTTTCGCAAAAACCGTTTGGTGACTCTTGTCATATCTGTGTGCTAATAATCTTCAAGGTAATCCGATAGCTTCAAGTCAGAATTATATAGGAAAGCTGGGGAATACATGTCTATCCAACGGCTGCGCTGAGTTGTGTATCTATCTCCCAGCGTAGATGCCTAAGTGTTAGCCAGAGAGAAAACTAATTCAAGCATACACGAATTATCAATACATACACACACACACACACACACACACACACACACACACACACACACACACACACACACACACATGTATATATATATACTTTTTTCAAATATTGTTCTATTACCAATACACACACTCATATATAATATATCCACAATCGTACATATGTATGCATATATATATGTAATTTATTATTAAAACCTTCTCTCGCACACAAACACACACACGCACGCGCGAATAAACACAGACACACACACAATTATATATATATATATATATATATATATATATATATATATATATATATATATCGATAGGGTGTGTAAAAAATAATTTTAGTAACACTAGGGTTGGGTTTCTCACAGAGAAACAGGGACAAAACTGTATTTTTTTTTTAATCATTTCACCCCGAGCAAGGCGGAAACGCCACTGATGTGCAGGGGGCTACATAAATGTCAAAAGATTAATTAGAAAAGAGTGAGGAGTACAAACTAGTTAGAAAGGAACAATAGAAAGCTGAGAAAGCAGGTGCGATGACAGATACATAGGTGGAGAGAAAGGGAGGGTTATACAGGGGTGGGGAGAGAGCTAAAGTCCAGTGGTTAGTAGATGAGTATTGACTTTGCATTTGAATTTCTGGAGGTTGTAGCCGTCAGGAAAGCAAGAATACGGGAGTGAGTTCCACAGGCGGGAAGTGCGAGAGAAGAAGCTGCAGGAGTAGAATTGTCGTCTGCATTTGGCTAACCTGACTGTGAATGGGTGTGACCCAGATGCCAGTCTGGTTGCACGAGTAAGCACCTGTTGAGGAGGCATCAGTGACTTAAGTTCGTCTGAGCAGAAGCCATGAAAGTATATATAAACATATAAGTTTAAATAAAAAATTACGGTAGTTGGCGCTGTGGTGTCTTGTAGACTAAGAGACAATTGTCATTCGTGTACATTTGTGGTTAGTCTTTCTTCAAAGTTTTACATGTGTAGTACTAATGTAAGTATTCCGTTTAACAATATCAGAATATTCATATCGTGAGCAGGAAGATATTGTTTACAAATATTTTCTTTTAACATCCGACCGCGTTCCTTAAAACTGATAACTAAAAAAAACGAAGGTTTTTCGGACATGTGTTTATATGGACTTTTGTTTCCGTTTCTTGTGAAGAACTCTCCACCAAAATTTGTAAAAAGTATTTTTTTATATTTTTGCATGTATATTTACCTAGCTTGTATGGTGCTTGTTTTTAAATAAATTATTTCTGTCTATGTGTTTTGCTCTCTCTCTCTCTCTCTCTCTCTATATATATATATATATATATATATATATGAGTAAATTAACCTAGTGAGCCAACAAACCTACCAAGTTTTCACCTAAACGAATCATCAGGGAAGATATGTATGTTTGTGTGTGCGCACGCGTGTGTGTGTGTGTGAGCGCGCGCGCACGCGCATTTGCGATTTAGGCTTGTGTATGTTATTAAGTAAATACTTTTATTCAGGCGTAATGTTTATACACACACATATACAAAAACACACCCACCCAGAAAGACATACATACGCACACACACACAAACACACACACACACACACACACACACACACACACACACACACACACACACAGAGAAACATACAAAGAAAAAAACACGAATGCATACGCACCCAGATGTATACACATAATCTAATTAAGGCTTATATCCGTATGTGATTTAATTTACGCAGAATAAAATAGAAAACATATGAATATGTATCCATACATCGATCTATTAAACTATATATATATATACATGTATACACACACACACACACACACATACATACACACACACACACACACATATATATATATATCAGTCTATTCGTACTATCTATTTATCTATCTGAATCATTTCATATCTATCTATCTATCTAGTTTTTCGTCTATCACTGTGCTTTTATATATATCTTTTTCATTCTATCTATCTATCTATCTATCTATCTATCTATATATATATATATATAGTTTTCCGTCTATCTCGTTCCTTTTATATATATCTTTCTTTATCTATCTATCTATCTATCTATCTATCTATCTATCTATCTATCTATCTATCCAAGCCTTTTCATTACGTATCTATAAAACTACATTCATAAGTATTTATAAATTTGTTTTTTTCAACACGTACAGATAAAAACCATATAAACGAATATTTATTCGAATAAGTCAACAAGCGAACAAATGAATGCATTCGCTATGTATTCGTTTTCTTTTAGGCACAAATATGTGTGTGCGTATGTGTGTTTGCATGCGTGTACATTATTTTACATCTATGTATGTTAATCTTTTCAAATATTTATGTACATGAAATTATGCATCAACTTAAACTATATTCTAGTAAGAATGCATTGTATTCAAATACTTTTCGCTGTGACAATACATATATATATATATATATATATATATATATATATATATATATATATGCAAGCGTATGCATGTGTCTAAGAATCTTTTCTTCCTATCAGGAGATTTTTTTTCGCTTGTTCATTTTTGTGAAACACGGATTTTGCAGAGAACATTTCTAATCGAAAAAGCCTTCCAGAAATTTTTTTTCTCTTTTTCGTACAAGACAAATACTTTTTGACATAAAACTTTCTGAGAAAAGTTTTTGTCGAAGAAGCTCAGCTCACATCAACATTTTTCACAAAATTTACTTAGAAAATTGCATTTTACAGCATCGACGCGTCTTTTTCTTCATTTTCGACAAAGAGAGAGAGAGAGAGAAAGAGAGAGAAAAGAGAAACATATTTTAAAATTTCCTGAACGACGCCATGTTGTCTTGTCTTCGTCATTTTTATTCATTTTTTTAAATATTATTTTTTTTTCATTATTCTAAGTAAAGAATTATTTTGTCCGAAATATAATAAAATTCAATCATAAAAACCAAATTCCTAATCTTCTTTTTAAAACCGTTGTTATCCTTTTATCAGATTAAGTTATATTAATGAATATAGATATATTGATACATAGAGATAGTTATATATATATATATAAAGTAAAAGAAGAAGAAGAAAGACCGAGAGGGTGGAGTGAGGAGAGACAGAAATACATGCGCAGACAAACACGTGTGTATATATCTTAATGACCACTCAGTACACGACTGAAGAGTGATATGGACGTGAGAGAAGGAAGTAGTCAGTGACGATTATGAGCATCTTGAGGATAGATGACAACTGACTCTTGAATTAATGAGATTATGAGTGCAGTGTTCGAGGAAGCATCCTCGCGGGAGCCTGTTCTATTAGTGGCTGATTCTTGGGAAAAAAATTGTCCGAGTGGAATTCCCCACCTACAAAAAAACTACGAAGAGAATGAGGTTGATTCTACCATGGAAAATACATGACGCGTCTTAGCTTTGAAAATCTCTCTCTCTCTCTCTCTATATATATATATATATATTTAGAGAGAGAGAGAGAGAGAGAGAGATCCACAGATACACACACACACACACACATATATATGTGTGTGTGTGTGTGTGTATCAGTGGATGACTATATATATATATACACACACCACCGGCCATAATTATTAGGCTATCCCAGTTTTTTAAAAGAAATGATGTATTTCATAATATTTTTAGTGGATAATTCTAAATGAAAATAGAATTGTTCTTTTTTAATCCTGCACAATAATATGTGCATCAAATGAACTGTTCTGGTGTCCAGTTTTTGTGCTCTCTTCCCCATTCTGGTCTCTTCTTCTTATTGACTGGCCGAAGCAAAGGCTTCTTGGCAAAGTAATAAGAAAAGGACCATTCTATTTTCATTTAGAATTATCAACTTGGCAATAAATACTAAAAATAGTATAAAATGCATCATTTTTTTAAAACTAGGGTGGCATAATAATCATGGCCGGTAGTGTATATATATCGGAGAAATATGCAACCCGTGAAGATGGAGAGGATAAGGTTTTATCTAATTAATATAAATTATTAATTAGATAAAAATAGACAGTTCAATGGAGATTATCCACAGCAAATGTTGGGAAGAAAACTCAACACATTAAACGGTTATAAATCCACAATTTATTTCAGCAATATAAAGAAAAATCCTTACAATTGCCTCGTTCAGACCGTTGATGTATAAATAAATGAAAATTTACGGTTTAAAAATCCCTCTGTTAAAAACTTTTTTTTTAGAATATGCTGTGTGAAATTTACATTTATTTATTCATCAACAGTCTGAACGAGGCAACTACAAGAATTTTCCTTTATATTGCTGAAATAAATTCTGGATTTATAACCATTTAACTATGTGTTGAATTTTCTTCTCTAGATAGATAGATAGATAGATAGATAGATATGAGCAGACTGGGATAGATAGATAGATAGATAGATAGATAGATAGATAGATAGATAGATAGATTTGAAAAATAAAAGATAACAAAATGATAACAATATTGACATTAAGATTGATAATATTTAACATATATTTGCCTTTCGACTATATATATATATATATATATATATATATATATATTGTGTTGGTCGAAGTCACAAGTTTGGGAGTCGGCGCTTCGAACAAAAACAAAGCCATCATCAGGAAAGGGTCATTGTTCAAACGTTCTTAAAAGGGAGAAATAGCGACGATCATTGAACGGTTGCTTGGCTTAAGTCGTTCGATTGTCACTTTTAACATGTACATATGTTTATCCAGGATATGCGTTGTGGTGCAGTGGATATCGGCTCAGAACTAGAAATCGGGGATCCGAGTTCGAATTCCAGTTGAATTCATTGGATTCACTTACGCGCAAATATCCTTGTGAAAGGTATTAATTAATTCGTCTCTTCCTCCCAGTTATGGGTTAAATAACAGGGCAGATTGAGTTCTATTATCTTGGCTGGCAACCAGTCTACCGCAAAAAGCAATGGAAACCTACTGCGGGATAATCTTCTGCCCAGTTAGTCATGTCTCGAAAGAGACATGATCGCCCAAGCGTGTTTCACGTATGACACTTAACTGACTGATATGTTTATACATATTTAATTTTCCTGCAAGCGAGATGAGATTTTATACTTTCTCGTTGCTTCTTTCGAGAGACAATGATATCACTGGAAATTTTCTACTTCCTTCAAAAATGTGTTATGGTAATATTTTTTCTTCAAAACTGTATTGTTGCTAATATTTTTCATTCAAAAATGCATATTTTTCATTAAAAAATGCATATCTTTCTATAAAAGTCTATTTTGATACTTTCATCGTGTTTTGACCCCAGTCTGGGAGTTAACTATTTACCCATAGCTGGGACCCTAACAGGCGCTACCATCCCGGGTAAGGGTGTACCTGGGAACAAAAGCAACTAAGAGGTGGTTCCATGCTCCTCAAAATCTTAATCAGATAGCTTGCTGCCGGATGCAGTTTACGGTCATGCCCAGGAACCATCACTAGCAATAATTCTACAAGAAACTTAAGAGAATTTGATAATCAGTATTATTTTCATTTTATTATGTTTATGTCTTCCTTGTATTTTTTAACCGTAATTATGTTAAAACATGTCATAGAAATGGCTTATGTTCTAAACGAGTAGGTCCGTGCCGTTTAAAATGACGGCAAAATAATTACATCGATATGCCGTTTAAAATGACGGCAACATATACATTGATCTACCTGCTATTGACTATCTCACATTAAGACAAAAGAAAAAATGCAACAATCCAACACACCCCACCCCGAGCGTGACAGGGGGGAAATATATATATATATATATATATATATATATATATATATATATATATATGTGCAATACAAATGAATAATGAACGAAGAAAATAATCGCAACATTCAAAACATTAATTTAAAACAGTGCTCAATATAAAAATAGAGCAATGAATATTTATTATAAATTATAATTTAGAACATCTACAAATAAACACAAAACTTAATTATATATATATATAATTATATATATATATATATATCCTCTCTATTATAATATAAACCGTTTTATGTATATTTGTACATAAACATTTTTCTTATGTCTTAATGTAAGATACTCAATATATATATTCTTCGCTTCTCGGTGACATAAGTATTACAAAAAATTAAACAATAAGGCACTGTTAAAGAGCAAACACGCGGCAAGGTCTTTTCTAAATGGTAGTAAAGAAAATGAGCCGACGCTTTCTCTCTCTCTCTCTCTCTCTCTCTCTCTCTCTTCATGGGCGTGACATGAATATATATTATATATATATTTAAAAATATTTTTTATAGGTAGAAAATTTAATTAAAGCGATGAAAATGTGTGGCTTAATAATACACATTACAAAATAGTAAATTAAAAGCGAAGCAACCGGTTTTGCTCCCGCTTGTCAGGCCTCTACGGGAGATTTAAACTAGAATTAAAATACATAAGTGTGTAATGGAAAATGAAGAGAAAATATATATATACACGCACAGACAGACAGACAGACACACACACACACACACACACACACATACACACACACAGACACACACACAGACACACACAGACACACACAGACACAAATACACACACACAGACACACACACACACAGACACACACACACAGACACACACAGACACACACACACACACACAGACACACACAGACACACACAGACACACACACACACAGACACACACAGACACACACACACACACAGACACACACACACAGACACACACACACACACAGACACACATAAATACACAATAGTCTTTATTATAATAGAGAGGCTTATCATTTTATCATTGCATTAGCATAGGGGAGTAACATAAGTAAATATTCACGGAAAATTAGACGAAAATTCGCGTTACGATGCAACGTAGGAACGGAACTTTGAATTCTAATAGGACAGATACATGCATTTAGCGCGTTCAACTTCAAAACTTTGAGATCTAATTACCAGTCTATTATACGCTTAAATGTATGCAGTCATGCAACTAAGGAAAAAAGTTCATCAGAACAGTTGTTACCAAAATATTTGTAAAAGAGGCAGAGAGAAACCGCGTCACGTCAGTGAGAATGTGATTGAAACCAAGATGCCAGGTTAGGATTGATTACATCACAGATCCTTCATTGAATATTTAATACAAGTACAACATTGATTCTGACTTTTTTAATCGTTTTACCCCAAGCAAGGCGGTACCGCCACTGATGCGCAGGGGGCTACACAAGAGTAAAAGTTTGGATAGAAGGAGAGTAAAGGGAAAGACGAACCATTTACAGGGGGTGTAAGAGAAGGATGGGAACACAGGTATGAAGATAATTGCGAAGGTAGAAAGAAAGGAAAAGAATAAGATACACGAGGTAATGTAGAAATAACTGGAGTCAACATTGACATTAAATTCCTGGAGGTTGTAGCCATCAGAAAATCAAGTATATGGAAGGGAGTTCCACAGGCGGGTAGCGCGAGAAAAGAAGCTGATGGAGTAGAATCGTCGTCTGCATTTGGTTGATCTAACTGTAAATGGATGGGATTTTGTTGTCGGTCTGGTTGTCCGAGTAAATTCTTGTGGAGTGTGTACCAGAGACATGAAAAAAAACCAGAAGCCATGAAAATACTTATAGAATAAACAGAGGGTGTCTAACCTGACATAGTGAACTAAATTGCTTACCTGTATTCCTACTAACTATAATCACTCCACGACTAGTCAATGGGAAACGTGAACCAAAGAGGGTGCCATGCTGATGGAAGGTGTAAAAGGTTCATTATTATGAATGCATTATGGTAGTGAATGCTGGAAAATGAAGGAAAAACTTGAAGCAGCAGAAATGTCGTTCTACAGAAGGATGTTGCGGATATCATGGACCGAGCATGTGAGCAATGACAAGGTTTTGGAAAGGATGGAGACGAAAAGGAAGTTAATTCTGAGTATCACGAATAGACTACTAAAGTTCCTTGAACATGCAATTGAGGAAGGAGGGCTTGGAGAACCTGACACTAACAGGCCAGATAGAGGGAAAAAGAGACAGAGGAAGGCAGCGGATAACATATTTGAAGTGCCTGATCAGATGAATGACGTAACGAGGGTTGCATGGTGTAACATAAGAAGGAGGGCTAAGAGCCACCATGGATAGGAAGATGTGGAAAGCCATGATCGCTTACGTCCTGAAAGAACATGGCACATAAAAGAAAAAGGAAAAAAATGATTAATTGATTGCATTTTTGTTTAGAAGGTGTTAAAATTTGAAAGCGATTCTTTGCTCTTCTTAACCTGTGATATCTTTTTTTGAGAGCAGATGCCAGATTTATTTGGTTGGATCAGGGCTATGCTTAGGGCCCCCGCAGACCCCACAATTGCTGGAGAGCGCAAGTTTCCTAGGGGCAGCAAGCTCCCGGGAAGCTGCAAGGATCCTTGGCTCGGCAGATCTATTGTAACAAAAAACATTGACAAAATAATTATTAGGATTAACTGGAAAGTTATTATCATACTTGTATGTTGAAATAGACATCTATCAACCTCTCTCTCTCTCTCTCTCTCTCTCTCTCTCTTCATCGCCCGGTTCACACTCCACCCACGACTGTTGAACAGGTGAAGTGGCTCATCCCTTGTTCCCTGCTTAGGATGTGGTTTCCGGCTTTCTCTTTTCCAATTTTTTTACTCTTACGTAGCCCCCTGTGCTTCAGTGGCGTTACCGCCTTGCTCGGTGTGATATGATTAAATAGATAGATAGATAGATAGATAGATAGATAGATAGAAGCCTTCCGGCCCCGAAGAGAAGAGGTCGCAAATCATTTGTAATTTTAAAAAATGAACTTGAGAGAGAAATAGATTATAGATATCTATTTCAACATACATACAAGAACATAACATGTATATTCAAACTTTCAGGATGCCATAAAACCTTTAAGAAAATGTAGCGACTCTGACACTCTGCGAATCGTCCGATAGTATGTTATTTTGTTTAAAGTAGCATTTATTGTAGGTTCAGTATGTTCGAGGGGCGCAAGTTGCTTTCTACGGGTAGAGGGGCCGCAAGGCGGATTCTACGGTGGGGGCCGCGACGTTACTAAGCACGCCACTGGGTTAGATCTGTCGGACTTGCTACTTGACAGAAGTAAAAATTGTGCCATCTGCGTGAATACTTATTTGGGAACTTAAGACACGAGGGGTTTCATTGATGAAGATCAGAAACAGTGTTAGTCCAAGGATAGAGTCCCATACATTAATATGAAGTGATCCAGATATGTGCCTTTTCAACACGATCTTTATTTCACGATTTGTTTGAAACGATTAGATAAAGCCAAATATAAATCCAGAGATACCGTGAGCTTGTGAGGAAGGCCCGCAGGTTAAACACCATCGAATGACTTTGAAAGATCTAGCGCCACAGCCCGAGCTTCGCCGTTCTTATCTAAAGCTTGACAGACAAATATAGTGATAGCCGTTAACACGTTATAGTGACTGGCAAAACGGAAGCCATATTGTTAGTCCGAAAAGAGGCTGTGTGAAGATGCCTAACCATTTCGACGTTGATTGGAGCCTCGAGTAATTTTCCAAAAAGATGTAACAGACCAATAAGGAAATAAATTAAGGGGTCAAACTTTTCCTGGAGTTATTAAAAAATGGAATTACAGAGGGGTTTTAACATAGAAAGCAATAACTAGCAGGGCATTTCGTGTAAAGTTTGGAGAGAGTAGAAGCTAGTTCAGGGGCATTTTTCTGAGTATTTAAATGTATTAAGAGCATTTAGAAGCAACTACAATATATGTAGATTAAAGTCTGGTAAATTTAAGGGTCTGAGCCGGTGACCGCTGCTTAGCTGTTCTCACTACAGCTTACTTCACTGCTAGAATGCAACATGGACTCGTGCTACTTACACTTCATTGCTCCATCTATCAGTACCATTTTAATATAACGGAGTGCAGTCTAAGTAAATTACTGGAAAGGAGGCGCTAAAAAAAATAATGTATTCAAGCATTATACCATAGGTTCCCAACCTTTTTGCTGCGATTACCCCCAAATACAATTTCACTCCATTACTCCAATAAACAAATACCCGAAATATAGGAAAAGAAGTCATATTTTCATACATCAAAAGCAGACAAAGTTAATGGAAATTATTCAATAAAATAGTACCAATCTATAATAATCAGAGGTATAGCAGCCGTAACCTAGCCGTGATTCTTAATGTGAGTGTTGAGCTTGTATTCCCTGTGCCAGTGCCAGTTTATTTATCCTTGGATTTGGGACTGAAAGGGCTATTCGGGCGTCGTTTGGCACGTTGAGTCTGCTACGTTTCTTGGTCTTCATTCCAAGAACACAGTGTGAAATTATAAGCTGATTGTCTCTTCCCAAACCAAACATCCATTATCCACAAAATATGGGCTCATTACCCCACTGGGGTAATTTACCAGGGTTTGAGAACCATTGCATTACACAATTGATATTGATTTATCTATATGCGTTTCTATTTTATATATTCCTCTGAATATTTTTATTTCAACGCACAAACACATATTTTTCCACTCTCTCTCTCTTCCTCTCTTATATATATATATATATATATATATATATATATATATTGCTTGAAAAACAAGCAGGCAACGGTGTCAGCTAATCACGACTGTATTAACAAAGTAATTGAATGAAACCAAACTGAAAATGTTAGAGAGAATTTTTTTTCAAATCATGATTGCCCCTAAGAGACAACGCGCGCCTCAGGAGGTTTCCTCACTTAGAACGCTGTATCAGATACAATTTCAATTTGCAATTAAATTAGAACATGTCTTTCTGCCAATGTGCATGTTTCGCTAAACCGATAGTCGACATTGGTTTACGCACATTTTCCTGCATATTATAAGGAATTATAATAAATATAATAATAGAATAGAAAATAGAAAAAAAAACAACTTTCGCACTAGTATTATTGGTAGCGCAAATTTTATCTTTACTTCCTATTTTAAAAAAAAATACCATATACATTATCAGATTGGTAATCATGACTCTTCACAGAATCCTTTTTATTACTAAACGTGAGTTGACAATCTTAGAGGACCGTTTTTAACTCTTTTTACTCACATATCCATTACTGACCTGAAGTACGGCGATTATACTGCATCCATTGCTAGGGTTTGATTTACTGTGTCGTGCCACATAACTTTTTTCTCACCGAAATCCAACTTGCACATTTATAAAACTATCTTGCCATCATTTTCTTTTGGAACTGTCGCTCCCAGATAAACAATTCTTTTTTATTTATAAATCGATTCGTTTTCTACGTGTTGTCGACCTTTTTGCCGGTTATATAACACCAGGAAATATTTTTACATTGCAAGATTTCAACTAATGTACACAGCAGTTAAAATGAAAAACCTCCAATAACCTGATTTTCAATAATATATATATATATATATATATATATATATATATATATATATATATATATATATATCGTTCATTCAGTAATGAATTAGAACACTCTCAGGTATTGGCGTGTGTATAGATGATACATCACACGCTAAAAGTCTACCCCCTTCTACTGAGCGCCCATAGCTCAGAGGTAGAATCGGTGACTGACGCCAATTCGGTCAGGTATCAATCTTGGGTAAAAAGTAATCAGACGTCTAACCGTACTGATGAGTTGATGAGTTGTGATACAGCGAAACAGATCTGTCTATGGACGACTAGAATATATATATATATATATATATATATATATATATATATATATATATATATATAAGCATGCAGTGTGGGTATAGAATAATCCAAAGGGGTATCCTGTACATACAAGGGTAGGATAACTCTCTAAGAGAGCTCTAAATATAAATGTATATAAATACATATAGAGCAAATATAAGAAGAATTAAGACAGACACGTTATTTCATGGTAAATCGGAAGTTTGGGCCTATTTCAGGCGAACCATCATCAGCTTCCGTCTTTATCGTACAAAGTATTTTACACAAATGAGATTCACTAAAGACCTAAAAAAACGAATAAAGATAACGGTCGCTCTCTTAAAAGAGAAAATTTAAGAAAAAATACATCAGTTTGGCGAACAAACATACATATTCATACATTATATATATATATATATATATAGGGTTGGTATGGATACACACAAAAATAGTGTTCAGTAGAAAGTAAAGAGAATAATATTTATTTAAAATTTATAACAAAAGCATGTTATAACTAGCTATTTTGTTTCGACACTTCTTGACAAGAAACTACTTCTCAGTAGTTATATCAGTAGTTATATCATAAGATACTTATTTGATAAATTTTAAATATATATATATATATATATGTGTGTGTGTGTGTGTGTGTGTGTGTGTGTGTGTGTGTGTGTGTGTGGATGAGTCTGTGGGTGGGTGAACATGTGTATATGTAAGCTTAATAAACCATTTTTATTCTTGCAGAGGAATGAGTGGTAGGACTTAATATGAATTGATTTCTCTGATTTAATATAAAGTGACTTCTTTAATATAAAATTGACTCTTCAGGGGAAATTAGACTAAGGCATTCTCAATAATGAAACATGCCTTAGTTATAAGACCGTATCGTTTTTTTTTTTAATAAACCAGCAATGTGTCCGATCGATAAACAGGTTAAGCTGCCTTTTTGTTAATTGTCTTTTTGTCTATTTGAATTTCGAAGTTAACATTTTACGATAGTGTAAACGCTTTTTGTTACTCCTCCTTTTTTGCTATGCTTTCCACTTGCTCTTTCAAAATGTCCGATGAATGGACCAGCAGTTTATTGTTGCATTCCTAGTTTGATTGCTTTAAGTGTGTTGAATATAAAAGTTTAAACGGAGAGTCTCACTTTGCTATTCGTTTTCCAAACCGGATCTCAAACACTCAACATCAAGCAACGACTAAAGACGAATATAAAAAAAATCAACTTGACTAAGACAATAGTTTCTAGACAAATACCAGCCTAAAGCGGGTGGGGGTCGTGGTTAACTGTTTCGTTAATCAATGGAAAACAGTTTGTTTTTTTTAACTCACTAGAATTGAATTGGCTGTTTTTGATTGACAGCCTGTATAAGGTTTCATTAATCGACATAATTTGTGTAACTCTCCGCCATTTTTCTTTTGAAGAACACGAATGCTGACAGGCGTTAAACTTGTACACACGATCTTCTCCAGTCGGAAGAAAAAGTATCTGTTGGATTTTAAACTCTAATGAAGCATCATTGCAATCTCGTCCTTCAAGTAAGGACTGCAAATAAGATTCACTGTAGCCTCAAGAGAACTAGTCTTTAAATCAGCGAATGATATTCAATTATTCAGAGGATTTCATCATTTACTTATTTGATTCACGACTGCCTGCACTTATCCTTTCATTATAACTATTGTAATATTTAGGAGTAGCTGTGTATTTGCATATTTCTACCCAGATATTTCATAATTCTTGACCACCACAAACACACACTCTCTCTCTCTCTAGCTCTCTCTCTGTCTTTGTCTCTTTTTTGTGATACGTGCAAACACACACACACACACACACACACACACACACACACACACACACACACACACATACACACACACACACACACACACACACATATATAGTGAATATCTTATGTCAGAACAATTCTAAGGTGTTTAAATTTCTTTCCTTGTTCGATTTTAGTATACCCCGCCTCTAGTTGGCATTTTAGGCTCCGCTTTTTCCTATTTTTTTTTTTTTAATCATATCACCCCGGGCAAGGCGGTAAGGCCACTGGTGTGCAGGGGGCTACGTAAGACTGAAAAGATTGGAAAAGAGAAAGCCGGAAACCACATCCTAAACAGGGAACAAGAGATGAGCCTCTACACCTGTTCAATAGACGTGGGTGGAGTGTGAACCGGGCGATAGTTCAGTCTATCTACTCCAATTAAAAAAAAAAAAAAGAAAAAGTGAAAAGACTGGAAAAGAGAAAACCGGAAACTATATCTTAAACATGGAACAAGGGATGAGCCTTTACACCTGTTCAATAGACGTGGGTGGAGTGTGAACCGGGCGATAGTTCAGTCTATCTACTCCAATTGAAAAAAAAATAAGGAAAAGTGAAAAGATTGGAAAAGAGAAAGACGGAAACCACATCCTAAACAAGGAACAAGGGATGAGCCTCTACACCTGTTCAATAGACGTGGGTGGAGTGTGAACCGGGCGATAGTTCAGTCTATCTACTCCAATTGAAAAAAAAATAAGGAAAAGTGAAAAGATTGGAAAAGAGAAAAGCCGGAAAACCACATCCTAAACAGTGAACAAGGGATGAGCCTCTACACCTGTTCAATAGACGTGGGTGGAGTGTGAACCGGGCGATAGTTCAGTCTATCTACTCCAATTGAAAAAAAATAAGGAAAAGTGAAAAGATTGGAAAAGAGAAAGCCGGAAACCACGACCGAAGTCGAGAGTGTACCGGAAACCCCTTCCTAAACAAGAAACAAGGCGATCACCTCCACTCCTGCTCAATAGAAGTGGGTGGAGTGTAAAGCCAGGTGATGGAGGCTACTCTCTACTCCAATAATAATTATAATAATAAAAGTTAAGTTTTAACTTAGTATAAGTAGAAACGAGATTTAAACGTAAAAAATATTTACAATAGTAAAATACTACCCCTGTTAAAAAATTCAGGCAAAATAAAGACAAAAATTAAAGACAAAAATTAAAGACAGAAATTAAAGACTGAAATTAAAGACAAATTAAAATAAAATAATCGCAAATCAACATACTAAGAAAGTAAGACAGACTGATAAATTTGAGCAGAAATACCGAAGTAGGATTCCGTTCTGTAATTTTCACAGAATATTTTCGTAGTGGCCCGCCATCTTGGGTTAGTTGAAGTCGAGAGAGAGAGAGAGGGAAAGAAAGAAAGAATGACTGATACTACACCACCTCTATCCTTAAAAATTTCTTCAAACAGCGAAACCACTGTGAAGTCGAAACGAGATTTAAACGTAAAAATTATTTACAATATGACTATGCATTCGGTTTTCTTGTAGTTTATTTGTAGTCTTTTCTTTCTGCTTTCTTCAGCTACCTTCTGTAGGAGGTCTTGTAGTTTTCTTTCCATGTCTGCTATCAGCTCTGTATCGTCTGTGTATCTTATGTTGTTCAGTTTACGGCCACCAATGACGAATCCTGGTAGGAATTCTAGCACTCTCAGAATTGTCTCGTTGTACAAGTTGAATAGATCTGGTGAGAAGTCACACCCTTACCGCTAATTTTTTCGAACATTTGAGTAGTAAATGCACTGTATGTATGTGCAGAGAAAAAACAACAACAAAGAAAGAATTTTTCAGAAGCAAAAATAGGAGACGGCATTTCCATTTTTGCAATGACCTTTGTTCATCCCCATTCAACGCAACCACGTGTTTTTGCATTAGTGCCGTTTAGTTTCATATATTTTTATTTTTTTTATAATCATATCACCCCAAGCAAGGCATTTTACTGCCACTGTTTTGCAGGGGGTTACATAGAAAGAAAGTTATGAGAAAGAGTGACAAGTTATAGGGGGTGGCAGGAAGTCGTTAAGAGAAGGATGACTGTGGCCATAAAGTGAGTGATCAGTTTATATGTTGATTATAATATAGAATTGATCCCCCACTTTATATTCACATTATAATAATATAGAATTTTTTTAAAATAATCATATCACCCCAAGCAAGGCATTTTATTTCTACTTTTTTGCCGGGGGTTACATAGGAGGAAAGTTATGGGAAAGAGTGACAGGTTATAGGGGGTGTCAGGAAGTGGGTAAGAGAAGGATGAGAATGCTGATGAGAGTGGAGTAGATGGAGAAAGGAGCATGAGAGAAAGTTATGAGAAAGATTGACAGGTTATAGGTGGGGTCAGGAAGGGGTTAAAAGAAGGATGAGAATACTGGGGAGAGTGGAGTGAACTGAGTAAGGAGCATGAGAGAGAGGATGCAGGTTAGTGAGAGAGGAGATGACTACTGATTTTACATTTAAATTCTTGGAGATTGTAGTTGTCGGGAAGCAAGTAAATTTAATTCAGAAATATAGCATTTCGTTATATTCAAACAGGAATACTCTTTCTTCTTTTAATTTTTGGAAACGTCAGTCAGTCAATAAAGTGCCATACGTGATACACGCTTGGACGAATATGTCTCGAAAGAGACATGACTGACTGGGCAGAAAATTATCCCGCAATAGGTTGCTATTGCTTTCTGCGGTAGACTGGTTGCCGACCAAGGCTATAGAACCCAATCTGTCCTGTTATTAAACCCACAACTGGACGGAAGAGACGGATTAATACCTTTCCCAAGGGTATTTGCGCGTAAGTGAATACAATGGATCCAACTGGAATTCGAACTCGGCTCCCCGATTTCTCGTTCCGAGCCGATATCCACTGGACTACAACCTGAACTTATTTATAAATGGAACTTTGTCTCTGTGTGTGTGTGTGTGTGTGTGTGTGTGTGTGTGTGTGTGTGTGTGTGCCCGTTACCTAGAGACTCCGAAACGGCTGAACCAATTTTCTTGAAATTTACACAGTTGTACTATAAGCGTCTGCGAGTGTTCTTAGCTAGGTTTTGTGTCGAGGTGCACCCGGTAAATATCGAAAATCGATAATCGAAAAAATCGGGTTATAGAAGGAGTGGTCCGATTTTAATCAATTTTCATACACTCATAGACAAAGACATGAGAAACGATATTCAGAAGTTTCAAGGTTGCAGCTCTTACAAAAAAATCCATAATATATATATATATATATATAAAAGGCAAGATGTTTGTGTATGTGTCTGTATATTTTTCAGCCCTTTTATTTTAGTTTTTGCATCGGGTTTGGCTCTAAGTAGGTATAATTGTAGTTCTTAGTCTCAGCCATGATACCATTTACTCAGAGGACTTATTTAGCCTTCAAAATTCAATTTACGACGAAAAAAAACTTATTTAATATCGATACCAGGAAATTAAAATTTGACTTACATCCATTCATTTTTCTTTCAGTCTACAGTTTCGCTTTAACTGGAAACAACTATTGCTTTTTAGTCTTTCGTGCCAACGTCCAAAGAGTCTGAGCTCCAAGACCATGGATTAGTTTTAAAGCTTTCATTACAGCCGAGCAACGCCGCGCTATACTGCTAGTATATCTTATTGAAAATACTAGAAAATGAGCGACATTTTCGGTACGTTACAATATTTTATTTAAAATGTAAATGTCATCGTGAGATACAAGAATAAAGATTTGTGCCGTATATATATATATATAGAGAAGGTAATGCGAAATACCAAAAATGTTTGCTAATTTTCTTGCTGGAAATGTCTCGCTAAACGGGGGTCGAATTGACTAATTTTGGTTGAGATGAAGATATTCTTTGCAAATCATCAATTTTATAAGACGCAGGGTAGAATAAACATTCTTTAAATGTTCAAATCAAGTGATTGTTGCCGTTTTATCTGTAGCAAATAAGTTTTTAACAAAACGGCGTCACTAGTTCCAACTCTCATCGGTTTTGAATTTAGAGAGCCTTGTCTAAAGCTGATGAGACTTAGATTCATACCTTTACTAAAGGTAATCTAATCAACTCTGAATTGGTTAAATATCTCAACTAGTATGGTCTACTTTGAGATACGCAATATGACATTCTCTTCTCTAGACGAGCTGCTAATGTGTTCAGTCAGTTATGTACCATACGTGATACACGCTTAGGCGATCATGTCTCAAAAGAGACATGACTGACTGAGCAGAAGATCATCCCGTAGTCGGTTGCCATTACTTTCTGCGGTAGACTGGTTGCAAGCCAAGGCTATAGAACCCAATCTGTCCTCTTATTTGACTCATAGCTAGAGGAAGAAGAGATGTATTATATTATTAAAAAGTAATTAGTGGGAGACCAGTTTATTATCTTATAACAATAGAAAACCGATCCCCCACTTTATGCCTAGTAGAAACCTTAATTATGTTTTCAACTATTATATTAAGTCAGTCATTTATGTGCCATACGTGATACATGACTGAATGAGCAGAAGATTATCCCGCAGTAGGTTGCCATTACTTTCTGCGGTAAACTGGTTGCCAGCCAAGGCTATAGAACCCAATCTGTCCTGTTATTTGGCTCATAGCTGGATGGAAGAGATGTATTAATACCTTTCCCAATGGTGTTTGCGCGTAAGTGAATGCAACGAATTAAAGTAGAATTCGAACTCGGCACCCCGGTGTCGTGTTCCTAGTCGATATCCACTGCACCACAACACACATCCTCCCTGCTATATTTAGAGTTCATTAATAAAATCTAAAAAGGAATCTGCAAAGCTATTGATACTGACTTAGCAATTCCCTGCGCCTTTTTCTATAAATAATTTCATGGTAAATGCTTCTATAGTGCCTAGACTTTATGAATTCGAGGGCAGTACTAGACCGGATGTGCGTTGTGGTGCAGTGGATAGTTGGAGAGACGAGTTCGAATCCTAGATGTACTCGATGCACTCACTTGGGCGCAAATACCCATAGGAACGTTATTAATTGGTCTCTTCTGTCAGCTATAGGTTAAATAACAGGACAGATTGGGTTCTATAGCCTTGGTTAGCAACCGCAGAAAGTAATGGCAACCTTCTGCCCAGTCAGTCTTGCCTCGAAAGAGACATGATCGCTCAAGCTTATGTCAAGTATGGCACTTAACTAACAAGATTGAAAGCAAGATATCGTCATTTTGCACTTGAAATGGATAGATGTAATCGTAAGTTCTATGCTAATAGTTTCTTCTGTCACACTTCTTGCTTGTGGAACTCTCTTCCTGTTTCTTGCTTCTCAGTCAACTTTAATTTTCAAAATTTAAATGCAAAATCAATCGTTATCGTCGGTTTTCTTAATTTCTGTTCTTGTATTGTTCTTCTTTAATAGTGTTTTTCTTCGTCATGTTCTCTCACACTCATTAACACTTTGCGTCTTAATGGCTTTATTACCTTTCTTGGAGAGAAATGATTTTTAAAAAATTGTGCGAAAGTGAACGAAACGAATTTAGCTAGAATTTGAACGTGGCCAGCCGATTCCATCTTCAGCCTGACAACTCCTACGACATTGCTAAGTAAAAATCCACGTGTATGTCGCCCACTGCTTGTCTTAATGCACTTAGTTAAGTGCCATACTTGATACACGCTTTGGACGATCATGTCTCTAAAGAGAAATGACTGACTGGGCAGAAGATTATCCCGCAGTAGGTTGCCATTGCTTTCTGCAGCAGACTGGTTGCTAGCCAAGGCTATAGAACCCAATCTGTCCTATTATTTAACCCATAACTGGAGGGAAGAGACGGATTAATACATTTCCTAAGAGTATTTGTGCGTAAGTGAATGCAAGGAATTCAACTAGAATTCGAACTCGGGACCTTGATTTGTCGTTCCGAGTCAATAAAAATGAAGACTATAAATCATTTAGAAGAAATACAATTAATGTCAAAATTTATTTTCCTCCGCTCCTGCTAATGGTAAAGAAATTCAGTGAGAATTCACCGTTATTGAATCAGAATATCTTTTTTACAGTGAAAAACTCACTGATTTTGGAATTCTTGTAAAAATCATATAATTGACAGATTTTAATGAAATTTTCATAATTTATTTCAATTTACCGTATTTTTCGGCCTGCAAGAATCACATTTTTTCGTAAGAAATACCCTGAAAAAGACGTGTGAATCTTCCAAGACGAATGTCTCAGTTATCGCCATGGTTAGGTAGTAAGGATCATTTATTGTACATGACTGACATTAGTGATGACTCTGCAGAAGATAGTTTAGAGCTTTTACATGAATCCTGCAGTGACGAGTTTTGGGGATGAATAAAACTTCTTTGGTTGTTTCATATTTTTACATGCATATTTTTTAGAATTTTTAATTCATTTTTATGAAAATAAAAGCACCCTTCTACAATGTAAGATGTATAGTATCTTCACTAACCACCAACTGAGTATGTCATTGCCATACAAACATAATCAGACGAGTGATTAACATAAACAAAACATGGCGAAAGTATGTGAGGGACTCATGGTGAAAATGTTGTACGAGAATTACTTTATTTTTTCTTAGAAATTTCATTCAACTTTTAGGGTGCGTCTTCCAAGTCGCAACGTCTCGTAAACCGGAAAATACAGTACAGTATCACCCGGATATAAGAGACCCTGATATAAGAGAGATTTTCTCTGGTCCTAAATTAGAGCCTGTGGTAATGTATATAAAATAGACCAAACCCAGATATAAGAGAACTTTTATCCGGTCCCAACAACTCTCTTATATCTGGGTTATCTGTAATTAAATTGTTTTTAAAACGTTTTTTTTAAGAAAATCTTATTTTATTTTAAGTTCTTTAGAAAATCTTATTTTTATTTTAAGTTTTTTTTTTTTGCTGTTTGTTTTGTTTTTATTTATTTTTTTTTTATCTGTTACATCCAAATCTTTTAATTTTATGAGATTTCGAGAAATTCATTTTTGTATCGCTTCATGTTTTGCATTTGTTATCATGACAAGTCCTTCAGTCAGACAGTTAAGTGCCATACATGATACACGCTTTGGGCAATCATGTCTCAAAAGAGAAATGACTGACTGGACAGAAGAATATCCCACAGTAGGTTGCCGTTACTTTCTGCGGTAGACTGGTTATAGCCAAGGCTATAGAACCCAATCTGTCCTATTATTTAACCCATAACTGGAAGGAAGAGACAGATATCACAAGGACATTTGTGCGAAAGTGAATGCAAGGAATTCAACTGGAATTCGAACTCGCCCCCACCCCACTCCGATTTGCCGTTCCCAGGCGATATCTACTGCACCACAACGCACATCCGGACAAGTCCTTAGAGAATTTAAAATATCAAATTATTTTGGTCAAATTGGGATCCGCCTCGTTACAGAAAATCTGCTCTGTGTTGTAAGGACAGAAATATGATAGAACTAAGACTTGATTTATACAGAAAGGCATTTCATTGCGTTTATGAATAAAAATAATATATTATGTACACGATTGTCTTGAAAAAATGATTTCAATTTTAAGAATTAATTTTTAAAACATTGCGTTCGGTTTTTTAAATTTTGATTTGAATAACTTATAAACTTTACAATCATTAAAAATTATGTATTGATTTTTAGCGGTTAGATGATATCTAAACTTATGTATAAATGGAACGTAGTCTGTGTGTGTGTGTGTGTGTGTGTGTGTGTGTGTGTGTGTGTGTGTGTTTGTGTATCCATAACCTATAGATTCCAAAACGGCTGAACCGATTTTCTTGAAAATTTACACAGTTGTACTATAAGCGTCTGCGAGTGTTCTTAGCTAGTTTTTGTGTCGAGGTACCCCCGATAAATATCGAAAATCGATAATCGAAAAATTCGGGTTATAGAAGGAGTGGTCCGATTTTAATAAAATTTGATACTCTCATAGACAAAGACATTAGAAACGATATTCAGAAGTTTCAAGGTTGCAGTTCTTAAAATAGTGCAGAAAATCGATAACATATATATATATATATATATATATATATATAAGGCAAGATGTTTGTGTGTGTGTTTGTTTATCTGCCTGTATGTCTGTATTTTTTTCAGCCCTTTTATTTTAGTTTTTCCTTTGGGTTTGGTTCTAAGTAGGTATAATTGTAGTTCTTAGTCTCAGCCATGATACCATTTACTTAGAGGACTTATTTAGCCTTCAAAATTCAGTTTACGATGAAAAAACTTATTTGATATCGATACCAGGAAATCAAAATTTGACTTACATCCATTCATTTTTCTTTCAGTAAACGGTTTTGCTTTAACTGGAAACAACTATTGCTTTTTAGTCTTTCGTGCCAACGTCCAAAGAGTCTGAGCTCCAGGACCATGGATTAGTTTTAAAGCTTTCATTACACCCGAGCAACGCCGGCTATACTGCTAGTTGTTATTAAGCAAAGACTAAATTTCCTAATCATAAAAAGAAAAGTTTACTATAATTCAAAAACTTCCAGTATATTTTTTTAAAAATTTTCATATTTTGTGCGTGTGTATAAATCTCATGATTCCATAAACGACATTATCAGAAAATTAGAATTTTTCTAACATTTTCTCAGCAAGTGTCTTCATAATTAGGACTATGAAGCCTACATAAAGTTTAAGTTAAGGAAATGTTAAAGCAGCTACTTTTTTCCTCAAATAAAATTTGAGAAAACTATATTTTAATTTGAAAGACTTTTTATTAAAGTGAATTACGTTGTACCGAGAGAATTGAAAATATGGCTAAAATCAGCCATTTCTGGCGATTTAAAAGAAAATTCCACTAAATTCATTTTGAAAATATATTTTGAAAATATATTTATCGGTATGCACGATTTTACCGATTTTTTTTACTAATAAATAAGAAAAAATTCCAATGGGTTTCAATTTTGATTGAAAAATGATTATTGGGAACATTTAATCTTTGAATCAATAATAAAATTAGGGCTTCAAAAAGAATTTAAAATTTTTTAAACGAATTTTGAAGTTTACGTATCGTTTGTTTTCTTTCCTTTTTTATTTTTTATTTAATTTATTTATTTTTAATTTTTTTTTTTTGCTTTTTTATTTTTGATTTGTTTTCTAGTTACCTACCAAAATGTGACCAAACATGGATTTTGTGAGGAGTCCATTCTTGGCAGGGCCGAGAACTTTCCAATACACATACTGACTCTCTCTCTCTCTCTCTCTCTCTCTCTCTATATATATATATATATATATATATATATATATATATAAATATATAAGTGTGTGTGTGTGTGTGTGTGTAATTCTCTGTGTGTGCACGCGCATGTATGCATATATAGAGAGAGAAAGAAAGAAAGAAAGAGACAGGAGAAATTAAAATAGATAGTAGATTTTCTAAGCGCCGCTTAGTTGTGGCACAAGGCCGAAAGTATGGGGTACCCAGTGGGGATCGAAGTCATTGTAATAGATTCTAATCAGACAAGTTTGCTAACTATTACACCACGTCGAGATACCCAACAGAAAGAAAGAAAGAAAGAAAGAAAGAAAGAAAGAAAGGAAGAAATGCCTTGTGGGATATCACAAGGTAGTTATTTAGAAAATGTACGCATTAACCTGGCCTTTTCGTATTTGCGTGTGTGTGTTAGAAAGTTATCAGCTTCATTTTTCCTCTTCTTTTCTGTTCTCTATTCTGTTTTTAAGAATACCACGTTCATTACGGCGTTTATAAATGCCCTTTGCGCATGCCCATTCCTCTCTGTCGCGAGAGAGATGAATGTTGACTCTTCCTTTGCCTTTCAATGTCAGCTGATGAATATCGATAACAAAAATATATACGGTTGATTGGGACGACCATCATTTGCAGGGAGGTAAAAAGTCACTGCTTGGAAGTTATCCATTAACGAATGTAACAGGTTGGTCCCGTGTCTATATTGTTTCTTCTTTCCTGGGTCACTTTTTTTTCTTTAGCGTTTTTTATTCCCCAAGACAAAAGAAGCAGTTGTCAATTGAAAACCAACTTGCAAGTCGGCCAATGACCGGCTGCCTACCATTTAGCGAGATTATTTACATTGCAACAATAAGTATTGACTTCTCTGTTTTTTCTTTCGCTTTGTTGCACACTCTTTTTATTCAATTATTCTCTCTCTTTCTTTGTCCCGTTAGGCAACAGCTTTCGTATTGTGCGTTCGCCCGTCTGAATTAGGACGAATCATCACTACAATAATAAAGGCTATAGCAGTTGAGGGTTTGTTTGAATTAATACAAAATTGGAGTTAGTAAAATATATAACATCTGGAAACATATACGTCGCTGACCACTTTTATCGGTACATGATACTTGCTGGGGCGATCATATCCCTTTAGAGAAACTGACTGATTTTCTCACAGCAGGTTGCCATTTTTTCTGTGATAGACTGATTGCCAACCAAGACTAAAGAACCTAATCTGTTCTGTTGTTCAGCCCATAGCAGAAAGAAGAAGAGATTTCCCAAGGATATCTAAACTTATTTATAAATGGAACATTGACTCTCTCTCTCTCTCTCTCTCTCTCTCTCTCTCTCTCTCTCTCTCTCTCTCTGTGTGTGTGTGTGTGTGTGTGTGTGTGTGTGTGTGTGTGTCCGTTATTTCAATAAATCGATGAATATATCGGATATCACTTCTACAACAAGCGACAGTAGCCGGAAATAATTTCAATAATTCGACGAATATAACGGATATCTCTTCAACAACAAGCGACAGCAGCCGGCAATAATTTCAATAATTCGACGAATATAACTGATATCTCTTCTACAACAAGCGACAGCAGCCGGCAATAATTTCAATAATTCGACGAATATATCGGATATCTCTTCTACAACAAGCGACAGTAGCCGGCAATAATTTCAATAATTCGACCAATATAACGGATATCTCTTCTACAACAAGCGACAGCAACCGGAAATACACAGAAATACCGACGGACCAGAATTATTAAAAACCCAAGTGGAAGCTGCACTGGTAAAATTTGAGCAGAAACCAAGCAGCATGAAGAGACGTTATTGCAATAAAGACGCTGGTAGCCTTAGACGAATTCGGCGTAGACAGGATTACAGAACGAATAAATATAAACTACACCAGTGGTACCGGAAGACCTAAGCCGATCTATTTTTACAGCGCTGCACAAGAAGCCGTGATCAAAGGAATGTTAACTCCACCGAACAATCAGCTTAATGAGCTAGATAACATAATCCAGAATCTGATGAACATAGCGCCCAGAGATAGGACAAGAACAGTGCGGGTTCATCACAGACACCGGAAAATGAAACTTGATATTCATGCTCAGAATGTTTTTTGCAGGAGCATTACAAATGCAGAAGGACATGTACCTGTGTTTTATACCGCAAAGGCTTTCGACAAAGTACACAACAAAGACTTATGAAAGATTCTCGGCATACAAACAGAAATGAATTCAGCAGATATATAAAAACAGAAAGGGGCGTAAAACAAGGGTGTGTTTTTCTCACCGGATCTATTCAATATGTGCAGCAAAACAAATCCGACAGAGCTAGAGGTCCTGGCCACTGCCTGAACAATCTAAACATATTCATAAATGGAACTTTGTCTGTGTGTATGTGTGTATGTGTGGGTGTGTGTGTCTGTGGGTGTGTGTCCGTTACCTATAGACTCCGAAACGGCTGAACCGATTTTCTTGAAAATTTACACAGTTGTACTATAAGCGTCTGCGAGTGTTCTTAGCTAGGTTTTGTGTCGAGGTACCCCCGATAAATATCGAAAATCGATAATCGAAAAAATCGGGTTACAGAATGAGTGGTCTGATTTTAATCAAATTTGATACACTCATAGACAAAGACATAAGAAACGATATTCAGAAGTTTCAAGGTTGCAGTTCTTGCAATAGTGCAGAAAATCGGTAACATATATATATAAAGGCAAGATGTTTGTGTGTGTCTGTTTATCTACCTGTATGTATGTATTTTTTCAGCCCTTTTATTTTAGTTTTTGCTTTGGGTTTGGCTCTAAGTAGGTATAATTGTAGTTCTTAGTTTCAGCCATGATACCATTTACTCAGAGGACTTATTTAGCCTTCAAAATTCAGTTTATGACGAAAAAACTTATTTAATATCGATTTCAGGAAATCAAAATTTGACTTCCATCCATTCATTTTTCTTTCAGTCTACGGTTTTGCTTTAACTGGAAACAACTATTGCTTTTTAGTCTTTCGTGCCAACGTCCAAAGAGAGTGAGCTCCAGGACCCTGGATTAGTTTTAAAGTTTTCATTACACCCGAGCAACGTCGGGCTATACTGCTAGTATAAGATACGCAGATGATATACTGCTGATAGCAGACACGAAAAGGAAAATATAGGACCTTCTACAGAAGGTAGGAGGGAAAGGGAGAAGAAAGAGCTGAACATAAACTTCAAGAAAACTGAATACATTCTCATCAGTCAAAAGAGGACCCGAAAATGCCAACTACAGGTCGGGGATACTAAAATCAAACAGGCGCAGAAATTTAAATACCTGCAAAATGTTCTGGCAGAGAATCGAAAGTGCGACACTGAGATCCGAAGGTGTGCTGGCACGGCCAAGAACGCTTCTCAAAGCTGAGCAGAGTATTACAAGCCATGATGATTTCGGTGGAAATCGAATCAAAAACAGTACTGTGATATCTATTCTCCTATGCAGCAGCTAATGCTGGAAAATCTCATCAAAGATGAAGGAGAGACTCGAAGCAACAGAAATGTGGTTCTACAGAAGGATGCTGAGAATACCGTGGACTGAACATGTGAGCAATGATGAAGTCAACACAGATGAAGAAGAGACTTGAAGCAACAGAAATGTGGTTCTGCAGAAGGATGCTGAGAATACCGTGGACTGAACATGTGAGCAATGATGAAGTCAACACAGATGAAGAAGAGACTTGAAGCAACAGAAATGTGGTTCTACAGAAGGATGCTGAGGATTTCATGGGCCTAACATGTGAGCAAAGACAAGGTTTTGGAGAGTATACAAACGAAAATTAAACTTATACTTAGAAGAGACAGCTGAGGTTTCTGGGACATCTAATGAGGAAGGAGGGCTTGGAGAATCTAATACTTACAGCATGGATAAAGGTAGTGAGCTACAGGGGAAAGCAGTCCGAGATGTACTTGGTGGGCTTGAGCAAGTGGGTGACGGAGTAGTATTTGTGAGATACCAAGAGGAAAAGTGTTAAGAGTAACAAGAGTTAGGGGTAAGTGGAGGGCCATGATCGCCTACGTCCAGAAAGGACACGGTACATAAAAAAAGAAGAACCAGGTGATCCTTTAAATACATAAATGAATACATAAATTGATAATAGAAGGGAGATAAGTTTCACACAAGAATTTAAAGGCATTACAGACAAAATATCTCTTAGGGCATTACATAGCAAATGAAATGAAGTGTGTTTCTTTCACGATTGAAAAGATGGCTGAAATTGAATCGCCGACTCTATCATTCCCACAACCCAAGCATATACCACAGAGCTAACCATTGGTGTGCCTACGGGGAGTACGCCAATGAAAAGAAAAAGCCTCATAGCTATAGCCACACTAGGAATTTATTGTATTGCTTTGTTTCTCAAAGATCTCTTGAATGAACACCGCAGGGGTAGTTAGGCAAAATCGACAACAAAGACGAAACTGTTTTCTTGTGTCATTTTAGTAAAAAATTATTTCTTAGATTGTAAGGGATTGAAGAAAAGTTCACTATCAGTCTAAATGAGAACGTAGCTGAAGGCTTCGAAGAGATAAGAAAGGCTTTTCTTTTTCTTTTTTTTTTCTTTTTCTCGGGGACAAGAATAATGTGCGAGCAGTCCGCGTTCTTTGTTGCCTTTCATCTTTAGACGGCATTTTAGTATCGTGTTCCCGGGCAATAACTCCTGGGGAAAGGAGACGCTGGAACGGTGTGGTAGTGAGAGAGCGATTGGTGTGCAGATGTAAAATGTCGGGTTTTGTGCAGGAAGCAGTTGGATAGGGTATTGTGTCCGTATAAAAGGCTTGCAAATGTGGACGGAGGGTAGATTGAAGCAACAGGATATATATGCCGAGGTTGGGTTGGTTTTACAAAGAAAGAAAGAAAGAAAGAAAGAAAGAAAGAAAGAAAGAAAGAAAGAAAGAAAAGAGGTTATATAGAAAGAATGAAAGTATAGTGGAGAAAATAAAAGAAAGAAAGAAAGAAAGAAAGAAAGAAAGAAAGAAAGAATCAATGAAAAGAGGTTATATAGAAAGAATGAAAGTATAGTGGACAAAATAAAAGAAAGAAAGAAAGAAAGAATGGAGGGAAGGAAAGAAAGAAAGAAAGAAAGAAAAAGAAAGAAGAAAAAAGGAAAGTTTAGAGATCAGAATAAAAATCTCAAAGAAGACTGAAATGAAAATAGAAGAAGAAGAAGAAAAAGAAGAAGAAGAAGAAGAAGAAGAAGAAGAAGGGTTTGAGGCAAAGAACACAATAATAATTACAAGAATTTAGAAAAGTAAGGAGCGGGAGAAAGGCGGAGAAGACAGCATAATGTAGAAGGAGGAGGAAAGAAGAATGGGTTGAAGAAAATGATAGGTTTGACGAAATGATGAAGAAGAAGAAGATGAAGTTGAAGAAGTGAAGGAGGGAGAAGAAAAAGGAAAGAAGAAAAGGAAGAAAAGACACTGAAAAAGATGGCAGCTACAACAGGCGAGAGTTGGTTGATCTATGGATAGAAAATAGACATGCCAAGAAGATAAGAATAGAAAGATATTCACGCGTAAAGAAGAGGGGGATAAACTGAGAGATACTGGAAGCAAAAGAAAAAAATAAATAAAGAGGCGAAGGATTTAATGGAGTTATAAAATATGTAAATGGGAGGTTATGAAAAAATTACTCCTGCGAGAAAAGAACAAAATCTGCAATGCGTGCACATTCATCGATTCGGATTCAAGAGTAAAAAAGTATTTCTATCCATGGTTTCAAACTCGTACAGACGTAACACGAGTAATAAGTAGAGAAACATTTACAAATGGAAGTAGAAAACAAATTACGACAAAACTGAAACGGGAAAAAAAGCAGACGACAAAATTGAAACGGGAAAAAAGGAGACGACAAAAATGAAACGGGAAAAAAGCAGACGACAAAAGTGAAACTAGGAACAGCAAACGACAAAAGTGAAACTAGGAACAGCAAACGACAAAATTGAAACGAGGAACAGCAAACGACAAAACTGAAACGGGAAAAAAGCAGACGACAAAACTGAAACGGGAAAAATCAACCGACAAAATTGAAACGGGAAAAAAGCAGACGACAACATTGAAACGGGAAAAAAGCAGACGACAAATTGAAACGAGGAACAGCAAACGACAAAATTGAAATGAGGAACAGCAAACGACAAAACTGAAACGGGAAAAATGCAGACGACAAAACTGAAACGGGAAAAAAGCAGACGACAAAATTGAAATGAGTAACAGCAAACAACAAAACTGAAACGGGAAAAAGCCAACGACAAAATTGAAACGAGGAACAGCAAACGACAAAACTGAAACGGGAAAAAGCAGACGACAAAATTGAAACGTGGAACAGCAAACGATAAAATTGAAACGGGAAAAAAGCAGACGACAAAATTGAAACGGGAAAAAAGCCAACGACAAAATTGAAACGGGAAAAAAGCAGACGACAAAATTGAAACGAGGAACAGCAAACGACAAAATTGAAACGAGGAACAGCAAACGACAAAACTGAAACAGGAAAAATGCAAACGACAAAACTGAAACGGGAAAAAAGGAGAAGACAAAACTGAAACGGGAAAAATGCAGACGACAAAATTGAAACGGGGAAAAAAGCAAACGACAAAATTGAAATGGGAAAAAAACAGACGACAAAATTGAAACGGGAAAAAAGCAGACGACAAAATTGAAACGAGGAACAGCAAACGACAAAATTGAAATGGGAAAAAAGCAGACGACAAAACTGAAACGGGAAAAAACAGACGACAAAATTGAAACGAGTAACAGCAAACGACAAAACTGAAACGAGAAAAAAGCAGACGACAAAACTGAAACGGGAAAAATCTAGGCACCTCCTATCATTTTTTAAATACCTAAATTTAAATTGAAAATTTTTAAATAAATAAGTTATCTTCAAGCTTTAAAATTAGGTCTAATTAGCCAAGGGATTAAAGTTAGTAATTCCAGTAATCAAAATACACTGGTTATGTTAAACTGAAATTATATCGATTGAAATCAGAAATTTTTTTAAAAAGAAAAATTTCAAATTTTGCGCCATTTTTTATTGATCGACACATTTCATAAACAGTAGCCAACTTTCTGTTTAAAAAAATCTTGCAAAAATAAAATATACCTCGCGGACACGTTTTTAAGTCAATTGTTTAAATTGAAATTTACCTTAATCTGATTTCAAACAATAGTACTTCCTTACTGTATGGAATTTACGACAGAAGCTTATTTTAAATACAGCAGTCCTGTTATCAGCGTAATACGAGGTGGCGATTGATTTAATTTCACAGCTTCTGTCTGTCAATAACCCAAGTATGGCGATCGGAAGTGCCAAATTTTTATTTACCTAAAAAAATGGTTCTTTGCTTTTTAACTGCATAGTAAACCATAACATAATATTTTCATCAATTACATAATATTTTATAGAATTTTCGTTTAGCTTTATAGCCTGACGCTTGAATTTGCTTTCGGAATAAATAAAAATTAAAATTTCTTTTAAAATAATTTTACAATTTAATAAGAAAAATTGAAATTAAAATAACCCAGCTAAGTTATGAAATATTATGTTAATTATTAATATTTTTATTATACATTTTTCATATTAATAAGATATTAAGATTATAACAAGGTAAAAATATCTAATTTAATTTTTATATAACTCTAGAATCACGTGACGTTTTAAAGATATATATCGCGTACGGCCAACCGGACAAACAAAAAACAGGTAATCAACATGTAGAAAATTAAAATATTTTAATTATTTAACAGAAAATAAGTACTTTTTTAAAATTAAGTGTTTAAATTTTCGATTAATAAATATATTTGCCATACATTAATTTAAAAAATCTAAGAGACCTATGAGGAGGAAATTTTAAAAGACTTATGAAACTTTTTAGAATTTACTTAATAAAAAATAAAATAAAATAATAAAAATAAAACAATTCTTGTAAAAATTCATTACTAACGGAAAAATTTTTTCCATTAAGACTATGATATAATTTTAATTTATGTTTATAAAAGCAATTAAAATTTTATCCAAATAAAAAATGATATAGTTTTATTGCATTTTTGTTATCGCACTTCGGAGCATATTTTCTTATAATGGGAAAATTTTTTAAGAAAAAAAGACAGTTGATTAGCATTCCCCAATGACTCATGAATTTAATTAAAATTATCTATATGTTGAGACCTAGTCGCGTTTTTCGACATTTCTGGAAATTAATTGTTGGGGTGAGGGGATAACATATTTAAAAATGTTTTTACCAATATTTTCTAAAAATAATTATTTCAAATCTGATTTTAGTCAATTATGAATAAGTCCTGAAATTTTCATCAAAATCAGACGATTATTTGATTTTTGCAAGAATTTCCAAATTAATGTATCTTTCACAGTCAAAAAATGCCTTCGCGTAATATTACGTTTTTGACGTAATAAACTCTAGCGTCAATTTATCCCTCTCACTGACGAAAGAAAAAAAGATTGTCTACCACTAAATGGGCCTGTTAGAACAATTTTAAAAAATTGTAAAAATAATTAAAAAATACTATGATCTATCCTCTTAATGATAGCATAAACATTTTGCCGAGAAAACTTTGTTCTTATTTAGTTTTTAGGCCTTTTCCGTCAGACTATGCTGCATTTATCAGCGAAAAATTGACGGTACCTAAGTAAATCAGTTAAGTGCCGTACGTGATACACGCTTCAGCAGTCATGTCTGAAAAGTGACATGACTGACTGGGCAGAAGTTTATCCCGTAGTAGGTTGTCATTACTTCCTGCATTAGTTACTTTCCCGCCACTCCGCCAAGGCTGTAGAACCCAATCTGTCCTGTTATTTAACCCATAACTGGAAGGAAGAAACGGATTATTACCTTTCCCATGGGCATTTGCGCGTAAGTGAACGCAAGGAATTCAATTGGAATTCGAACTCGACTTCCCGATTTTTCCTTCCGAGCCGATATCCACTGCACCACAACCCACATTGAAAAACTGACAACCCACAAAACTGAAACCCGAAAACAACAGACGACATAAT
Source organism: Ascarosepion bandense (assembly GCA_037127315.1). Taxonomy (NCBI): domain Eukaryota; kingdom Metazoa; phylum Mollusca; class Cephalopoda; order Sepiida; family Sepiidae; genus Ascarosepion; species Ascarosepion bandense. The sequence continues at coordinate 143,144 of JBBBDQ010029728.1, read as the reverse complement.
TGAAACGAGAAAATGCAAACGACTGAATTGAAACGGAAAACAGCAGACGATAATTTTAAGCAGGAAATTGCAAACTGCAAAACTTAAACGGGAAAACAGCCGAAAACAAATTTGAAAAAGAAAACCGTAAAGGATAAAACTGAAAGGGGAAAATATCAGAAGACAAAACTGAAACGGGAAACAGCAAACGGCAAAAATTAAAACGGTAACAGCAAAAGAAAAAATTGAAACAGAAAACAGCAAACGACAAAAATTGAAACAAAAAACAAAAGATGACAAAAATAAAACAAAAAACACTAAATGACGAAATTGAAACAAGAAACTGCAAACGACAAAAATTGAAACAGTAAAACAGCGAACGACAAAATTAAATCGGGAAACAGTAAACAAGTAAAATTGAATTTGGAAAACTGCAAACTACGAAATTAAAACGGTAAACAGCAAACAACTAAACTTAAACGGGAAAACAGTAGGCAACTAAATTGAAATGAAAAGGCGGGATGACGAAACTGAAACAATCAACAGAAAACGACAAAACTCTAATGAAAAACAGCAAACGACAAATTTGAAACGGAAATTATTATACGACAAAAGTGAAACGGGAAACAATAGACAGTCAAATTTAAACGGAAATCAGCAAATGACAAAATGTAAACAGAAAACAGCGAACGATAAAATTGAAAAGGAAAACAGCAGACGACAAAACTGAAACGAAGAACAACGAACGACAAAATTATAACGGAAAACAGTAGACGACAAAAACTGAAACAGGAAAGAGTAGACGACAAAAACTGAAACAGGAAACAGCAGACGACAAAAACTGAAACAGGAAACAGCAGACGACAAAAACTGAAGCAGGAAACAACAGACGACAAAATTGAAACGGGGAACAGCAAACGACAAAATTGAAAGAAAAATAGCAGAAGGCAAAACTGAAACGGAAATTATTACACGACAAAAGTGAAACAGGAAACATTAGATAATAAAAATGAAACCGAAAAATGCGAACGATGAAAACTGAAAGGGAAACAGCAGACGAAAAAATTGAAACAGCGAACAGGAAACGATAAAAATTGAAACGAAAAACAATGGGTGAATAAAATGAATTGGATAACAGCAAACGACAAACTTTAAACAGAAAACAGCAGACGACAAAATTGCAACGGAAATCAGCAAATGGAAAATTTTGAAACAGCAAAGGTCAAAACTAAAACGGACATCAAGCAACTAAACTGAAACAGAAAAACAGCAGACGACAAAACTGAAACAGTTTAACAGCAAACGACAAAATTTAAAGAGGAAACAGCAGACGACAAAAATGAAACGGGAAACAGCAAACGGCAAAAATGAAAGGGAAAACAGTAAACAAGGAAATTGAAACGAGAAATAGCAAACGACAAAATTGAAACAGAATACACTAGACGACAAAAGCAGACGACAAAATTGGAACGGAAAATAGCAAACGATAAAAATTAAAACGGAAAGCAGTAACTGACAAAAATGAAGCAGCAAATAGCAGTCGAAAAAATTGAAACGGAAAGCCACAAGCGACCAAATTGAAACTAGCAGTCGACAAAACGGAAACAGGAAACCAACAGACGATATATAATTGAAACGAAAAACAGCAGACGACAAGATTGAAACGAAAAATAGAAAACGATAAAATCGAAAGGGAAAACGGCTGACGACAAAATTGAAACGAAAAGCAACAAACGACAAAATTGAAACTGGAAAATAGCAAAAGAAAAAACACTTAAACAGGAAAACTGCAGAAGACAAAATTCTAAAAGAAAATACTAGACGAGAAAACTGAACCGGTATGCAGCAGACGACAAAATTGAAAGGGAAAACATCAGACGACAAAACTAGAACGGGAAAACGGAAGGCGTCAAATTTGAAACGGTCAAACAGCAGACTACTTAATTAAAATGGCAACAGCATTTGAAACGGAAAACGCTAGGCAACAAAACTGAAACGGGAAACAGCAGACGACAAAATTGAAACGGTAAACGGCAAACGACATAATTGTAATGCAAAAGAGCAGACGACAAAACTCAGGCGGGTAAGCAACAGACGACAAAACTTAAATGGAAAACAGCAGACTACAAAACTGAAACAGGAAACAATAGACGGTCAAATTTAAAAGGAAATCAGCAAATGACAAAATGTAAACAGAAAACAGCGAATGACAAAATTGAAAAGGAAAACAGCAGACGACAAAACTGAAACGAAGAACAGCGAACGACAAAATTATAACGGAAAACAGTAGACGACAAAAACTGAAACAGTAAAACAGCAGACAACCAAACTGAGAAGAAAAATTGAAAACAGGCGCACAGTGATTAACCGATAAAGCATTCGGACTATTATCTTCATTTTTGCTGTTTTCATCCCGCTATTTCAGCTGATAAATCAGTCCTGACTCTAAACATTGCCCGTCACAATTTTTTTGGCTGGTAGGTGCATGTGTAACAAATTAAAAGAAAATTTAATGGTTCATTAATATCTTCATGGACCATAGAACTCAAACTCTGCCGATAGGCAATACTGCATTTCTCACCAGCAGCAGGATTTGTGAAACTGTCGGGATACGATTTTTCTTGTACTCTTTCACCTTATAAAGAGGAAGCTGCATCAATATCTACATGGTGCGAGAGAGAAAAGACTGCGTTCAGGTGGGTACTGAACAAAGGATAAAAAAATGAATGGGATTTAAGAAGAAAGAAAATGGCAATTAATGTTGCATTTAAATTTTTGGAGATTGTAGCTATCGGGGATGCAAGTAAACAGAAGAGAATTCCATTGGCGGGAAGTGCGAGCAAAGAAACCGTTAGAGTAGCGGTTACATTCAACTATTTCCACGGTAAAAGGGTGGGACCTAAATGCCAATCTAGTAGCACGATTAAATTCCCGTTGTCGGGTTATCAGGAGAAAAAGCTCGTCAGACCAGTTGCTGTGAAAATATTTGTGGAAGAGACAGGCAGAATTCACGTCACACCGGTGAAAAAATGGCTGGAGTCGAAATGCCAAGTCAAGACCGATTACATTGCAAACATTTCCTTGAACCTCGAGATGAATAGCAGGAACTCCAGACCAGGTATGGCAACAGTATTCAATGCACGGTCGAATGGTAGATTTATAAATGTTCAAAATGGATTTTGAGAAGAAAAACTCTCTGTGCGTGCATGCGTGCGTGTACGAACGCTTCTGTGAGTCGGACCACAACAAGAAAACATCAGCAGTACAGTTTTACATTGCCAAACTTCTCTGACAGAACAGAATCTGCAGAAAAAGAATTAGAAAAAACGCCAAATTAAACCACATTTTATTTCATCGATCAGAATATAGACATGCGAGATAAATAGAACGGTATAGATAGATACATAGATATGAAAATATTGATATAGCTATATAAATGTTGAGATAGATAGATAGATAGATAGATAGATAGATAGATAGAGAGGAAAAGATTCACTGAGGTATGACAAGATTGATATATATATATATATATATATATACAGAGATAGATATGTAAAGACTGACATAGTTTAATTGGAGTAGATAGATCTATCTATCGCCCGGTTCACACTCCACCCACGTCTATTGAACAGGTTAAGAGGCTCATCCCTTGTTCCCAGTTTAGGATGTGGTTTCCGGCTTTCTCTTTTCCAATCTTTCCACTATTACGTAGCCCCCTGCACATCAGTGGCGTTACCGCCTTGCTCGGGGTGATACGATTAAAGATAGATAGATAGATAGATAGATAGATAGATAGATAGATAGATAGATAGATAGATAGATAGATAGATAGATAATGAACTGACTGAGATAGCGGAATGAGTGAATATATTATAACGTTCCACCTGCAATAGATTATGGGAGAGGAGGGAGACCGGATGGTTGGAAAGAGACGTTGACATTGTGAATGGCCTTCCTTCAAGAGGGGCCGCTGTTGTATTAATGCGGCCAGCCCTAAAAACACGCACGCATGTACGCACTTCCCATTCATATCAGTACTGATGAACGAGTTGTTATATTAATGGCTTCCCCACTTATTTGACGATGTCACAGTTATTTCTTCTTCCTGGGTCGAGTGGGAGTGTCATTCAAGGCTCAGAACACTGTGGACGCGAGGCGATGGAGAAACGGGCAGGCGGCCGTTCAGTCGTGGTCGGGGTAAAAAAAAATTATACATCTAGTGGCATCTGTCATAAAAGTGGAAGGTGACATTCTAGAGAGGCGGGTATCAAGATGGGTGGTAGAGTAATGGAAGGGTGGATGCTGAGATCAGGGTAGAGATTTACTTGTTAAGTAGATGCGTGCTTGGGAGCGTAACGTTTATCAAAAAAGAAATGGTAATAGCGAAATGATTTCGAATTTCAACTGGTACCCTTGGGAAAGGTATTAATCCGTCCCTTCCCTCCAGTTATGGGTTAAATAACAGGGTATAACTTGGGGACCCTGCCCTTAAAAACAAATGCTTATTTCGCTTTCATACTTTTAGGAAAGTCATGAAACCACTTTCCATGAGCCCAATTCTGTCTTTTGTTATTCACATATCGCTGTAAATGATAAATCAAGAGTAAGTGAATTAACATTATAGATGTACCCAGGCAGGAACAGCAAAAGACTGTGACCTAAATAGCAAACTGGAGATTATAACTATTGGAGAAAAAATTATGCGTCAAATCTGTACTCCTGATGGCTAAGCTCTGAAATTCTCTTTTTTTTTTCCTCGGTAGGAGTAAAACAGGTTCGGTTATCAACCCCAGCAGGCTTTTGCATCTTAGTGGTATTATTATCTTGTTTCGGATGAACTGATTTAAAAATTCTCAATATCTAAACTTATTTATAAATGGAACTTTGTCTGTGTGTCTGTGTGTGTGTGTGTGTCTGTGTGTGTCCGTTACTTATAGACTCCGAAACGGCGGAACCGATTTTCTTGAAAATTTACACAGTTGTACTATAAGCGTCTATTAGCTAGGATTTGCGTCGAGGTACCCCGATAAATATCGAAAATCGATAATTGAAAAAATGTTATAGAATGAGTGATCCGATTTTAATCAAATTTGATACACTCATAGACAAAGACATAAGAAACGATATTCAGAAGTTTCAAGATTGCAGTTCTTACAATAGTGCAGGAAATTGATAATATATATATATATATATATATATATATATATAAAAGGCAAGATGTTTGTGTGTGTGTCTGTTTATCTGCCTGTATGTCTATTTTTTCAGCCCTTTCATTTTAGTTTTTGCTTCGGGTTTGGCTCTAAGTAGGTATAATTGTAGTTCTTAGTCTCAGCCATGATACCATTTACTCAGAGGACTTATATAGCCTTCAAAATCCAGTTTACGACGAAAAAATCTTATTTGATATCGATACCAGGAAATCAAAATTTGACTTGCATGCATTCATTTTTCTTTCAGTCTACGGTTTCGCTTTAACTGGAAACAACTATTGCTTTTTAGTCTTTGGTGCCAACGTCCAAAGAGTCTAAGCTCCAGGACCATGGATTAGTTTTAAAGCTTTCATTACATCCGAGCAACGCAGGGCTACAGTAATAAATAAATAAATAAATAAATAATAACAGAATATATCGTAGAATTTACAAGTATACAAATGAATTTGTTGAGCCTGGTCAGTGCTTAGGTGGGTGACCGCTCGGGAATACCAGGTGCTTTAAGCGTTTAGTGACGGATGTGCGTTGTGGTGCAGTGGATATCGGCTCGGAAATAAATATCGGGGAGTCAAGTTCGAATTCCAGTTGAATACCCTGCATTTACTTAAGCATTGGGAAAGGTAATTAATCCGTCCCTTCCCTCCAGTTATGGGTTAAATAACATTGTAGAACTTGAGGACCCTGCTCTGAAAAAACAAATCCCAATGAATCTTGATACTCGAAAAGGAAAAAGTATTACTAGACACAAAACTTATATAAAAACAACAATAAATTGTTGAAAGAAAAAGGTATTACCAGCAATAAATAAATAAAATTTAGTTGGGAATAAATGACCCGCTGAGGTTGATATGCCAAAAAACAAAAACAACCAACCAACGACTGAATTGAATGTAAACCAAATCTTTCCCACCCCCAACACAATCAATTTAACCGTTGTTTTAAAAGTATTGATCCTCTTTGAGGGGTAAATGGCCTCCAGGGGTGGGATTTCAAACCAAGCGGAAGGGAGAGTTATTCAAGTAAAGAATTTGAAGTTGAGAAAAATATGTCATATGAAATTCTCTCTCTCTCTCTCTCTAACTCTCTCTCTCTCTCTCTCTCACACACACACACACACACACACACACATATATATATATATATATCCATTTGGAAATACCACATTGCCAAATGAAAAATATGAAAAAGTTCTACAGTATAAATGTATTGAACACTTTTTAATTCAACTGAGTATTGGTCTAATTTAATTATGACCAAAAACTTATCATATATAAATATAAATATATAAATATATATCATTCATTCATTGATGAATCTGAACACTCTCGGCTACTGCCGTGTGTTTACATTGTATATAACACGCTAAAATCACCATTCTTTCACCAAGCGCCCATAGCTCAGTAGTAGAATCACCGGCTGATGTCGGGTTTCAATCCTGGCTAGAAGCAATCGGATGTCTAACCGTACTGATGAGTTTAAAACAGCGAAACAGATCCGTCAGCGGATGATCATATATATAAAGTGAATATTGAAGTCAACATTGAGAGGCCGACTTTCAATTTCATTCTAATCGCAATCGTCCGGCATTTCTCGTTGTGCTAAATTTTTTTTTTAATTAAAAATACATTGCTACACGAAAATTTCTGTTTCGAGATTTCTACCTCGTCTTTAGGTAATGTTAAAAAACAAATTCAATTACATAATTGCATTATGCTCTACAATATTTATTGTATTGAGCACTCAAAATAAAAGTAAATGCCGGAGAACTCGGAATTTTAAAACTGTTGGTTCTTTTCACCTGGATTTATATATATATATATATATATATATATATATATATATATATATATAGATAGATAGATAGATATAGATATAGATATAGATATAGATATTGTCATCTGCAGACAGATCTGTTTCGCTGTATCACAGCTCATCAATATGGTTAGACATCCGATTGCTTTTTACCAAGGATTGAAACCCGACCGAATTGGCGTCAGTCAGCGAGTCTACCTCTGAGGTACGGGCGCTCGATAGAAGGAGGCAGAGTTTCTAGCGTGTATATTATCATTATACACGCTCAATAGCCAGAGTGCTCTAATTCATTATTGAATGAGCGATGCGTATATATATATATATATATAAGCATGGCCTGACAATTGCGTTTAGCGTGAATCTGGCTGTCACCTCTGGGTGTTGACTTCAATGTCCATTTTTATATTTACATACGCTCCATCCATTATATTGAGCACTTCAACCCATAAATATTACATGCTTTAAAACTATATTTTGTGTGTGTGTGTGTGTGTGTGTGTGTGTGTGGTGGGGGGGGTGTTGTGAACATAAAAATCAACACTGCCAAATTAACGCTTCATCTTCAGGCACTAAGGCATGTTATTCATTATTACTAGGTACCCTTAAAAATGAGATATTTAGTTAGAAAAATCGATTTTATTATGAAACACTTTTTTCCTCAACTGAAGATGATGTACAAGCAGTTCTTGATTATATTGTTACTTTATGGCCAATTCATTATCCGTAAGTGTATAGAGCATGCACACAGCACCCGTTTCTTTTGTTGTTGTTATTGTTGTTGTTTAAATTATCCCTACGACCAAAATGAACAAAAATATTCTTCTTCTTCTATGTGCCCTGTCCCTTCAGGACGTAGGCGATCATGGTTCTCCACGTCTCACTATCCCTTGTGGCTCTTAGTATGTTTGCTCCTGTTACTCCTGGCAATCCCCGTTCCGTCATCCACCTGATCAGGCCCTGCAAATATGTTATCCGCTGCCTTCCTCTGTCTCTTTTTACCTCTATCTGGTCTGTCAATATCAGGTTCTCCAAGCTCTCCTTCCTCATTGCGTGTCCCAGGAACTTCAGTTGTCTCTTCCTGATGCTCAGTATTAATTTCCTTTTTGTTGCCATTCTTTCCAACACCTCATCGTTGCTTGCATGCTCAGTCCACGATATCCGCAGCATCCTTCTGTAGAATCACATTTCCGCTGCTTCCAGTTTTGTCCTCATTTTCGATGATATTGTCCAGCATTCACTGCCGTATTGAAGAACTGACATTACATAGCAATCCAGCACTTTTTTCTTTGTAGGGAATGAATAAAGCATCAGATGCAGTCAACAAGACTTGAATAATATTGAGACGAGCTATTCTATAAGTTGCATCTAAAAAAAATAAAATTAAAAACAGAGTGAAAAGGTGTATTAATCTTCGCATTCTCTGAATTTGATAGAGAAAGAGAAGAAAGCCTGGTGTTGTTTCCCTAATCAACAGCATCGTTTCCAGAATTTGCCACGGGTTATTTATGACAGACGCGGTGCTTCAAACGTGAATGGCCGTAAATTCATCCCTCGTCTGATAAGACTCACCTCTAGAAGAGTTCAGCACCCTCTAAATAATATGATTGGAGTACAAAGACGCTGACGAATCTGCAGGTTAATTTCGGATGAACCTTTCATCCTTTCAACCTAAAAGGTCATTACACTTCTTTCGGATTGAAAGATCGAAAAATAGCTGTTCAGTGCTAAAGTTATTTCACTTAGCCTGATGTCATAATACGGAATATTTATAAACAATATTTAATGTGAAGGCTCGGAAGCTTCCCGCAGATATTACGACTGAGTAACGAGTTCAGTCCCTACTGACTATTTTATACTTGTAGGTGCGCTGTAGTGTAGTGGATCTCGACTCAGATCGAGAAATCGGAGAGACGAGTTCGAATTCCAGTTGAATTCGTTGCGGGTTTTTTTCGCGCAAATACCCTTGGAAAAAGTTTTAATCTGTCTTTTCCCTCCATGGGTCAAAAACAAGATAATTACATTCTATAGCCATGGTTGGCAACCAGTCTAGCGCAGAAAATAATGGCAATTTTCTACGGGAAAATTTCCTAACCAGTCAGATATCACTCTTTTGAGACATGATAGACCAAGCGTGGCACTTAAATGACTGACTGAGCTAAAGTTCAAAGTATAACCCGGATATAAGATACCCCGATATAAGAGAAATCTAGATATAAGAGTGATTTTCTCTCGTCCCAAATTAGAGCCTGTGGTAATGTATATAAAATAGACAAAACCCGGATATTAGAGAAACACGTATATAAGAGGACTTGTATACGAGCTCGACAACTCTCTTATATCAGGGTTACACTGTTATGCTTCGTACACAAACACACACATACGTAAATATATATATATATATATATATATATATATATATATATATATATATAGGTTCAAAGAGACTGCCTCTTTAATAGAGCAGATTCATACCGACTTCGAGGTTTCGTGAGGACGCCGTTATGATGTTCTAATTCGTCTAGCCAAGAATCTGCTCCATTAAAAGACAAAACTCTTCGTACGTATCAACGCTCCATCTACACAGTGATATCGAGCACTTTACGATAAAGAACCTTCTTGCCAAAATACATTTTATCAATAAAACCACTGAAAAACAACACCCTTGGCGCAAAACATTATCACAATTAAATACAATATATATATATCTGTTCTACTTTCATGGCTTCTGCTAGGACGAACTTAAGTCACTGGTGCCTCCTCAACAGGTGTTTACTCGTGCAACCAGACTGGCAACTGGGTCCCGCCCATTCACAGTCAGGTTAGCTAAATGCAGACGACAATTCTACTCCTGTAGCTTCTCTCGCACTTCCCGCCTGTGGAACTCGCTCCCATTCTTGCTTTCCTGACGGCTACAACCTCCAGAAATTTAAATGCAATGTCAATACTCATCTACTAACCACTGGACTCTAGCTCTCTCCCCACCCCCGTATAACCTTCCCTTTCTCTCCACCTATGTATCTGTCATTGCACCTGCATTCTCAGCTTTCTATTGCTCCTTTCTAACTAGTTTGTACTCCTCACTCTTTTCTAATTAATCTTTTTACAGTTATGTAGCCCGCCACACATCAGTGGCATTTCTGCCTTGCTCGGGGTGAAATGATTAATATATATATATATATAACAGATGCGATTGGTTATATATAATAATTATAATTATAATATACTAGATAACAGAAGCGATTGGTTATCCCAACAATACTTAACACTTCTCGCCCGCACACTCGTGTGGTCATGTGAGAAGCCACAAGGTGTAGTGTGATTTTCGCTTCCAGCATGCACGCACGTGTTCGCCAATCCTCCACACAAACAAAATAGACAACTACTACTATCGTTCGTCTGCGAACTGCTCGTTACAGCCAACACTATTGTCATCTTTGATAATGGCTGATGTAAGCCGAAAGTTCAGAAAAGATTAAATAAAAATAAAAATGTATCAATATTGTGATTTTCTTTCCTCTTTCAACGATAATGCTAGTAAAGCTTATCAGATGACAAGAAAAAAATACATAAAATAAATCGACAAAACTTGTCTATATTATTTAATGAAACATGCATCAATATATATATATATATATTTCTGAGATTTAATTTGAGGACACATGGCTCAGTGGATAAAAGCGTTAGTTAGAACCATATATGACCCAAAGCGTTGAGTGTTCCATACGAGAGCAAAACAAGAAAAAATTAGAGAGTTTAGTTACCTGGGAGAACTAAAATATCCGGAAGTTGAATGACAGAAGGAACGAGAACAATTTATTGAAATAAAAGATTCGGTTCAAAATTCTTATCACCTGAAGAAGTCGCAGCGTACAATGGCCGAAACGTTAATAATATACGTTTGAATATTTTATTTCACACACACACACACACACACACACACACACACACACACATATATATATATATATATATATAGTCATCCGCAGACAACACAGCTCATCAGAACTAATATATATATATATATATATATATATATATATATATATATATATATATATTTAACTACGGTTAAACATCCGATTGCCGAATGAACGATGCGTAGATGCTAGAGTAGCTAGTGTTATTTCAAAGTCTACCATTCTTCCAGAGTGCTCAATCAGGGTATATGTATATAATTTTTTGTATCATTTTCGGTAGGATCACTACATTATAATGCTGTATAGATCTCAACTCCACATCTAACCTCAATAGTAGTAAATTTCTTGTCTGAGCAAAACTCTTTTTTTAATATTCTGAATTAAACCATTAGACTTTTGCTTCTGACGAGATGGATGCTAACCCACTTGTCGAAATAAATCAGGATATATAATCGCTATCATTAAGTGTTGAGTGTTTTTGTATATATATATATATATATATATATAACATAGTGATTATCCACGTGTACTGTCTTATATGTATAGGAAAAATTATTAAAAAGTTGTGAGTTTAAAAATGTATTTTTTGACAGTATTTGTTTATTTCTATTATTATATTTAATATAATATTATTATTATTATATTTTTATATTATTTATATTATTCATTATTATATTTAATAAATATAGCAATAGAAATAAACAAATACTGTCAAAAAATACATTTTAAACTCACAACTTTTTAATAAATTTTCCTATATATATATATATATATATATATATATATATATATATATATCACCATGATATGTTAATTACTTGAAGATTGCTGCGATGCATGAAACTCAAATTCGTGAGTAGAGCATAGGATATATATGTTGTGATGCGGCATACATAGGACGTACCGATATGAGGTTGGAGACGCGGGTTTCACAAAACGTCCCCGCTAATATACGTTCCAGTGGCTCTCTCAGACCTATAAGAACAACACAATCTGTTCTGGATTTCGCTATTGGCCGACATCTTTTGGACATTCGAGTGTGTGCCTCGGCATATGAGGACAGCTGGTTTACTGTCTTGCACAGTGCTCGGTCTACACATCAACTACGTATTTTGGAAGCAATTTGCTTGAAAATTCCACAGCCGAGCCTGTGCAGACAGAAAGAGCGGTTTTTACGCTCTTTACAATTGCTGGTGAGTCTGTGAGTGTAACATTTTTTCACTTTTATACACTCTTGTGGAATTACATGTGTACACCCCCCTTACATTTTATGTGTTGTTTTTTTTTCAATAAATTTATTTTTAAACGAGTTCCATCATCTCCCAGCATTGTAAGTAATTTATTTTGCCTTGTCCTTTTCCTTAATTCCCTTAAAATTAAAGCCAACGAGAACCCTTGATAAGAGTTGGCCGAAAGGTTCCTCGGGTTTAAACAATATGACGTCTGTTCTTTTTAAAGCCATATATATATATATATATATATATATATATATATATATATATATATAGTAGCAGCCATAATATAAGGAACGGAAACAACAAAGACATAAATATATGTATTACTTAAAAAGTAATCCATGATTAGCAATGAAATTTTTACTGAAAATTAGGCTGTAAAGCATGAATATTATACAAAGTTACAAAACTTTGCATAATAGTTTTTTGAAATAAAGACAAAAGTTAAGGAACGATGTTAATAATTTGCATAAAATTTTAATTTACATTAAAAAAGTCGATGGAACTTTTCAACAATAAGTAAAAGTTCATTTATCATTAGGACTTTATTTTATGCAATATGGCAAATTCTACATTCAAAACGCTCTCTTTTGAAGAAAAAACTCATTATCGCTATCAACAAAAAAAGTCAATTTTAGAAATTTCTGATATTGTTCATAAGTCTAAAAGTCTTTCATCGTGTAATTAGCAGGTATAAAGCCAATGAAGCGTTAGATGCGAAACCAAAAACCGACAGACCTCCAAAAATACCGCAAAGAGAAGATCGAAGAATTCTTAGAATATCTACAAAAATCGTTTTGAAACTGCTACATCAATTGTCCGTAAATTTAATGAAGACAGATAAAAAGATCTCAAGGAAAACGGTTGCTCGCAGGTTAAAAAAAAAAAGCAGGATTACATGCCCGTATTCCAGCTTGGAAGCCTCTCATTTCAAAGCAAAACCAAAGAGAACGCCTGGAGTATGCGAGAGATCATGTTGTTTGGACTAACGCACAATGGGATACAGTTCATTTCAGTGCCGAGTCTAAGTTTACTATATTTGGTTCTGAGGGCAAAACTTACATACACCGTAGAACAGGTTAAAGACTGCCTTCTCAATGTGCCAAGAAAACCGGTAAGTTTGGTGGTGGCGTTGTGATGGTGTGGGGAATGATTTCATCTGCAGAAGTTGGCCCTATCATCCGCGTACATGTCAATATCAATGCTGAGATTTACAAGAGGTTTCTTCAGCAGCATATGGTATCAAGATTACACCAGAATCTTTATGAATCTACTATTTTCATGCAGCACAATGCACCTTGCCACAAGGCTAAGAAGGTTATGGCTTTATTTGAAAAAGAAGGGATCGCCCTAATGAAATGGCCAGCCCAGAGCCCTGACTTGTGTCCAACAGAAAATGTTTGGAAGATAATTGGAGAAATGGCTCAGAAAAGAAACCCCTAAAAATCAGGATCACCTATGAGAGTTATTGATAGACGAATGGGAGGGATTTACTACTGATTTTTGCATTTAGATCATGTTGTCGACGATGCAGAGAAGTCATTGAAAATAAGCGGATGTTTACCGAATATTAAATTTTGTTGATTCCTTGTTCCCTGTTTAGGATGTGGTTTCCGAGTTTTTTTTTTCCATTCTTTTTACCCTTACGTAGCCCCCTGCGCATCAGTGGCGTTATTGCCTTGCTTGGGGTGATATGGTTTTTAAAAAAATGTTCACAATCCAGTATTAACAAGATCGTTCCTTAACTTTTATCCAGTAGCTTATTTCCTTTGTTCCATTTAATCTTTATTTAAAAAAAGCTATAATGTAAATTTTTGTAACTTTGTATAATATTTATGCATTACACCCTAATCTTTATTCGGTAAAAATACTTCATTGCTAATCATGCATTACTTTTTAAGTAATACACATATTTATGTGTTTGTTGTTTCCGTTCCTTATATTTTGGCCGTTACTATATATATATTAGTCATCTACATACAAGCCTGTTTCGCTGTATCACAGCTTATCAGTGTGGATAGACACATCCACTTGCTTCTGGCAGGGATCGAAACTCGACCGATTTGGTGTTCGTCGGAGTCACTACCCACTAAGCCATAGGCGCAAAGTATCAGGGAAAGGAAATTTTAACGTGTTGTATATAAGCAGTGTATACACACGCCACTCACCGAAAGAAAAATTATTTCTGAGAAGTATTGTTTATATCGCAGAAGTTGAAACTGTTTTTAAAATTTTCTTCCTTAGAGATCACAATCGTAATAAGAGCATAATATGTTAGTCATCCACATAAAAGCCTGTTTCACTGTATCACAGCTCATTAGTGTGGCTGGACACATCCAGTTGCCTCTGGATATATATATATATATATATATATATATATATAAGGGGGATGTCTGAAAAGTATGACAGTCAGTGGAGTTCAGCAAGAAGACAAGGAATTTCATGTCAAGGAAGTTTTTTATTAATTGGTTAGGGTTCACTGAACGTGACAGCGCTCTGTGTATGAAAATATTGATTTTAAACACATTTTAAAATTCACATGTGCTCGCATTGCGGATTGTTTCTTTCGTATCATAATTGAAGACCGTGTAGCCTCAGTATTTTCATATAGTAAAGGTTCTATAGTATTGTAGTGTTATCTACTAATTTTTATCTTATGTTAATAGTCATATCTTGTGTTATTTGTGATGTGACGGTTGATATGCGTCAAACCATCTCGACTCCAGTCACTTTCTCACCAGTGGGATGTTGCTTCACTCTGTCTCTTCTATAAATATTTTCATGGCTTCTTCTCTGACGAACTTAGGTCACTGGTGCCCTCCTCCACAATAATTTACTCGTGCAACCAGACAACCTCCAGGAATTTAAATGCAATGTCAATTCCCATCTCTTATCCACTTGACTCCGATCCTTTCTCATCACCCCGTGTATTTTGTTTTTTTCCTTTCTCTTCACCTTCGCAACTGTCTTGATTCTTGTGTTCACATCCTTCTTTTGCCCCCTTTCTCTTTCACCCCCTATAGCGAGTTTGTCTTTCTCTTGTCTTTCTCTCCACACTTTTCCTGCCTAAAACTTTAACTCTCTTATGTAGCCCCCTGCACATCAATGGCGGTACCGCCTAGCGTGTGGTGAAATGATTAAAAAACAAAACAAAAGCAACACACACACACACACACACACACACACACACACACACACACATATATATATATATATATATCGCATCGCTGAATTAATGCACTCTGGCTATTGGGCGTGTATAATGATAATTCACACGCTAAAAAGTTTGCCTTCTTCTATCGAGCGCCCATAGCCCAGAGGTAGAATCGCCGACTGACGCCAGTTCGGTCGGGTTTCAATCCTGGGTTAAAGGCAATCGGAGTCTAACCGTACTGATGAGCTGTAATACAGCGAAACAGATCTGTCTGCGAATGACTATATATATATATATATATATATATATATATCAGCATGCGGTGTAGATATAGAAGACTCCAATGAAATATCTTGTACATACAGTGGTAGGTTAATTCTCTAAGAGAGCTCTAAATAAATATGTATATAAATACATAAAGAGCAAATATAAGAAATAGTTAAGGCAGACACGTTATTTCATGGTAAATCGGAAGTTTAGGCCTATTTCAGGCGAACCATCATCAGATTCCGTCTTTATGGTACTTAGGATTTTATAGCCACACTGATGAGCTGATACATGGATGACTAATACTTGTATGTGGATGACTAACACACACACACACACACACACACACATATATATATATATATATATATGTGGGGGGGGTGCTCGCACCAGCCTTTTTTTTTTCAAATCTGTCGTTAAATATGAAAAGCAAGGAAAATTTCAATTATTTTTTATTTTGTTTTTTCCAGCGTCCTTATATTTTTGTTGTTTTTTTTCGTTTGGTGGAAATAAGAGTTTGGAAAAAATATCTATATTGTCTAGTGTCCCAGGTGCTTTCGACAATGTTTGTTTTGAAAAAAAATATGATTCGAATTGTAATAAAACCTAAACATGTGAAATTAAATTCATTTTTCTTGAGAATTGAAAACAAAATTAATAAACTCTGTTCATTTATGAGACTGCTTATTGCAATTGTTCGTAAAACATCGGCTAATTGCCAGTTGATTTGAACTTTACTAAAATAGTAAATAATATGGATTTATAAATTATGGAAAGTACTAAAATAGTCAATTTAGTACCTAAAATAGTAAATAATATGGATTTCCTTATTGTTGGTTCATATCTTAATAACTTAATAAATCTTTGAATAAAAAATTATTTTAAATTTTTTCTTTATAAATGTTAAATGATAAATATTGCATTGCATTAGCTGTATTACAATTACATTAGTTTTTAGAATGTTGTAAATATAAAATTATAAATAAACAAATAAGCAATCTATAAGTTATTATATTTATATTGTTGGTTGGTTGTTTTGTTTTTCTGACATATCAACCTTGGCGGGTCATTTATTGCCAACTAAATTTTTATTTATTTATTGCTGGTAATACCTTTTTCTTTCAAGATAATTTATTGTTGTTTTTATATAAGTTTTGTGTCTAGTAATACTTTCTTCTTTTCGAGTATCAAGATTCATTGGGATTTGTTTTTAAGGGCAGGGTCCCCAAGTCCTACTCTGTTATTTAACCCATAACTGGAGGGAAGGGACGGATTAATACCTTTCCCAAGGGTACCAGTGCTTAAGTGAATGCAGGGTATTCAACTGGAATTCGAACTCGGCTCACCGATTTATCTTTCCGATATCCACTGCACCACAACGCACATCCGTCACTATACGCTTACAGTACCTGGTATTCCCAAGTGGTCACCCATCTAATTACTGACCAGGCTCAACGTTGCTTAACTTCGGTGATCGAGCGAGAACCGGTGTATTCAACGTGATATGCCCATTTTTATGTAAATTCTCAAGTAGAAAATTACGTATAAATTCACTTTTAAAATATCTTTAGGATTTGTTGCAATTCTAATTTCTCTTTTTAAAATAACAGACATTGCCGAGAAGAGAAGGTCGCTAAAATAATTGACACTGTTTTCTTGAAGGTTAATGTCTGCTTAATATTATTTTCCAAAGAACTTATGAAGGAATGTCTCAATGCCACTCATCTTATAAATATAAGTCAAACTCTTTCCAGTCAGACGATTTCCAAATTGGAATTGGATGGGCTTGTGCAAAATGCCACTGGTGGTTTTATTACAAACGACTTGGCTTAAAAAATAATGTTCAGATTTATTGTTAGCTAGGTGACTTTTTTTATACAGTTAAGGTTAGCGGGTTAGAACGAATCTAAAATTGGCAAAAAGAAAAATGAAGAAAACGTCCGATTTTGTTAAATCCTTGCGGCAATAGAACAAGTCTTTTTGGGAAAATTGAATAAGTTCGTTTTGATTGTAATTTTTATTTTATTTTATTTATTTAATTTCCAGACATCTTTCAAGTTTTTCCCTAACAAATAATCAGAGAATTGTGCTCGGGGCCTCCTGCCTCGGGCCAAAATGACTTCCCATCCTTATTTTCTTAACAAAACACGCCCTCAGTGGAATTTCTAACGTGAGCAAACAGTCTGATTTATTCGCTGTGAATTCAAATTCACTTTTTGATCTAATAAGATTTTTGGCAAGAAACGGAATCCAACAGTTTGCTTCTGACCTTTCCACCGGTTGCACTAAGCCAAAAAAATCGAAGAACTGAGATAACTTTTAATAACAAGTTAAACATTGAAAATGAAAAACAACTCAAAACTTTGCTTCAGAAATGTGTTATACCATAAACATTTTTTACAACATACTTTTAAAATAATAAGATTAGTAATAATAATAATAATAATAATAATAATATACAGATTATTATTATTATTATTATTATTATTATTATTAAAGAAGAGAAAGAACTATGACGTATTGACGTTTGAACTCGCTAGGCTTTGGAAGTTAAAGAAAGTATCAATTCGAAAGAGCAGCCCAAAATGCCAAATACATGTGAGGGATACTAAAATCAAGCAGGTGAAAGAATTTAAATACCTGGGAAGTGTGCTAACAGAAGACGGAAAGTGTAACACAGAGATTCCTAAGGAGAATTGGCATAGCGAAGGTTGCGTTCCAGAAGCTGAGTAAAGTATTAAGAGACAGGAAACTTTCACTAGAAACAAAGACGAGAGTACTAGATTACTATGTGATGTCAGTTTTTCAAAATGGCAGTGAATGCTGGACAATATCATCAAAGATGAAGGGAAAAGCAGCTGAAATGTGTTTCTACAGAAGGATGCTACAGATATCGTGGACCGAGTATGTGAGCAATGAAGGTTTTGGAAAGGATGGAAACAAAAAAAAAAGAAATTAATATTGAGCATCAGGAAGAGACAGATAAAATTCCTGAGACATGCAATGAGGAAGGAGAGCTTGGAGAACCTGATACTAACAGGCCAGATAGAGGGGGAAAGAGACATAGGAAAGCAGCGGATAACATATTTGAAGGACCTAATCAGGTGGATGATGGAACGAGGGTTGCCTGGTGTTACAGGAGAAAGTGTGCTAAGAGCCACCAGGTACAGGGAGACGTGGAAGACCATGATCGCTTACGTCCTGAATGAACAAGGTAAATAGAAGAAGAAGAAGAAGAAGAAGAAGAAGAAGAAGAAGAAGAATGCCGTCATGATTTTTAAGATAGGTTCGTATTTTTTAAAAAATAGTTTGTAAATCAGGTTTTTTTGTAATGAAGTTTTTGTCGAGTGTCTAATGTATTGCTAGCAATTAAAGAATATTGCTGGTATTTTTTACTATTAAAATCAATTTTTATACTTTCATAGAGTTTTCACTCCATGGTCAGGACTTAGATGGGTAACTGCTTGGGAATACCAGGTACTGTAAGCGTTTAGTGACGGATGTGTGTTGTGGTGCAGTGGATATCGGCTCGGAAAAGAGAAATCGGTGAGCCGAGTTCGAATTCCAGTTGAATACCCTGCATTCACTTAAGCACTGGTACCCTTGGGAAAGGTATTAATCCGTCCCTTCCCTCCAGTTATGGGTTAAATAACAGGGTAGGACTTGGGGACCCTGCCCTTAAAAACAAATCCCAATGAATCTTGATACTCGAAAAGAAGAAAGTATTACTAGATACAAAACTTGTATAAAAAACAACAAAAAATTGTTGAAAGAAAAAAGGTATTATCAGCAATAAATAAAATTTAGTTGGCAATAAATGACCCGCCGAGGTTGATATGCCATAAAGCAAAATAACCAACCAACCATCCATTTTGTGGTGTTAACTATTTGCCTAATAGGTGCCACCATCCCGGGTCAGAGTAGACCTGAAAACAACAGAAACTGAGAAATGGTTCCACGCTTCTTAAAACCGCTTAATCAGCAGCTTTGCTGCCGGATGTAGTTTATTGTCGTACCCAGGACGAAGTGGTAAAGAGTTACTGAATGTAAGAAGTGGGTAGGTGCAGGTAGAAGGAAGTAAACAGTCTGGTGATGTTTAGGATAAAAAGGGACGTACCCGTGACTTAATGTTAACATCGTAGTCTTCATGCGAACGTTTATTTCATAGCCTAGAAGTTATCGGGAAAGCATGAGTAGAACTTTCGTCTTAAGAATAAAATACGGATGAAATGTGATTGATTCGACTCCGTAGACATGACATGGCGGGCTGACTTATTTTTAACCCTAGATCAGACATGGGCAACCTTTTCCCAAATAGGGGGTCGTATAAGATATGGCTCATCATAAGACTGGTCCCACTAATAAAAAAATTAAAACTAAATTTTCATTGAAAGTAAAGCGATTATTTTCACCACAAAGATAACACGCATAAGCATTTGTCCTAGAAATGGGGGGGGGGATTTCATGGCTCTTCTCAGCTTCACTTAATATCTGTGAACAAATTCATTTTTATTAACGCGATGTGCCTTTAATACGAGATCAAAGCTCTCCACCACTTTCTTTAATATCTGTGAATTGCCATTAGTATTCTTGTGAAACATAGCGAAGTGTTTACCGTTGCTTTCCCTACGATTTGAAATTCAGAGTTGTTCTTGTTGACTAGATTCCCTACCAAGGCTAAAAAGACCAATCTACTCTCCGATGTGTCCATTCCTCGCATGAGAAGGTGAGGACTTTGCCAAGAAAGAAATTTTTAAGGGAAACAAGAAGTGAACGTAACAGCGACGTTTTGAATTTGAATTCGAGTTGATTATTTCGTTTTCCGCACTGGTAGATGGGACACTACCCACATTTACTTAGTGTTAAAGTCGTTAAGATCTTTAGTGCTATGAATTCGATTTTGTCGTGAAATCTTTTGAGGGCATTTGATTCTAAGAAGCAGAACCAACTAAAACTTCGTATATTTGACCATTTCTTTTGTGAGCAACAATGAGGTGTTGGAAAGAATGGCAACGAAAAAAAAATTAATAGTGAGGATCAGGAAGAGACAACTGAAGTTCCTCGAACATGCAATGAGAAAAGAGAGCTTGGAGAACCTGATACTGACAGGCCAGATAGAGGTAAAAAGAGACAGAGGAAGGTAGCGGATAACATATTTGAAGGGCCTGAGCAGGTGAATGACAGAACGGGGATTGCGAGATGTTGCAGAGAGAAAGCGGGCTAAGAGCCACCAGGGATAGGGAGATGTGGAAAGCCATGATTGTCTACTTCCTGAAAGGACAAGGCACATAGAAGAAGAAGGTAAACATGTAACTAATCAAACAGGGTCTGCCTGATTCTTTGTATCCCATGTCCCCGCAAGACATAAATGATCATGGCTCATGGCTGTCCACAACTTCCTACTCTTTGTAACTCATAGAGATTGTTTTTTTACTATCCCTCCCAGTCCATATTTTGCAATCCATTTACACAAACTAAATTGGCTGCCAGTGATTCTCTCTGTACATTTTGTCTTGAATGTGTCAAATTCTTCATGCCCTCTCTCCTCATTATATGTTACAGAAACTTCAACTGTTTACTCTAATCTATATATATAAAAGGCAATCTTTGAGTTTGTGTATGACTGTAATTTATGCACGCCTATATCTTTTAAGCTACGCCATTCAAACTTTCTAGGGACACATATCTACAGGGAAGTCAGGTCGACACATACTTTTTGAGTTTGAGTTCAGCAATTTTCCCTTTCGCACTTTTTGGCCAATGGAGCCGATTGTTTACATTTGTTCCGTAAAACATCTAAGATGGTTGCTAGATTACTTCACATAAATCAAATCACACGTGTCAAATACGACAAAAGAAATGAGCTTTTTATTTTAATTTTTATTCCGATGTTTTAAAAAGTCATTTGGTCAACAAAAAATGTGATTTTTCCCCGTAATTTTGAAACAAAAGAAATATTTTTTTTTAAATTGTTTTTTCAAACAAAAACAAAATATGTAAAAAAAAAAAAAAGGTGGCAATGCTTAATTTAATTATTTAATTATTTTTGTTTTCAGATTTGACATTTCATCCTTCAGAAAATAAAATAAAAAAGAAGTAAAGTTTTTTTTTCGTTATATGTTTCATGCAGGAAATTAACTGTCTGTAATTCGTTTGGCATTAATGGAACTTTTCCCTCTAAAATTAAGTGTCTACATTTTTGAATATTCTTCGAAAATTTCTGAAAATTCATTTAGTCAATAAAAAATGTAAATATTTTCTCTCGTAATTTTGAAACAAAAACAAACGCAATGTTGTTTACAATGTCACACAAAACATCAACTCACTTTTACGCAAAACAAAAGAAAATAGATTTTTTAATGGAATTTTTTAACAATTTTTAAACAACAATTTTTTATATAATTATTTTTTTATATAACTGAGTTTTAAAGTGAGGCGGCGACTACAAGCGCTCGGAAATCGCAACACGCTGAATTAATCATTTCATTAAAAACTCTTCTGAGTTGAACGGGGAATAGCCGGGTTATGATGCTAGTCATTTATATGCGTCCTTTTTGTTTGCATTTTCCTTAAAACGTTCTTGTTGCTCACATGTTCTGTCCAGCGCATTCTCAGCATCATTCAGTAGAGCAAAATCTCCGTTACCTTAAATTTTCTTTTCATTTGTGAGAGAATTCTTCAACAACCACTGTATAATAGAATTGATATTTCATAGGAGATCAGTAGTTATTTAGTTTATGAACATATTTCCCCGTTCTTTAGAAATATAAGTTCTAATATACACAGCAAACAACTCCTGCTTTTAAGAGGACCAAAACACTTGTGGGCGTGGTGGAGCACAGGTTAGATCACGGAGAAGCATATTGGAAATATTACAATAAAATTGACCGTATAATAATCAAATTGGCCATATAATATTCAGATGGTCCGTATAACAATTATCAGAATTATCATATAACAATCAGATTGGTCATATAACAATAAGATTGGCCATATAACAATCACATTTGCCATATAAAAATCTCATTGACCATATAACAATCATGTTGGCCATATAACACTCAGATTGACTATATAACAATCAGATTGGTTATATAACAATCCGATTGGCCATATAATAATTAGAATGGACGTATAATAATCAGATTTGCTATATAACAATCAGATTGATCATATATGATATGAGATTGGTCATATAATAATAAGATTGACCGTATAACAACCAGATATGCCTAATAATAATCGTTTTTTTTTTCATATAACAATCTGATTGGCCATATAATTATTCAGTTGGCCGTATAACAATCAAATGAGCCATATGACAATCAGATTAGACGTATAAGAACCAGATTGACCATATCGCAATCAGTCTGACCATATAATAATCAGATTGGCTATATAATAATCAGATTTATAGTATAACTATCAAAATGGCCATATAACAATCAATTTAGACATATAATAATCAGATTTTTTTTGTATAAAAACCAGATTAGCTATATAATACTCAGATTGACAATATAACAGTCAAACTGACCATGTAACAATAAAATTGTTCATATAACAATCTCATTGGCCATATAATAATCTCATTGACCATGTAGCAATCAGATTGCTTATATAACAATCAACACTTCGGACAATAATCACCACGGACAATTTCTACACGGTCCTAATCTTCATAAAGTAAGAAAAATTAAGGGAACGAGAAAAATGAAGCGAATAAAGTCAAGTGCGAATTCCGACACAAATTACAAAAATGAAAGAAATTTACCTGATATTGTATTATCGATTATTTTCATATGCAACGTTATTCTTTTTAGATGGTATTTAGTACGATGAGATTAACCCATTTATGGAGCGTGTATTGTCATGGAGGATAGCCCCCCACCATAATGGCATTGTCAACCCTTCGTTAGATTACCAAAATGTTATAGTTGAATGTATTAGGCTTAGTTCCTGGAGCTGATAGGTTTGTGTATCGGTTATATTATTACAATGATATTCATTATAATTATGGTATTTGTATTTCGTACACAATAAAATTTTATTGTCAATGTAATGATTACAATAGTAAATATAATTGTATATTTAAACTCAAAACAAATTTTATCTTCTATCTAATTTTGGGCCACCCTGTATATTCGTAATTTTTCTGATGTTTTATGAATGATCTCGAAGAATAAGCTTTCGTAGTATTTTTTGCTTCTTAATAAATCGTCATTTCGCTAAACTTTTGCCTAACATTATTGTAATTTCGTTTCAGATTCGACATCCATTTTGAAATAGAATCTAAAGTAGACAAGAATAAGCATGTTCGACATTCCTTTGCTTTAATCAAGGGCGCAAAGTGACTAAAGCTGCTCAAGACATTTGTACCTTGTATGGAAATGGTTTCATGACCGATATGAAATACTACAAAACAACCACATGGTCAATGATAAGCTGTATGTTAAACAAATGAAGACTCGAAGCGGCAATTCAGCTTTAAAAAAACTGACCAGCGATACATTGAATATGACAATACACGCTAACATGACCAAATATGCAATTAAAGAGCTCGGTTGGGAAGTTCTACCACATCAACCATACTCTTCTGATTTAGCCCCTTCGGACTACCACATTTTTCCGGATGCTTTCTAAAAATTTCAGGAGAGTTTCATTCAACAACTATGTGGATCATAAAACGTGGATGGGTGGATTTTTCGAGTCAGAACCTATTGATTTCGATCGTGTAGGCATAGAACAGATATTTGATCGTTGGCAGGAAGTTGTAAATAATGAAGCAATTATTGAAGCATTTTTCAGAATTATTAATAAAAAATAAGTATTAAAATAAATTCGCAATACGTGCTGCTTGCTGATCAAAAGTTTGACTCTATTGAGGTGATCAACAGCATGGCTTGTGGTTTAACCCCACAAAGTTGTCTAATAACACTACGGAGGATGATGGGCCGATATTAAGACAAGAATGAGCGCTTATCCGCATTCCTGAAAACAGGACATACATTTAGGGGCATTTAGAGACATAGGAAAGATTTCTCATTCAAGCATCGTTTAAGTTGATTTGCTAACAATGGGGACAAATCAGAGTTGATATTCTAAGAATGATCGGTTGAGAAGTTCTGCTAATAACGGGGACAAATCAGAGTTGATATTCTAAGAATGATCGGTTGAGAAGTTCTGCTAATAACGGGGACAAATCAGAGTTGATATTCTAAGAATGATCGGCTGAGAAGTTCTGCTAATAACGGGGACAAATCAGAGTTGATATTCTAAGAATGATCGGCTGAGAAGTTCTGCTAATAACGGGGACAAATCAGAGTTGATATTCTAAGAATGATCGGTTGAGAAGTTCTGCTAATAACGGGGACAAATCAGAGTTGATATTCTAAGAATGATCGGCTGAGAAGTTCTGCTAATAACGGGGACAAATCAGAGTTGATATTCTAAGAATGATCGGTTGAGAAGTTCTGCTAATAACGGGGACAAATCAGAGTTGATATTCTAAGAATGATCGGCTGAGAAGTTCTGCTAATAACGGGGACAAATCAGAGTTGATATTCTAAGAATGATCGGCTGAGAAGTTCTGCTAATAACGGGGACAAATCAGAGTTGATATTCTAAGAATGATCGGTTGAGAAGTTCTGCTAATAACGGGGACAAATCAGAGTTGATATTCTAAGAATGATCGGCTGAGAAGTTCAGCTAATAACGGGGACAAATCAGAGTTGATATTCTAAGAATGATCGGCTGAGAAGTTCTGCTAATAACGGGGACAAATCAGAGTTGATATTCTAAGAATGATCGGCTGAGAAGTTCTGCTAATAACGGGGACAAATCAGACTTGATATTCTAAGAATGATCGGTTGAGAAGTTTTGCTAATAACGGGGACAAATCAGAGTTGATATTCTAAGAATGATCGGTTGAGAAGTTCTGATAATAACGGGGACAAATCAGAGTTGATATTCTAAGAATGATCGGCTGAGAAGTTCTGCTAATAACGGGGACAAATCAGAGTTGATATTCTAAGAATGATCGGCTGAGAAGTTCTGCTAATAACGGGGACAAATCAGAGTTGATATTCTAAGAATGATCGGTTGAGAAGTTCTGCTAATAACGGGGACAAATCAGAGTTGATATTCTAAGAATGATCGGTTGAGAAGTTCTGCTAATAACGGGGACAAATCAGAGTTGATATTCTAAGAATGATCGGCTGAGAAGTTCTGCTAATAACGGGGACAAATCAGACTTGATATTCTAAGAATGATCGGTTGAGAAGTTTTGCTAATAACGGGGACAAATCAGAGTTGATATTCTAAGAATGATCGGTTGAGAAGTTCTGCTAATAACGGGGACAAATCAGAGTTGATATTCTAAGAATGATCGGCTGAGAAGTTCTGCTAATAACGGGGACAAATCAGAGTTGATATTCTAAGAATGATCGGCTGAGAAGTTCTGCTAATAACGGGGACAAATCAGAGTTGATATTCTAAGAATGATCGGTTGAGAAGTTCTGCTAATAACGGGGACAAATCAGAGTTGATATTCTAAGAATGATCGGTTGAGAAGTTCTGCTAATAACGGGGACAAATCAGAGTTGATATTCTAAGAATGATCGGCTGAGAAGTTCTGCTAATAACGGGGACAAATCAGAGTTGATATTCTAAGAATGATCGGCTGAGAAGTTCTGCTAATAACGGGGACAAATCAGAGTTGATATTCTAAGAATGATCGGTTGAGAAGTTCTGCTAATAACGGGGACAAATCAGAGTTGATATTCTAAGAATGATCGGTTGAGAAGTTCTGCTAATAACGGGGACAAATCAGAGTTGATATTCTAAGAATGATCGGCTGAGAAGTTCTGCTAATAACGGGGACAAATCAGAGTTGATATTCTAAGAATGATCGGCTGAGAAGTTCTGCTAATAACGGGGACAAATCAGAGTTGATATTCTAAGAATGATCGGCTGAGAAGTTCTGCTAATAACGGGGACAAATCAGAGTTGATATTCTAAGAATGATCGGCTGAGAAGCTTTGCTAATAACGGGGACAAATCAGAGTTGATATTCTAAGAATGATCGGCTGAGAAGTTCTGCTAATAACGGGGACAAATCAGAGTTGATATTCTAAGAATGATCGGCTGAGAATTTTTGCTAATAACGGGGACAAATCAGAGTTGATATTCTAAGAATGATCGGCTGAGAAGTTCTGCTAAATCCGCCATAAGCTTCTGACTTATCGCTCTCAGACTGCCAACTTTTTCGGTCGCTTTCTAAAAATTTTGGCGTTGATTCGTTCAGCAAAATGTGGATTATAAAACGAGAATTGATTAATTTTTTAGTCATAAACCTATTTTCTTTCGGGCAGGAATAGAAAAGAGAGTGGATCGTTGGCGGGTCGTAAACAATAAAACAATTATTTAAGCATTCATCCAAATTATAAATAAAAGAACTCGAAAAAGTTCACGATAAAATCGAACTCATAGCACTAAAGATCTTAACGACTTTAAAATTAAGTAAGTCTGGATGGTGTGATATCTACCGGTGCGGAAAATGAAATAAAAATGGAATAATCAGCTCGATTTCAAATTCCTAACCTCACTGTTATGTTCCCTTCTTGTTGCCTTTAAAATTTTCTTTCTTTGCAAAATCCTCACCTTCTCACGCGAGGTAGAGTCAGTTAAGGGCCATACGTGATACACGCTTGGGCAATCATGTCTCGAATGAGACATGACTGACTGAGCAGAAGATTATTCCGCAGTAGGTTGCCGTTACATTCTGTGGTAGACTGGCTGCCAACCAAGGCTATAGAACCCAGTTTGTTCTGTTATTTAACCCATAACTGGAGGGAATAGACGGGTTAATACCCTTCCCAATGGTATTTGCGTGTAAGTGAATGCAAAGAATTCAACTGGAATTCCAGCTCAACTCACCGATTTCTTGTTCCAAGCTGATATCCACTGCACCACAACGCACACCCTAAATAAATAATAAATATTAAAATAAATTATGAAAAAGAAAGAACAACATCATATCATAAAAGTTTATATTTGAAGCAATTTGAAGCTGCTATCTATTAACCATCACAGACAATCACTCCTACCACCCCCATTAGCATGGATCAGGCTAGTCTCTCTGAAAGCAAAACACTTAACTCCTCGGCTTAACTCTCACAACAGACCTCAAGTGGAATGATTATACAGAATCCATAGCTAAATCCGCTGCTAAGAAAGTCAGTTCTCTGTGTAGGGCCAGGAAGTTTTTTCCGCCTGAAACAATCCTGCACATATATAAATCTACCATCCGCCCGTACATTGAATACTGCTGCCATATCTGGTCGGGTGCTCCTGCTATCTACCTAGGTGTCCTTGACAAAATCCAACAGAGAATCTGTAATCCCGACTTGACAGCTCAGATACAGTCTCTTTCTTACAGGCGCAATGTGGCTTCCCTGTGTCTCTTCAACAAATACTTTCACAGCTTCTGCTCCGATGAACTTAGCTCACTAGTGCTCCCTATATATAAATTTACTCGAGCCACAAGATTAGCAACTAGGTCCCGCCCTTTTACTGTGAAACCAATAAATTGTAAACGCAAATTCTACTCCATCAGCTTCTTTTCTCGCACTTTCTGCCTGTGGAATTCCCTTCCATTTACTTGCTTCCCCTACAGCTACAATCTCCAAGAATTTAAATGTAAAGTCAATAGTCATCTCCTATCTCACTAACCAGCATCCTCTCTCTCATGCTCCTTTCTCTGTCCACTCTATTCTCATCAGTATTCTCATCCTTCTCTTACCCACTTCCTGATACCCCCTATAACCTGTCACTCATTCTCATAACTTTCCTCCTATGTAGCCCCCTTGCAAAACAGTGGCAGTAAAATGCCTTACTAGGGGTGATGTGATTATAAAAAGAAATCGAAGGGATCGAACTTACTAACGAGTTGAGTCAATCTAAGATTCGTCGTAGGAAGAATCGAACTCACTCATTAAATCGTAAGTCTTCTCTGGGTGATCATGAGTCTTACTCACTATCATTGCACATCTTAGTAACGTTTGTCTTTTCGATATCCATCTCAATACATGTTCTGCGAACCAGAAGCTCGTTAGTCATTTGCTGCTTTCCTCTGTTTCTTTTGCCTTCAGTACATCCTGTGAGTGTCAAATTCTCCAAGTCCCCTTTCCTCATTATGCATCCCAGAAATTTTAACTGGCTATTTCTAATTCAAATATAAGTGTTTTTGTTTGTTTCTATGTTTCCTGTAACTTCTTCGTTACTCATGCGCTTAGTTCATGAAATTCTCAGCATCCTTCTGTAGAACCATAGTTCTCATTCTTAAAGTGTTTCATTAATTTTGCATAGCTGACGTTAATGTTAGCTTTTATCGGATTCAATTTGCATTTACCGAGCTCTTAAATTTTCTTAAAGATATATTAATTAATATTTTCGTTGCAGGTCAGCGATTTAAAATTTAAAATGTGCAAATTTCTTTAAAAATTTTCGTTATCAAACAGAAGTGTCAGAGAATGGGTAAGAGAAGGATGAGAACAGTGGTGTGAAGAGAGCTGCATGAGAGTAGAGTCGAAAGGAAGAAGAACATGATACAAAGGGTTGTCAGGGAAAGGTTGCGTGTCAAGAAGATAAGAGATGGCAATTGACTATACATTTAAATTCTTGGAGATTGCAGCTTTCAAGGAAACAAGTATACGGAAAGGATTTCCACTGGCGGGAAGTGAGAGTAAAGAAGCTAATAGAGTAGAAGTTGCGGTTACATTTGGTTGGTTTCACTGTAAAGGGGTGGGACCTATCCGCTAATCTAGTTTTATATGTTTATGTCCACACGTTTGTACTTAGGAACACATACATATTACTGCAAGATCCGCATGGGCAGTTCGACATTACGGAATATCTCGCCAGTGATTCTCACTAAGCGCTCCTTACTTTCATCCTTGTACCACATCTAATCTTAGTAAATTACTATATCGATAGAGGCACAAATATGAATGTAGTCTCCATTTTATCTATGTGCTATATGATAAACTTTTTATTTTAACTACTTTTAAAATGTTAGACTTGAATCATTGTTTAATCGTCTTGGTTGTTTTTCATATACGTTCCTTTGAGAGAAATGTATTTTTAGGAAGGTCAGAGGGTTTAGCTCATCGGTTGCAAATTGCCAAAATTTTGAAGGATCAATTTCTAGTTAAATGAAAATCATCATTTCACTGACTTTCCAAGCAGTCACCCATTCTAATACTGAAGGCTCGACGGTGCTTTTCAGTGATCATATGCGTTCAGATTTATATGAATTAATGTATATTTATGTTGTGGAGTAATTTTCGCACTGAAGGTTATAATCGTGCTATGTCGGTTGCTAATCGACTAAACGTACCCAAAATGTTAGGAACCTGGTAATCTTCGACTGAAAGCTGACTCCTTAGTATTCAGCTAACTGCCGACTAATATCAACTGACCAATAAGAGACGTAATATCAAGCCCATATAAGAACAAGAACGTGGGCCTTGTGAGCCTATTTTAAGGAATAAATAAAACACAGGTCAGTAGATGAGAGAGAACAATTTTTGAAAGCAAGTGGACAAAGCAAATCAAGATCAAGGAGCAGAAGGCATTTAACATCAAAGAGGTACCTGTTACCAGCCAGCTGCAGAAAGGCTGAAGAATTTTGAAGTTCAAGCGAAAAATTCTCCTGCGGTTGGACAACAAAAAACGAAAAAAGCTTTTACCAAACACTAACTGTGGGGATTTTAAAAAGACTTTCTAGCATTCAGTTAGTTAAGTGCCATACGTGATACACGCTTGGGCGATCATGTCTCTTTAGAGACATGACTGACTGGGCAGAAGATTATCCCGCAGTAGTTTGCCATTGCTTTCTGCGGTAGACTGGTTGCGGACCAAGGCTATAGAACCCAATCTGCCCTGCTATTTAACCCATAACTGGAAGGAAGAAGAGGTGGATTGTATTATTATATTATTAAGTAGTAATTAGTGGGGGACCAACAATATTTAGTGTAAGTGAATATAACGAACCTAAATAGAATTAGAACTTGACTCTCCAATTAACAATTCCTAGCGATTATCCATTACACCGTCCGCACATCCAAGCTTACAGCTTCTCGTGTTTCCAAGCAGTCATCCATCCTAATACTGAAGACTCGACGGTGCTTTTCAGTGATCATATGCGTTCAGATTTATATGAATTAATGTATATTTATGTTGTGGAGTAATTTTCGCACTGAAGGTTATAATCGTGCTATGTCGGTTGCTAATCGACTAAACGTACCCAAAATGTTAGGAACTTGGTAATCTTCCACTGAAAGCTGACTCCTTAGTATTCGGCTAACTGCTGACTAATATCAACTGCTTAGTAGTTCTACTGAACTCCAATAGAACTCTAAAGAACTCCCATGAACTTCCTGTTAACTCTTATTAATATAGGAGGGAGAGTCCATTATCTGAGGAATAGGTGTGCTTTCCAATAACAATTTACTAGTATGTATATGTGAATGCTTTTGTTATTTAGCTAATATATAATTATGTACATATTTATATAGTTATATATATATAAATATATATATATATATATATAATATATATATATATTTATATAGTTATAACTTTTAAAGTAAGATTGTGTATTGAAATGTATGTATTTTTTATTCTGTGGATCTTATATATATATATATATATATATATATATATATATATATATATATATACTGAAGCAATAGGAAGATGGTTAATGTTTATTAAATTTTCCTTGTGTCAAACTTAAGCAATCTTCCTACAACTTACAGGTTTTATCAGAATCATCATCAGATAGTTAATAATAGGTTGAAGATTCATCATCATCATCATCATCATCATTTATCGGTCACACCCAGATGGTGCATAGGGCAGCAACTTTTGTTGCTGTTTCTGTAACAAACTGTTTTTTTACGGGGCAGGGTTGTTAGTCCTGCACCCAACCCTCAAACCTGGAGGACCGGTGGACCATTCTTGGTTCTTACGTTTACAGCACCTGGTATTCCCAAATGGTCACCCATTGAAGTACTGACCAGACACGATGTTGCTTAACTTCGGTGATCAGATGGGAACCGGTGTATTCAACACGATATAGCCGTAGACAGGTTGGAGATTGGAATGTTATATTTGTGAAAGAATAAATGTATATCTTTTGCATGTTTAAAATAGAAATTTATTAATGAAAAAGAATAACATGAATTAGTAGAAATTAATGTTCAATGAGAAATAGTATTAAGACGCTAAGGGTATCAAGAGTTCGTAGTTCTCCTTGCAAGAGTGAGTTTATGTGTACGTAGGCAGGAACGTATGTGTGTGTGTATGTATGAGTATTTTCTCTCTGGCGTCAGTCGTCTTCTTCCGTCTTTTTATTTCGTTTTCTGTGGCTCCGAATTTGGGAATTCCTTTCAGGATGTGATTCTGGCCTTTCTTATTTGTTTTTAGATGTTTCCTAGTTTTCTATTGGCCGAAAAACATCTCGCATCAAGGTGTGAAATTTCGCGAGTTTTCTGTGTGTTAAGCAAAGTTTGTAAATTCGAGAAAATCCGTTTATTTCTAACAAGATCAATGAGTCAGTGTTTAGCATTTGAATTTTAAAATCTTGAACTTATTTTGTTGACTACAATATAGATGCCGTCCTCCACCGTGTGCCGATAACTTAAAGGTAGAATCTCCGACCGATGTCAAATCGGTCGGTTCGAATGTTTAACCGTGCCGCTGGGCCGCGAAACAGAACAGGTCTGTCCGTGGATAACTATTTCTACATATATATATATATATATATATATAGATAGATAGATAGATAGATAGATAGATAGATGTGTGTGTGTGTGTGTGTGTGTGTGTGTGTGTGTGTGTGTGTGTGTGTGTGTGTGTGCCATTATATTCGCTATACTGAGGTTGTTGGTTGATTTTGTTTCGCGGAAAATTGACTTCTATGGGTTATTTATTGCTGAAATTTAAGTATTTTGCACGCAATTTAATTTAATTTTATTTTTTAGATTTTTATGGTTTCAATAGCACAGGTTTTACGAATTAACCCACAGCTGATTGAAAAGGTTATTTGTGCGTAAATGAATAAAACTAGCCCAGCAGGAATTGGAACTCTCCCCTTCCATTACCAATTCCGAGCCATTACAGCACATGGTATATCCAAACGATCGCCAGGCCCGATGTTTCTTAACTTGTTTGAGCGTGTAGGAACCCATGTCCCAACGTAAACCGTTATAAACTCCTGTGAATATGAAAGTATGATAATAAACCGGGCGAAAAATATGTTTTTGTTGAAAATTTTCAGTCACTTGTTAGTAGAATTGTTTTAAGTGCGGGTTTGTGTTTGTGTGTAGTCTAATTCTAAATTTAAAGGACAATGGGAGATATTTATTGGTTACTAAGCCAGAAATTCTCATTAATGAGAATAATTACCGAATATACATCGGGTTACCATAACAAAGGAATATCTCATTAGTAAGAACGGAAGATTTATGTTTATTTTTTACAAATAAAAATATAAATATTAATAAGCAAACACTCAATAAATAGGAAAGCGACACAAAACGGAAAGAAACCCATGCATAAAGTCCACAAACAAATGCCCACAAGAACATAAACACCCAACCATGACCTAAAAAAAGAAACCCTTAAACGGTCATACATACAGCACTATAAGAAAAAGGTCAGGCCAATAAAAAATGTAGAAAAAAAGAGATTGACCTAAATGACACAAGCAAAGGCCATTTAGCGGACACCTATTCAATATAAGACAATTAAGCGGATATCCACTCCTGCATACATTAAAAAAATCAATAAAAATGCAGTTAAAAGAAATGAAATACCTGCACAATAAAAATTAAGAAAAGATTAAAAAAGAAAACCAACCAATCACAAACAAGACCAATCCTACAATATATATATATATATATATATATCACATAGTTATGATCCACGTATACTGTCTTAATATGTACAGGAAAGAATATTAATAAAAAAAAAGTTTTGAATTTAAAAATGTACTTTTTTTGGACAGTATTTGTTTATTTTTATTATTGTATTTTATATTTCAGACCGCCCTCGGTCCTTCATCAGAAACGAGTGCAAATTGAAAAATCACTCGTTTCTGATGAAGGACCGAGGGCTGTCTGAAATATAAAATACAATAATAAAAATAAACCAATACTGTCCCAAAAAAGTACATTTTTAAATTCAAAACTTTTTTTTATTAATATTCTTTCCTATATATATATATATATATATATATATATATATAGTGATTATTTAATACTTAGTTTTTGGTCCTAATAGGGTTAGACCAGTACACATTTGTATTAAAAAAGTGTTCAATACAATTATATTGTAGAACGTTTGAATATTTTTCATGTTTTAAACGAGTTATTTCGCTACCTTGATTTCCACCATCAGTGGTTTCTTCAGGCGATTTTTAATAACTAAAATTAAAAATTTTTAATAACTAAATTTATTAAAAATCGACTGAAGACACCACCCATGGTAGAAACCTAGGTAGCGAAATAACTCATTTATATATATATAAAGGAAAACTCGACATTTAATCATTTAAATTGGTTATAAATTATAATTCATTTCAATAAGCTAAATTAGCTCATTTCATCAGACCACACAATATTTGTTCCATTTGGTACAAAAAGTTTTGCCGGAACAAGCATTTTCCTTAACTGAAGAGAGAAATATAAGAAAAAAGAGAAAAGGAAAAAGGGAAAAAGAGTCAGGTCAGAGGTAGTGGCGTCATCCCAGTTGGGGGTATTCAGACCAGTTGCGAAGATGTTGACCACCAAGTCAATAACTGCCTACTTCTAATTCCATGGATGCGTATGTATGTGTTAACCCACAAATTAACACACCTATGTACACAAACCTATATCCTCATACGCACATGCGCACACAGCTGATCTTGTTGGATTATACTCGCCGTTTACGAACTGGACATATATATATATATATATATATATATATATATATATATATATATATATTATGCTCTCATTACGATTGAGCTCGCTAGAGAAGAAAAATTTAAAAAACAATTCCCACTTCTGCGATATATGCGTTACTCTTTAGAAATGAATTGGATTCTTTCGGTGACGCGTGTGTATACACTGATTATATACAACAAAATTTCCTTTCTTTGATTTCATGCGCCTATGGCTTTCGGGTAACGACTCCGACTGACACCAAATCGGTCGAGTTTCGATTCCGGCTAGAAGCAACTGGATGTATCTAGGCACACTGATGAGCGAAACAGGCTTGTATGTGGATGACTAATACACACACACACACACATATATGTATAAAGGCAAAATGATAGCTGCTTTTAGTTTTAACCGACACCTTTTTTATATTGACAGACTTTATCAAGACAAAAAACGTTTTTCTGTTTGCTTTTTGCATTCACAAAATCCTTTAGTGGACGAACGCTTCGGCTAAAACTAAATACACTTTTCCTATTGTCTGTTCCTTTTAGTTATATATATATATATATATATATATATATATATATATATATATGTATGTATAACTCTATGTTAGTTCGGCAAGGAAACGCATAAACTCACATGTTATCTCACCGTAAGTAGATAATACTGTCATTTTAAATGCATCTAAACTTAAAAGACGTTTAAGGATAACGGAAGGACATTTTTATGAAACAGTATAAAACTACACTCAAGTTAATTTGCACAGAAACTAGTCGCATCGTGTTAGAAGTTCCTTGAAGGCGCTTGAACATATAATTAGCACCGAAAGTGCTTGGGAAAATAATCATTTTTGTTCTTCTATGTTCCGTGTCTCTTCAGAACGTAGGCTATCATGGTCCGCTACATCTCCGTATACCTTATTGCTTTATACACAACCTTAATCCCCATAAAAGAAAGACTGCGAGAGAAAATTGAAAAAAAATTCTCATTATCGACATATTCAATAGAAGATGTATAAAGACAAAATTGGTGTCCTAATAAGTATGAATAGAATGAATGTGTGTGTGTATTTGTGTTTGTGTGCGTGCGTTATCGAATGCTCGTGTGTTTGTTCAAAACTTGTCAAAATAGCTATTTATATAGAAAGAAAAATCGAAATATTTTATGAAGCCATAATGGACGTCTACATTTTCATCTTCATGAAAAACAAAAGTGATGTACTCCATATGTTTTATGCATCAAAATGTTCTTTCAACTTGCGTTTTGTATAACTCACGCATTGTTTTTGACAAGGGGATATATATATATATATATATTATTAATAAATATACTTATGAGGGTGCACTCATGTAGAGTATTATTATTTAGGTGTTAATAAAACGGTGCTCAATGTAGTATGAACAGAGCTATTATATATATATATATATATATATATATATATATATTGTCCTGCGTCGATGGTACGTACGACAATGTCGATTGAGCACTGTGAAGAAATAGTCGATTTTAAAAACAGTAGCTACTCACTGGCATTCCCGCATCGTTTTTCAGCAATGAATTGAACACTCTTGGCATTTGTTTACATTATATATATATAACACGTTAAGATCGTGCGTCTATACCTCAAGGTTAGAACATCAGAATTATGTCAAAACGGTCGGATTTCAATCCCGGCTGGAAGCAATCGAATGTCTACCCGTAGTGATGAGCTGTGGAACAGCACTGTATGCGAATGACTATATGTATATATAATGTTTAATTGCGCTAATTTTTAACGCCAAGTTTGTGATTTTACTGATAAAATGTATTTTTTTTTTAGGTAGGCCTTTTTCTCTTTTAATGTTCTTCATCTGAATAATCGAATAAACACGAAGACTCTCCAGAGCATCATTCACTTGGTAGAGAACTGCTATCAAATAAGCTTATAAACTTCACAATTATATAGCATATAGTAAGGAAGGCTCCATAGTTTTTATTAACCCAAGTACTTTCGATCTTTTCCAAGATTGTCTTCAGGGGTAAATTACAAAAGTAAAGATCGAAGAACTATGGCACCTTCCAGACTGAATTTCTTCTGAACATCAAGAAACTGATTAGACAACTGGAAACTATCAATAAAAAAAATAAGTAGACGCAGTATGTTTAATTATTCTATGAAACATGTTTGAATGAAGATGTGCTGTCTAAATATCAATCAGTTAAATGGCATACGTGATACACGCGTGAGCGATCATGTCTTGAAAGAGATATGACTGACTGGGCAGATGATTATCTCGCAGTAGGTTGCCATTGCTTTCTGGGGTAGACTAGTTGCCAGCCAAGGCTATAGAACCCAATCTGTCCTGTTATTTAACCCGTAACAGGAGGAAGAAGAGATAGATTATATTACATTATTGTAGTAAATGGGGGATCAGTTTATTACTTCATAACAATAGAAGACAGATCCCCCACTTTATGCCCATTAGAAGTTTTAATCATGTTTCCATCTATTATATTCAATCAGTCATTAAAGTGCCATACGTGATACACACTTGGGCGATCATGTCTTAAAAGAGACATGACTGGCTGAGCAGAAGATTATCCCGCAATAAGTTGCCATTACTTTCTTCGGTAGACTGGTTGCCGACCAAGGCTATAGAACCCAGTGTGTCCTATTATTTAACCCATAACTGGAAGGAATAGATGCATTAATACCTTTCCCAAGGGTATTTGTTAGTGAATGCAAGGAATTCAACTGGAATTCGAACTCGGCTCCCCGGTTTCTCATTCCGAGCCGATATCCACTGTACCACAACGCACATACCTTGAAGTATAGAACCCCTTATTTATGATCATTACGAAACAGGATCTTCATTTGTTTTTCTTGCATGAGTTCAAACTTGGAGGCAGTGCCTATCAATATCAACAGATCACGAAGAGACTGGTTCACAAGTGATCGGACGGTAAGAAGATGGTTCCAGAAATTCCGTACTGATGAGAAGAGCCTTGAAGAGAAAGACGGTAGAGAACGGTCTTGCAGTCTTGACACAGAACAAATGTTGTGCAAAACCCACGTCAAGGTGTCAGGGAAATGCCTCAGACGGTGGGTATCAACACTGCACCAGTTCGGGACACTTGCAGAGTATTGGCAAAGTGAAAAAGCTAGATAAATGGGTTCTTCATGATCTCAGTGAAAAGCAAAAACTTAGGTGTTTCGGAGAGTTGTCGTCGTTCTTTCTGCGTAACACCAATGATTTCTTTCTTGAACAAATAGTCACTTGTGATGAAAATTGAATCCTTTATGGCAACCGAAAATGACTGGAGTCGTCCAAACATTTCCCAAAGCCAAAGTTGAATCATCAAAAGATTATGGTGACTGTCTGATGATCTGCAATTGGTGTTATACACGACAGCTTTCTGGAAGCCAGTCAGAGCATTAATGCGGAGCTTTACTGCAATCAACTTGATGAAAATGTATGCACGCCTGCAAAAGATGAGAGCTGCATTGGTGAATCGATGTGGTCCAATTCTGCTTCACGATTATGTGTGCTACAGTCAGTTAAGTGCCATACGTGATACACGCTTGGGCGATAATGTCTCGAAAGAGACATGACTGACTGGGCAGAAGATTATCCCGCAGTAGGTTGCCATTGCTTTCTGCTGTAGACTGGTTGCCGACCAAGGCTATAGAACCCAATCTGTCTTGTTATTTAACCCATAACTGGAAGGAATAGACGGATTAATACCTTTCTCAAGGGTATTTGTGCGTAAGTGAATGCAATGAATTCGGTTGGAATTCGAACTCAGCTCCCCGATTTCTCGTTCCGAGCCGATATCCAATGCACCACAACGCACATGTGTGCTACATATTGCAAAAATGACGTTGTAAAAACTCACAGATTTGGAATGCGAGAGTTTGCCACATCCTCAAAATTTTCCTGATATTTCACCCAATGATTATCAATTTTTAAGCACATTTTTAAGTGCTAAAACTTTTTGGTTCAAACCAGGGGTGGAATCAGATTTCAAAGATGTCGTTGCATGACAGCCAATAACTTTTATCAACGAGGAATAAATAATCTCGTCTATCAATGGCATTTCTATAGTTAATTCTTCAAGAATTGAAGTATGTTTCTTAAATCGGCCATTATTTTCTAACAACCACTTGACTCTAGTTCTTTCAACACCCCGTATATCCTTTCTTTTCTCTCGACCTTTGCAATTATCATCCCACCTGTATTCCCATCCTTCTCTTGCTCCTTTCTAACTGGTTCGTCTTCCTCTTCACTCTCTTCTACTTAATCTTTTTTACTCTTATGTAGCCCCCTGCACATCAGTGGCATTACCGCCTTGCTCTGGGTGATACGATTTTTAAAAAAAAAACAGTAGCTGTAAAAACACACTAGATGAAATCAAAAGAGCCCGAGGAAGATCTAAATGATGTCGAAAGACGGTTTGTAAAAATGGGAGAAATGTTTGAATAATTGTATGAGGCCATGAGAGGAATACATCTAGAAATAATGTCCTAGGTAGGCTATTTTTGCGTAATGTTGCTAAGATACTTTTGGTATAAACCTAATATCATAATGATCCACCACAAGACACAGCTCTCAACACCTTCCATAACGACCGTGACTTTTATTGTTTGCTATGTATCTATCACCAAATCTCAATTGCGCCATCAGTTGTCCTTCTTTTTTGTTAATTACTCAACCCATTTGGCTATTTAATCTTCTTTGTACTTTCAAGGTGTTAGCGATCACGGCCCTCTGCAGCTTCTTGTTCTTTGCAGATCTAAGTAAAGTGTGCCCTTACTATCTCTCGCAGTTCTTGCTCTAACATCTATTGGCCCAAAATGAGCTGATCGATGTTTCCCACTGTCATACTTTTTTTTTTAATCATGTCACCCAAAGCAAGACATTCCACTGCCACTATAGCGCTGGGGGTTACACAGGGTGATAGACGAGTTAGGATGTACATAGGGGAGAGTTGGAGAGAATGGGTGTTGGTTAGTGTGTTAGGAGGTGTCTATTGACCTTACTTTTAAACTCCTGGAGGTTATAGCCGTCGGGGAAGCAAGCATGCGGAAGGGAATTCCACAGGTGGGAAGTGCGAGAAAAAAAGCTGTTGGAGTAGAAAATGCGGTTACATTTCATCGGTTTCACTGTAAAAGGGTGGGACCTAGTTGCCAATCTAGTATCTCGTGCGAACTCACACCTAGGGAGCACCAGTGATTTAAGT
Organism: Ascarosepion bandense; assembly: GCA_037127315.1. Classification (NCBI taxonomy): domain Eukaryota; kingdom Metazoa; phylum Mollusca; class Cephalopoda; order Sepiida; family Sepiidae; genus Ascarosepion; species Ascarosepion bandense. Next base: position 103,355 of record JBBBDQ010029728.1, on the reverse strand, counting down.
TCATCTTGCGCACACAATGTCCTGTGGGTGTCAAATATTCCAAAATCTCATTTCTTAATATGTCTCAAAGATTTCAACTGTTTTATTTCGATTTTAAGCTCTTTTTCGTCCTAATTTTCCTTAATACGTATTCGTTTCTCACATGATATTCTCAGCATCCTCCTGTAGAATTCTGTTGTTCTGAATTTTCGTGTTGTGTCGTGGCTCGTACCATGTGACATCCGGTCGCCCAAATATATAAAAGACAATGTGATGTTAGCACGAGAGATTGTCATTATCACGGACTTCTTGAAGTGACACCTACTACTGCGAGAGACTGTAAATATTGTATGTACCTCTTGGTTGTACCACTCTGGTATTAAAGTAGTTTATCTACATTCACTGTGTATCTCTTCATTCCTCGATACAACATTTCCAATATTGCCCAAATTCGCTACAATATCGGAGGAACACAACAGTCTAGCACGCTTATCTTTGATTCCAACGAAATTTTCGTTTGAGAGAAAATTGTCCGATATTTGCTACAATATGAGAGGAACACAACAATCTAACACGTTTGTTTTTGCATCCAATGAAATTTTCGTTTGAAAGGAAATTGTCCGATATTCGCTACAATATCAGAGGAACACAACAATCTAGTTTGTCTTTGTTTCCAATTAAATTTTCCTGCTATTTAATATTTTGTTTATATTTTAGAAGTTATTTTTTGCTATTCTGATGCATCTTCGGATTTCAGTGTCGCATTTTCCCGTCGTCTGTTTATACCCGACTCAAATATTTAAATTTCTCTATTTGCTTGATTCCGATGTCACCAATTTGTAAACTGAATCTTGGACTCTCTCTTTCACTGAAGACCATATATTTTGTCTTAAATCACTTTTATATTTTCTATCTTGGTGCATTTCCTAATCAAATATTTTTCTGCATTTTGCAACAAATCCCTTCATCTCCATCCAAAGAAATTTCATGCGATAATATATATAGTTAGAAATCAAAGGGAAATATAACCGTCAGATAGATGCAATTAATAATAATAATAATAATAATCGATCTATATGAAGAGCAGGGCTCGAATTCAGGTTGGGTTTGTAAGATTCACTTACGTGCAGATATACTTTGAAAAGGTAAGAATCCACCAAAATTCCCCCCAGTTATGGATTAACCAGTAGAACGTAGTAGGATTATAAAATTATCTCCATGAAAGTCGGCTCTCTGTGCAGGGCCCGGAAATTTTTCCCACCTGAAACTATTCTGCACATATACAAATCTACCATCCGCCCGTGTATTGAATATTGCTGCCATATCTGGTCGGGTGCCCCTGCTGCTCTCCTTGGGCTTCTTGACAAAATACAAAGGAGGATCTGTAACGTGGTTGATACTGACTTGGCAGACCGGCTGCAGCCGCTCTCACACCGGCGTGATGTAGCTTCCCTGTGCCTCTTCTACAAGTACTTTCATGGCTTCTGCTCCGATGAGCTTAGATCACTGGTGCCGCCCAAGCACGAATTTACACGAGATACTAGATTAGCAACTAGGTCCCACCCTTTTACAGTTAAACAAATAAGATATAACCGTAAATTCTACTCCAACAGCTTCTTTTCTCGCGCTTCCCGCCTGTGGAACTCCCTTCCACATCTCTGCTTTCCCGACAGTTACAATCTCCAGGTGTTTAAATGTAGGGTCAATAGACACCTCCTATCACACTAACTCCCAACTATTCTCACAACACTCTCATCTACCCAACCCTCATTCTCGGTATCCTCACCCGCCTATCACCCACCCTCTGTTATTTCCTATATTTAGCCAACCTTTCTCCACTCTACGTAGCCCCCTGCACAGTAGTGGCAGTGACATGCCTTGCTCGGGGTGAAACGCTTATAAAAAAAAAAAAAAAAAACATTTTTACAATCTCAAATATTTTACCGACATTAAATACAAAAAAATGTTGATAATCCATAAAAAACAAATCAATGAAAATTAATAAATCTATGTCTTCTTTCTTTGTTGACTTAAACATAAGCGTGGCGAGGCCAGTCCTTATCCTTCTTTGAATCCCTTTATCTAATCTGGCCTTTCGTGTTTCTGGCATCATTCCAAATGAGACTCTTCTTATGGTCATGACCTAAACTTTTATATTATTAATGTCATTATTATTGACTTCGGAGGTGCTTTTGTTGTTATTGACGCAAGTAAATCGTCATTTGACGGATTGAAGTTGGGCGTGGTAGCATAAACCATCTGCTTCGCTGGATCTTGTCTCTATGGTAACGGATGGTGCAAATGATGGGTATCTTGCTGCTGCTGCTGTTGTAGCTGCTGCTGTTGTAGGTGCTGCTGCTGCTGGCTTTGATAGTCGTTCTGCTAATTAATAGTGGAACTAGTAGCTGACTTATAAATTTGTTTTCGTCTCTTTGCTTCTTTCGTTCGTTTAGTTTGTTCTGCTGTCGATTTCTCTCATTTTGTGACTTTTTCTTTTTGGTCATTTATATATATATATATATATATATATATATATATATTGTATTTTTTTTATTCCAACTTCTGATTAATTCCTTTCTCTTCATTTTTTCTTTTCTTTCTTTCGCTATGCTCTTCTTGCGATTTTCCTCTCACTCTTTGTTTCTTTCTTTCTTTCTATTTTTCGCGACTATTTTTCCCTCATTTTGTACATCCCTTCCATCATGATTTATTTTTCTGTCCCATTTCAGCGGTATTCTCCTATAATTTAGCTTATTTCTCCCATTTTATTTCTCTTTCTTTCTTTTGCTCTCTTTTTTTCACACTCTTTACTTATTACTTTCATTCCTTTGAATTTCTCTTTCAATCACATCTTCACGTCTTTCTTTCTTTTTTCTTTTTGCCACTCGCTTTCTCTCATTTTTCTCTCGCTTCTTTCTTTCTTTTTTTTTTTTGACATTCTCTCCTTTTCTCTTCCCTCTTCCCTTCTTCTTTCTTTATCTTTTTTCTTTCTTTTGACTCTTCATTCTCTTTTCACTTCTCACCTCTGTTTTGTTTTTCCTTTGCCACTACCTTCTTTAACTATTTTTTTTTAATCGTTTCACCCCAAGCAAGGCGGTAACGCCAATGATGCGCAGGGGGCTACATAAGAGAAAAAGATTAAATAGGAGGAGAGTAAAAAGAAAGACGAGCCAGTTACAGGGGGTGTCAGAGAAGGGAGCAAGAGAAGGACGGGAATGCAGTTGTGATGACAGCTGCAAAGGTAGAGTGAAAGGAAAAGATATACAGAGTGTCAAGTGGTTAACAGATGGGTATTGACATTGCATTTAAATTCCTGAAGGTTGTAACCGTCAGGAAAGCAAAAATATAGAAGAGAGTTCCACAGGCGGAAAGTGCGAGAAAAGAAGCTGTTGGAGTAGAATTATCGGCTGCATTTGGCTGATCTGACTGTGAATGGGTGGGACCCAGTTGCCAGTCTGGTTGCACGAGTAAACTTATGTCGCAAGGGCACCAGTGACTTAAGTTCGTCGGAGCAGAAGTCATGAAAATATTTATAGAACAGGCAGAGTGAAGCCACATCCCGTCGAGCCGCAAAGTCGGTACCTATCACATTACTGATTATCCTTTGGAGCCTGTCAGGAACACTGAGATGGACTGCGGAAGCGCCTGACCATATGTAACAGCAGGATGGATGGTTGATTTGTAAATGTGCAAGATAGATTCAGGCGGACAAACGAAACATCCTGGCACGACACAGTTATCCAACCTTTTTAGCAGTGGATTTAGCTATTGATTCAATACTTGTTTCTTTCTTTCATTTGCAACTCTCTTTCTCTTAGTTTTACCACCACGTTCATTTATTCTTTCTTTCTTTCTTTCATTCTTTTTTTCTTTCATTCATTCATTTATAACTTTCTTTCGCTGAGTTTTACATCATTTATTCTCATTCATTTGGTTCTGCTTAATCATTTCCTCTATTCTTTATTTTTTCTTTCTCTTCTGTCTGTAGTAACTTTTCTTTTTATACATTTCTTAGGTAAATTTTCGTTTTAGCTCCCGACGGCTTTTCCCCCTTCAAATTTTCCAAAATAGCATTATTTCTGTGTAAATTTATATGCTGAACTCAAATCAACAATTAGTTATTGAAGAAACCTACCTTTTTTGATTTGAAAGTCCATAAAAAAAAAAAACTATATCTCTCACTTTTTCTCTCCCGTAACTCTAACGCAGTCATGTAATTAACTGCTGAATGTCTTTCGGCGTAGGACAACAAATTTCGGTCGATATTTGGTCGATTTTCTTCTTTTACTGAAACTTCCGATGATGTACTTCCTTTAATGAAAGTAATTGTATTTCTACGCTTATTACTTGCATTACAGGAAGTACATCGCCGGAAGTTTCAGTAAAGGAAGAAAATCGACCAAAAATCGACCGAAATTTGTTGTCCTACGCAGTCTGTCATTCTGCAGTTAATTGCATTACTTCGTGAGAGTTACGCTAGAGAAAAAGTGCGAGATATAGTTCGTATTTTTATGGACCTTCAAATCAAAAAAGGTAGGTTTCTTCAATAACTAATTGTTGATTTGAGTTCAGCATATACATTTGCACAGAAATAATGCTATTTGGGATAAATTTGAAGGGGGAAAAGCCGTCGGGATCAGTTTATTACTTCATAACAATAGAAAACGGATCCCCCACTTTATGCCCAGTAGAAGTTTTAATCATGTTTCCATCTATTATATTCATTCAGTCATTAAAGTGCCATACGTGATACACGCTTGGGCGATCATGTCTCGAAAGAGACATGACTGACTGGGCAGAAGATCATCCTGCAGTAGGTTGCCATTGCTTTCTGCGGTAGACTGGTTGCCGACCAAGGCTATAGAACCCAGTGTGTCCTATTATTTAACCCATAACTGGAAGGAATAGACGCATTAATACCTTTGCCAAGGATATTTGCGCGTAAGTGAATGCAATGAATTCAGCTGGAATTCGCACTCGGCTCCCCGATTTCTCGTTCCGAGCCGATATCCAATGCACCACAATGCACATACATCTATATCTATAAAAGTGATAAGAGTGGACGTTGTGTAAGTAGTTGTTTGCTTGAAAGATTCGACATAGCGTCTGCTATATCTGTGGAACTCTCTTCCATATTCTTACTTTCCTGAAGGCTACAACCTCCAGGAATTTAAATGCAATGTCAATACCCATCTCTTAACCACTTGACATCCTGTACATGTGTGCTGGGTGCGTGTGTGTGAATTCTTGCGTATATTTTATCTGCTCTGTCCCTAATATTGAGCACTTTTAACCGTAATTATAGCACACCCTAAAACTATATTTTATCGCACACACACACACACAGTTTTTAAGGTGTGTTATATGATTAGAGTGCTCTCTGAAAGGGCAATACAAATGAAGAAGGATTTGTACCTATGTTTAACGATTATGCAAAGGCGTTTGACAAAATACGCCACAAAGAATTGATGGAGATGCTCAGCGGCCTCGACATATTTGGGAAAGTCATAAGAGTAATTAAGAATCTCTACTGGCAGCAAACTACCTACATACGGGCAGGTAATGAATTGAGTAGATATACGAAGTCAGCAGATATACAAACATAGAAAGAGGCGTAAAACAAGGATGAGTCTTTTCACCGGATCTGCTGAACTTGTACAGCGAGACTATTTTGAGGATCCTAGATGTTATCGGAAGACACAATCTGAATAACATACGCTACGCAGTTGATACAGTGCTGATTGTAGATACAGAAAGGAAACTACAAGACCTCCTGCAGAAGGTAGATTAAGAGGGTAACAAAAAAGAACTACAAATAAACTGCAAGAAAACCAAATGCATGGTCTTCAGCAAAAAGAGCAGCCCAAAATGCCAAATACAGTTGGGAGATACTAAAATCAATCAGGTAAAAAAATTTCAATACCTGGGAGGTGTTCTAACAGAAGACGGAAAGTGCGACACAGAGATCCGAAGGCGAATTGGCATGGCGAAGGATGCGTTCCAGAAGCTGAGTAAAGTATTAAGACACAAGAAACTTTCACTGGAAACAAAGAAGAGAGTACTGGATTGCTATGTGATATCAGTTCTTCAATATGGCAGTGAATGCTAGACAATATCCTCAAAAAATGAAGGAAAACCTGGAAGCAGCTGAAATGTGTTTCTACAGAAGGATGCTGCGGATATCATGGACCGAGCATGAGAGCAATGACGAGGTTTCGGAAAAGATGGAAACAAAAAGGAAATTAATACTGAGCATCAGGAAGAGACAACTAAAGTTCCTGGGACATGCAATAAGGAAGAAGGGCTTGGAGAACCTGATACTAACAGGCCAGATAAAGGGAAAAAGAGACAGGGGAAAGCAGCGGATAACATATTTGAAGGGCCTGAGCAGGTGGATGACTGAACGGAGGTTGCGTGGTGTTACAGGAGAAAGTGTGCTAAGAGCCACCAGGAATAGGGAGACGTGTAAGGCCATGATCGCCTACGTCCTAAAAGGACAAGGCACATAGATGAAGAAGAAGACACTATACGGATATAAATGCTCAATGTTCAGAACAGAGCCTAGGTATATAGAAAGATAAGCACTGAGATCAACGCCGAGTGGCGACAATCTATTTCATGCTTGAACGAAATCTTCAGGCTATATATATATATATATATATATATATATATATATATATATATATATATTAATCATATCACCCCGAGCAAGGCAGTAACGCCACTGATGTGCAGGGAGCTACGCAGGAGTGAAAAGATTGGAAAAGAAAAAGCCGGAAACCACATCCTAAACAGGGAACAAGGGATGAGCCTCTTCACCTGTTCAATAGACGTGTGTGGAGTGTGAACCGGGCAATATATATATAATGACAGATATTAAATAACAAATATATGTATGTGTGTGTATTTTATATATATATATTTACTCTCTCACACCCCGATTGAGCACGATGTAGAAATGGTATATTTGGAGAAACAGTAGCTACTCACGCATCTACGCATTGTTCATTCAGTAATAAATTTGAACACTCTCGGCTACTGGCGCGTGTTTACATTGTATATAACACGCTAGAGTCTGTCTTCCTCTGCTGAGCGCCTATAGGTCACTTTTTTCGAGTATCTTTACCCACACACATTTACAAAAATTTCTAAATTTTCCATAATCTTAAAGCTCATGGTAAAATGAATTCTGTTCGGTAAAAGTATCATAAGATCCTGTAGATTTGATTTTTTATGTCTAATATATATATATATATATCCGAGTGATTAAGGAACGAGGAAAAACTTACAATGTCCAAAACATTAATTCAAAACAGTGCTCGATATATAATATAGAGCTGTGAATATTTATTATAAATTATAGTTTAGAGCATATATACAAATTTTTATTTGCACATGTTCTAACCTATAATTTATAATATTTATATATATATATATATATATAAATAACGGTAGCTTTCATTTCTCTGTATACTGTTGGTTTTTTAGTTTGTTTTGTTTTCTATTTCTTGCCTTTTCTCTCTATTCTTTCCATTTATCAATTGTCTTTTCTTCTTTTTTTTTCTCTCTCTTTGGGTTTTTTTTTTCAACGAGCGAGGAATTGTTTTTTGTAAATTATCGTTACAAATGTCTACTCTTAATACGGACACGTGAGCGTCTCTGTGTAATGATTTTGAAGATTAACTGTTGTATCATTTGGGTCTGACGAACCGCAAGGTCAGCAGCGGCGGCGAAATACGTGTTACCCATGAAATTGTAGAATATCTAAAAAAATTTCTAAATTATATATATATATATATATATATATATATATATATATATATATATATATATAGTTATTGTCATCCGCAGACAGATCTGTTTCGCTGTATCACAGACAGATCTGTATCGCAGATGTACGGTGAGACTCCGATTGCGACACAACCCGGCTTCGAAACCCGACCGATTTGGCGTCAGTCGGCGACTCTACTCCTGGGCCACGGGGCGTTCGGTGGAAGAAGGCTGTCATTTTACCGCATATCATATTACGCGCCCAATAGCTAGATTGCTCAAATTCATTTTACTGAATGAGCGATGCGTACACGCTGGAGTGGCTACTGTTTTTCAAAGTCTACCTTTCTTCTAGAGTGCTCAATCACGGTGTGAGAGTGTAATTATTGTCATCCGCAGACAGATTTGTTTCGCTGTATCACAGCTCATCAGTATATATATATATATATATATATACATATAGGTATTTCCCTTCTATGACATTTAGTGGTTTGGATTACTTTGTTTGGATTATTTTGTCTTTTTTTCTCATGTCTTAGTGTAAGATACTCAATAGTAAGAAGATAAATATATATGTTGCTGTCATTTTAGACGGCACGGGACCACTCTTTTAATATAATTATGCTAATATTATACAGTTTATGCGCATCTATCAATTTTCTGTCCTGCTTCCATGATGAGCACTCCGGCTTATAACACTGCGTGTACCACAGCTCATTGCACTGTTTATACTATTGGTCTATATACCACTTCTTATGACAGTGCGTTCGCTTCCTACCGAAGAGCACATTTTCTTTATTAAACATTTTCAAATTCTCAGGCAGATAGGCGTAATACACAGTGTTTAAAACAAGACTAAAAATACGAGTGTCCACACGTTTGAGATATATATATATATATATATATATAAAGAGAGAGAGAGAGAGAGAGAGAGAGAGAGAAGTGTATCAAAGATACTTTTCAAACTTTGGAAGCGGGTTTTAACATCGAAGCAGGGAGAAAAGTTCCTATAAACATATATCAAACCTTAGTTTTTGAGTTATCAAATTTATAGAATGTTTACGGTAGATGGCGCTGTGTTGCCATGTAGACTAGGTTACATTTGTCATTCGTGTACATTTGTGGGGAGTCTGTCTTCAACGTTTAACGTAATAGTAATAAGTTAACTGAGAAATGTTCTGTTTAACAATGACAATTCATCTCGGGAGCAGGCAGATATGATTTTTACATATGGTTGCGCGAATGATAGACAATGTGTATGCGCGCGTGCGTCCTGTTTTTGTTTTTTGTTTTTTTTGTTTGTTTTTTTCTGTGATTTTAGATTCTTGTTTTTCTCGCAGTGCTGAACAGGAAATAGAATTGCAGACTATCTGAAACATTTCTTCGAGGTTTTTTTTCCGGACTGATTGAGAAAATATGTAAAACGAATTTCAATTGAAGAATATACGAATTTACAGAAAATCGATGAACAATGAATATTTCTGTTTCTTTAATTATCTTCTCTACTGACTTCGTTCAAGTGCCAAGGGCTGATCAATTTCTATAACTCTATCGATCTGGCCGTCTATATATTTCTCTTTATTTATGGCAGCCATTTCGCATTTGTTTGTCTGTCCGTCAGTGAATGTCTGTTCATTGAGACGCAGCAGAAGTAGTTCTAATCAACTGTATGTTTTTGAAGATTGTATAAGACTCTTCGTACGAGGTATTTCGATACTTCAACCTTTTCTGAACAATCTCTAGCGCTGATAGCCTGTTACGTTTTATAGCATCACAATCAGCCCACTGCTGGTCATCCGATTCAGACTTATTTCAAACAAGAATTACTCAGGCTTCTTTTGATGTTCCGTATCCTTTCCTTGAATTAACTTATGCACAAATACTCTTGGGAAAGGTATTAATCCGTCTCTTCCCTCCAGTTATGGGTTAAATAGCAGGACAGATTGGGTTCTATAGCCTTGCCTGACAACCAGTCTACCGCAGAAAGCAATGGCAACCTACTGTGGGATAATCTTCTGCCCAGTTATTCATGTCTCTTTCGAGACATGATCGCCCAAAGCGTGTATCACGTATGGCACTTAACTGACTGAATATAATAGGTGAAAGCATAATCAAAGTTTCTACTGGGCATAAAATGAGGGATCGGTTTTCTATTGTCATGAAGTAGTAAACTGGTCCCCCACTAATTACTACCTATTAATATAATAATATAATCCACCTCTTTTTCCTACAGCTTTGGGTCGAATAGCAGGACTGACTGGGTTCTATAGCCTTGGTTGGCAACCAGTCTACCGCAGAAAGCAATAGCAACCTACTGCTGGATAATCTTTGCCCAGTCAGTCATGTCTCTAAAGAGACATGGTTGCCCAAGCGTGTATCACGTATGGCACTTAACTGATCCCTTCAAGGCGTGGGTGATCAGATTCTCCACAATTTCTTATCATTTTTATCTTTTAATAAGGTTTTGTCATTTTCGTTATCTTTCCCAAACTCTATTTTTCGGTTCATTTACACAAGTTAATTCGGTAAATTACTCACTGCTTTCATCTGCGCCTTTCATTATGTCTTTTGAGTGTTAAATTCTCCAAGCCGTATTTCCTCGTTACGTGTACTAAAAATTACAATTGGATCTTTCTAATCCTAACTATTACTGTATTTTGCTTTTTATTTTCTTTATAAATTCCTAGTTATTCACATGTTCAGTCTATGATATTCTCAGCATCCTTCTGTAGAATCGATTTTATTTTGCTTCGAGGATCTTTTTCATTTGTAAGATTGTCCTGTATTCCCCACCATATAGGAGGACTGATATTATATAACAGATCAGTACAATTTTTAAAAAATTTCTAAGTAAATTTTTCTGTTTCATAATTCTTTGCTCACTTTTGGAAGGCATTTTCGCTATTCCAATGCGTCTTGGATTTCAGAGTTGGATTTTCCGTCCTTTGTTAAAAGAAAATCCTCAGATATTTCAATTGTTGTACTTGTTAGATTTTGTTATCTTCAATTTTCCTGGTCCTTAATACTCTGCTTAGATTATGGAAGGCACCTTTCGCTATTCTAATAGACCTTACGATTTCAGTTTCACACTTTCCGTCCTCTGTTTAAAATCTTCTTAGATATTTCAATTGTATTGTTAGATTTTGTTATCTTCACTTTTTCTGGTTCTGCATCTTTCGCTATCTCAATGCATCTTTGGATTTCAATGTCACACTTTCCATCCTCTGTTAAAAATCTTTCTAAATATTTAAATTGTTGTGTTTCTTTTACTTCGTTATCTCTAATTTGTAATTTGTTTCCTTTCGGTAACAACTATGCATTTTGTCTTCTTGCAATTGATGTTTAGTCCTTTTTTCTCGACTCCCTTCGTCACTGCCTGTATGAGATATTCCATGCCTTTTACAAAGGCATTAGTGCAACTGGGAACGCAATTGATTCGGTAAGAATTTGAACTCGTCTCACCGTTTCCACTTTCTGTGCTAACAACCGTTACGCCATTCGCGAACCCTTCATCAAATTAGTGAAGTTAGTGCTGGATTGCTATGTGATGTCTGTCCTTCGATATGAAAGTGAATGCTAGATGATCTGATCAAAGATGAAGGAGAGGCTTGAGGTAGCAGAAATGTGGTTTTACAGGAGGATGCTGAGGATTCGATGGAAAGAGCACCTGTGCAACGATGAGGTGTTGGAAAGGAGGCAAACGAATTAAAAACTGATACTAAATTTCAGGAAGAGACAAATGAGGTTCCTCATAAATACACAGTCATAACTTCACACGTAACGACAAACATACATAAAATTCAACGTATATATATATTGTTGGGACGCCCGCGCCTATTCGGCTATAATGGACTATTCCATTACTATGTAAAGTAATGGTGGCATCTACATGAGAGAGTGTGCCGTGCAGCCGATGGACAAGTCAGTCGTAGACTTCCGGTGACGACCCGGAAGTACCCATAGCTCATACTACGTCTTACGGCGGTTGAGACGATTAACCTTTATTCTTGTATTGGATACTAATAACCTTTGTAAATACTATTTTCACGGAATACAACAATTAACCTATTCCTGTTGTTGAGTTATTTATTCTTACTCACGACATAACATATATATATATATATATATATATAAGAAAAAATACTGAATTTTAAAATTAAATACATATAGGCTAGGGTTAAATAGGGACTTAGGTATTTTGAATCTTTATAAATATTTCAATAGTTAAACATTTTTTAGATGCACTTTAAAAATTTTTTCTTTAAAACAACATTTAAAAGTATTATTACAGTTAGGTTTACGTTTAAAATATCCAAAAACTCTATCGCTTTCTACGTCACGTGATGTAAACATCTCGCGATAGACGCTCCTCACGATGAACGCTTCTAGTTTAAATTTTAAATCATTTGTTTCTGATAAAAGGTCGAGGCCGGTCTGAAATATCAAATATAGAAATAAATAAATACTGTCAAAAAAGACATTTTTAAACTTACAACGTTTGAGTAGTTTTCCTATGAGGAAGGAGGGCCTGGAGAACCTAATACTCACAGGTCGGGTATATGGAAGGAGAAACAGAAGAAAGCAGCGCGAGACGTAATTGTTAGGTCTGAGCGAATGGTTGACGGAGAAGTGATACAAAGAGAAAAATTATTGCGAGCGACAAGAGACAGAGACAAGTGGAAGTTCATGATCGCCTACGTCCTGAAGGGATACGGTACATGAAGAAGAAGAAGAATAGAACATTTGATAATGAATTTCAATGCCAATCGCTGTATGTTAGAATCTAAGCATACATGCGATCGATAATTTCCCGAGAAATCCAGCTGTGTACATGATACTCTACAAGTAAATTAAGTACAAAGTGTAGAATCTTGGGAAATCTATCATTTAATATAATTAAAATAATACAATATTGCTTATTTCTACCTGCTCTCATCATGAGCACACCTCTTGCTTAAAAACACAGTGTCTACAACTAATCATAGCACTGTGCATAATTTTGTTGTTAACACTTCGTATACTCCTGGTCATAACAAACTGTATACAAGTTGGATTAACACCTACTCCTCATTACACTTATAAAACTGCATATAACACTTCGTATACTCCTGTTCATAACAAACTGTACACAAGTTGGATTAACACCTACTCCTAATTATACTATATACAACTGCATATAACACTTCGCATACTCCTGCGCATAACAAAATGTATAAAAGTGGGATTAACACCTACTCCTCATTACACTCTACACAACTGCATATAACACTTCGTATACTCCTGTTTATAACAAATTGTATTCAAGTTGGAATAACACCTGCACCTAATTACACTCTATACAACTGCATATAACAGTTCGTATACTCCTGTTCATAACAAACTGTATACAAATGGGATTAACACCTACTCCTCATTGCACTCAATACAACTGCTTATAACACTTCGTATACTCTTGTTCCTAACAAACGGTATACAAGTTGGATTAACACCTACTTCTAATTACACTCTATACAACTGCATATAACACATCGTATATTCCTGTTCATAACATGTGACATTGTCTCCCGCGGGTATATTTTCTTTTGTTTGGTTTAATACAACGGAGAGAGAGGAATTAGTATTAGAGTTATTATTAGTTGTGCTTTATTGTAATTCGCGATGTGAGCCTATGTAAAAAACAATTTTAATACTATCATATATTTGTAAAATCCGGGGATTTGATAAATTAGCTGACAATTTCAAAGAGAGAGGGAACTATAGTATTTTTTTTTCTTTTTCATCATAGTTTTCTTTCTTTTTCATATACGATACGCATTATTTTGGTCTAGGTAGAAATTTGACAAAATGGTCGCAGTATTAATAAAATGTCAGGATCTACTTGATGAAATCAAGTAGGGTTAGATCCCCCAACAGATGTTCCTCAGAACAGAAAATTTGTGGGAATTGAAAAATCTAAATATGATGTAATCGAAAGGAAGAAGACAGAAAGACATTATGTCATGTGAGCTGTTGATATTTCATTCGTCGATCCACGCCCCCACCCCGCAAATAGAGTGGGTGGAAATAGAGTTGGTTAAAAACTTTTAATCGGCCGATTCCTCCGAGAGAACTGGGGATGGTTATAAAAATCCGAACTCGGCGAGAAAACTCAGCTTTTAGTTGTTGGCTGGAGAGTAGTTTTTGTGAGTCGAAATGTAACGACCGTGGAAAAGGGTACCCAACTCGGGGAGCCATGACCCACGGCCGGTCGCCTACCACAGAACTTATGGCTAAAGAGTTAATGTCGAATGAAAACTGCCGCCAGTTAACTTAAAGAGTTAATTTTGAATAATGCGCCTTCGATAGGAATCCGGAAAGAATGTTATTGTTTTTTTTTAATTATGGGAGAATAGAAATTTCTGATTCCTCGTTCACTCTACTTCGGTAAACTCCGTTAAACTCCAGTAAACTCCGGATAGAACCCGAAAGGACTTTGTTATTTTAGAAGTTGCAAAGAATATTGAAAGCCCTGGTTACAGATATATGTGAAAAGACTTTAATGAAAATTTAATGAATACATGAAAAGACTTTAATGAAAATTTGATAAGCTCTGTTTACTTTAACGAAACTTTAAAAAGACATTTTTATTTAAGGATTGAAAGCGCTGATTTTTTTAAACGAACTCTCTCTCTCCGTTGTAAACTAGCATTCCGACAACTGTATTATCATTCCGACAACTGTATTGTCTGCTCCTGTGATTAATAATTGTTTTTTTTTTTGTTTTTTGTTTTTTATAAAGACATTCTTCGTAATTCTCCAGGCGTGTTCACCCTTATTCATTTATTTTATTAATTTTTTTTTTTTTTTGGTGCCGTGTTTATTTTTAACCACAAGTGTACACAAGTGTCCGGTCTGGTTCTGGTGGAAAGACGGCTACTGAAATTGCACAACACGACTTTCTGAGATCAATTCACAACGTGGGCAGTGGTTCGTTGTTGCAATAGACGTCTTGAAAACCAGCTTTTGTGACGAGATCATCACGTTCAGCAAGAGCGGCCCGAAAGCGTCGACACAGCGGGTACCGTTTCGACATCATCACAGCGGGATCCGTTCCCGAACCAGCAAGCGACCGAACCAACCGGTTCACAATTGGTGCCGTCACGACCGTCGATGAGAAAAGCGTCACAACCAGCCAGCCATCGGGCGAAGTGTTACAATAAACTGCATGCAAGTTGAATTAACACCTACTCCTCATTACACTTATAAAACTGCATATAACACTTCGTATACTCCTGTTCATAACAAACTGTACACAAGTTGGATTAACACCTACTCCTAATTATACTATATACAACTGCATATAACACTTCGCATACTCCTGCGCATAACAAAATGTATAAAAGTGGGATTAACACCTACTCCTCATTACACTCTATACAACTGCTTATAGCACTTCGTATACTCCTGTTCATAACAAACTGTAAAGTGGGATTAACACCTACTCCTCATTACACTATATACAACTGCTTATAGCAGTTCGTATACTCCTGTTCATAACAAACTGTATACAAGTGGAATTAACACATACTCCTCATTACACTCTATACAACTGCTTTTAGCTCTTCGTATACTTCTGTTCATAACAAACTGTATACAAGTGGATTAAGACAAACTCCTCATTACACTCTATACAACTGCTTATAGGACTTTGTGTACTCCTGTTCATAACAAACTGTAAACAAGTGGGATTAACACCTACTCCTCATTACACTCTATACAACTGTTACAGCTTTTCGTATACTTCTGTTCATAACAAACTGTATACATGTGGAATTAACACCTAATTCTCATTCCACTCTATTCAACTGCTTATAGCACTTTGCATACTCCTGTTCATAATAAAGTGTGTACTAGTGGTATTAACATCTACTCTTCATTTTACTATCTATTCTGCTGCCTATGACAGTCAGTGTACTACTGTTTATAACATAGTGTCTGCAGGTTATATTAAGATTGTCTTCTGATTACACTGTCTATACTAGTGCTTATAACTGCGCATACCACTGTTTTGTAACACAGTGTATAAAAGTGGTATTAACACTCTGAACACTGTTGCTCATAATCCTTGTTACATATACTGTTGGTGGTAATACAGTGTAGAGTAATGCTCATAATAGTTAGCCTACCACTGCTGGTAATAATGTTGGATGCAACTAATATTTTTTCTTTTCGTTGTCCTGTCATATCGTCTAACACTGTAGTTTAATAATGACAGTGTTTAGCAGGAAAATATATTTCTTCTTTGTCAATTTTATCGTGAGTTCAAATTAAATAATGTTTGTCACAACCGTCAGTTGTCCTGTACGTCTTTTTTTTCTGTCTGTTTGTGATAGTATGACGATGGGAAATTCCTTTTCCGAAGTGGTTGTCGGGTGTGTAGGAGGGATAATATCTGAAGTTAACAGAAGGAACAAGTAAAATGAAGTGAGAAAGAAAGTCTGTCAAAAGGAAGAAAAAAAGGATGATGTGAATGTGAAAGGGAAGAAAGAGAAGACTGAATAAATAAGGGTAATATGAAATTGAGAGCAGGGGGAGAAGATGAAAGAATGAGAAGAAATGAAAAAGAAAACGAAGGGAATAAAGAGAGAAAAACTGGATTTAAGAGAAGAAAAAAAGAATGAAAGAAAGAAACTGAATGAAATGACAGAAAAGGAAAAGACAAATCAAAAGAAAATGAATGAAAGAAAAAACAAAGAAAAATAGAAAAAGAAACTCGAGAAAAGGTCAAAAATTGAATGAATGAATGAAACTGAAAAATACATATTTTTTAAACAACCTCGAAGAAAAATTTTAATGAAAGTATTAAGAGGAAATAGGGAAACGGTAAGAAAGAAAGAAAGAAAGAAAGAAAGAAAGAAAGAAAGAAAGAATGGAGCAAGGAAAGAAAGAAAGAAAGAAAGAAAGAAAGAAAGAAAGAAAGAAAAGGGAGGGTATATAGAAAGAATGAAAGTATAGTGGGCAATATAAAAGAAAGAAAGAAAGAAAGAAAGAATGGAGGGGAGGGAAGAAGGAAGGAAGGAAGGAAGGAAAAGAGGGTATATAGAAAGAATGAAAGTATATACAAGTGGGCAATAAAGAAAGAAAGAAAGAAAGAAAGAAAGAAAGAAAGAAGAGATGTAGATAGAAAGAATGAAAGCATCGTGGGCAAAATAAAAGAAAGAAAGAAAGAAACAAACAAACAAACAAACAAACAAACAAACAAACAAACAAACAAAGAATGTAAGGGAGGAAAGAAAGAAAAAAGAAAGAAAGAAAGAAGAGAGTGTAGAGAGAAAGAATGAAAGCATCGTGGGCAAAATAAAAGAAAGAAAGAAAGAAAGAAAGAAACAAACAAACAAACAAACAAAGAATGTAAGGGAGGAAAGAAAGAAAAAAGAAAGAAAGAAAGAAAGAAAGAAGAGAGTGTAGATAGAAAGAATGAAAGCATCGTGGGCAAAATAAAAGAAAGAAAGAAAGAAAGAAAGAAAGAAACAAACAAACAAACAAACAAACAAACAAACAAACAAAGAATGTAAGGGAGGAAAGAAAGAAAAAAGAAAGAAAGAAAGAAAGAAAGAAAGAAAGAAAGAAGAGAGTGTAGATAGAAAGAATGAAAGTATAGTGGGCAAAATAAAAGAAAGAAAGAAAGAAAGAAAGAAACAAACAAACAAACAAACAAACAAACAAACAAACAAACAAAGAATGTAAGGGAGGAAAGAAAGAAAAAAGAAAGAAAAAAGAAAGAAAGAAAGAAAGAAAGAAGAGAGTGTAGATAGAAAGAATGAAAGTATAGTGGGCAAAATAAAAGAAAAAAAAGAATAATTGTTCATGAATATGAAATAGATTTTACTATACAAAACAAATGACGTCTACGTTGGGCTAAAATGACCTCCCACTCGGAATGTAACCGAACTCAATCGATCAGTTTAATGTCTTTCCTTTATTCAGTAAACAACGAAAGGTTGAAGGTCAGTGAATGGGCGTAACAGTCGGAGTTCGTCTCCGATTCATTTATCGCAAATCATTTTGCATTACAATGTTTTCTTTTCCACGTGGATCTTTGCAAACCATCCGATCCTATTTACTCATCATTTACTGGTCATCTTCACTACTTTTTAACTTCACTTGGCCGGACACCTGACGAGAGGCACCACAATATACTTACCTGACTTCCCTATTCACTCAGAACGTTCGGTCGACATCAAAGCGTCTTTTTAATCCTTTCCACACCGTTCGAACCAATACAAACGGCTTTTTCCTATCACCTGCCAAGTCATTTATTTTGAAATGCTATTCTGTTTTTTTTTCTTCTTTCCTAAAATGGTCTGCTATGATTCATCGTTGAAAGACAATAATGTCTTAAAATTATTTTGAAAATTTTGAACCTTATTTTCAAGATGTTACCTTCAAATATAAGAATATATGGGAGAGTATGAGAAATACATTTATTTTTTAAATTGTCTGCTATGATTAATCATTTAAAGGTAATAATTTCTTAAAATTATTTTGAAAATGTTGAACCATATCTTCAAGATGTTACCTTCAAATATAAGAATATATTAAAAGATATGAGAAATACATTTATTTTTTAAATTATCTATGATTCATCGCCTAAAGATAATAATGTCTTCAAATTATTTTTAAAATTTTGAAACTTTTTTTCAAGATGTTACCATAACATGACATGCTCTAAGAATATGAGAATAGTCTCAGTCAGTTAGTCAGTTAAGTGCCATACGTGATACAAGCTTGGGCGATCATGTCTCGAAAGAGACATGACTGACTGGGCAGAAGATTATCCCGCAGTAGGTTGCCATTGCTTTCTGCGGTAGACTGGTTGCCAACCAAGGCTATAGAACCCAATCTGTCCTGTTATTTAACCCATAGCTGGAAGGAATAGACGGATTAATACCTTTTACAAGGGTATTTGCGCTTAAGTGAATACAATGGATTCAACTGGAATTCGAAATCGGCTCGCCGGTTTCTCGTTCCGAGCCGATATCCACTGTACCACAACGCACATCCATTTCATGCATTCAGTCAGTTAAGTGCCATACGTGATACAAGCTTGGGCGATCATGTCTCGAAAGAGACATGATTGACTGGGCAGAAGATTATCCATCAGTAGGTTGCCATTGCTTTCAGCGGTAGACTGGTTGCCGACCAAGGCTATAGAACCCAATCTGTCCTGTTATTTAACCCATAACTGGATGGAATAGACGGATTAATACCTTTCCCAAGGGTATTTGCACGTAAGTGAATACAATGGATTCAACTGGAATTCGAACTCGGCTCCCCGGTTTCTCGTTCTGAACCGATATCCACTGTACCACAACGCAGTCTAATGAATGACAAAATAGAAAAAAATTCTTATGTAACATTTTTCGACTTTGGAAATGAGTTTTTAAGATTAAATAATGCTTTTTTTGATCGAATCATATATATCTGAGGAGGGAACACTGGAATATAAAGAACATTCTTAAAATAATAAGCTGCTTAAAATACATTTTTTTCCTATGCTTTCTCAAACCTCTGACGGTAACTCATGCGAATCGAAAGCTTGAGCTTAATACAAATTTTAAGGTGTTTTTAACATCATATTAGAAAAAAATATCAATAAAATGTCCATTCTTTTAAATTATATGTATATATAGTTTTGATTTGTGATAATATATAGCGCCAAGATTTTTCTTTACTAATAAAGTGTATTTTGACAAGCAGTTTTTCTATCGTAAAGTACTCGATATCTGGATGGAGATAGAACGTTGATAAGTACAAAGAGTTTGTCCCTTTAACTAAGCAGATTCGTACCGACTTCGAAGTTTCGTAAGAACACCGCTATGATGTTCTCACTCGTCAGGTCTGTTTGCCCTGACGAATGAGAACATTATATGACAATTTCCCCTTTTGATTGGGTCTATATTTTTTCAGCTTCGGTTCAATATTCAAAATTTCTATTGCTGTTCTTTTTCTCTTACCGTAAAGCGTTGGTTCAACAATTTCTGATGGTGTGGGTACGTCAATGTGTCATACAATATTTCCGCAGTTACCACTTTTCGAAGACTTTCTAAATCAGTGAATCTTCATTTAAACTGATTAAGGTGTCACTAATATTCCCACCCTTGTCCCCGTACGATGTATGTCATTTTGCCAATCTGCTTGTTATAACGCCATCTTCCCTGAATTCTTTTCCATCTTGATACATTTTAAGAAACGCCTTATCTCCAAGTCTGAAGTATTTACATGTATTGTTATTTCTTGATGCTCCCGCCTTACGTTATGGGAATAATTTATTAAAAACGGAATTAATCTTCCTGGCGAGCTTCAACTCTGCAGGCGACATTCCAGACACGGTTTTTGGGTTTGATATTATTGTAAAAACACTCAGAAATTGTTGTAGCATCACTTCATCTGATTTTCCTCCGACTTTTTTTTAGTGTCCTTTTAAATGTAGCGACAAACCGTTCGGTTTGTCAGTTTGATCTTCGGTGATAGGAGAGCATTGCCATGTGTTCTATTGCTAATGATTTACAGAAAACTTTAAATTCACTAGCCGGTAATTGTGTCCCGTTATCGGAAACAATAGAACCAGGTACATCGAACCTTGCAAAAAAATTGTGTAACAAGTTTATCGTTACCGTAGTAATCTTCTACATTTTAACATTTCTGGCCATTTCGTGTAACTATCAACTACCACTAGATAGTATGCTTCGTTTAACGGTCCTGTGAAGTCTATATCTATCCTAGACAATGGAATATCGGTTTTCGGCCAAGGTAGAAATTTTATAGGTGGTAACTTAGCTGCCAGAGTACAACCTCTGTATAATTTCACTAAATGTTTAATATCTTTTAGCCTATACGAATAGCACCTCATTAAAGATTTCATCCTAGAAATTCCTGGATGTCCTCTGGGAAATTCTTTTAGTACACGTTTTACCAGCGATTCTGGTATCACAATTGTTTCTGCGCACATAAGTACATTATTGCATAATTAAAATGAGTTATTTCCAGTAATATTCACTTTTCTCTTTATTTTTTCTTTAAGTCTTATTTGCTTCTTCATTTTTATCATGAAATCGTTTTTTTCTGGTTCAATTTTTATTTCCTCTAATATTCTGGGCAGTTCCCTTACTGTATTGTATAATACATTATTGATTTCATTTTCGGCCCTTATCGCCGCCATTACTGTGTCCACAAGTGGTTTGCAGAATTTTGATATTAGATAGATAATCTGTTTGCATGACTTAATTTTTCAGATGGTAGAAACTTCATTTTATAATTATAGTTTAATAAAATAGTTCCTCAGCGCCGCAGTCTATTCGCTATATGTGTGGGAACAGCCTTTGTTGATCTATACATGGACACTAATGGACGATAGTCTGCCTGTAATATGAATTCTTTACTTTTTCATAGCAAATATGATGGCAAATGCTTTCTTTTCTATATGACTGTAGCTTTTTTAAGTTACTATTAATTATCTTGAAGCAAGAGCTATTGGTTTAGTTTTTTCGTTTTCATATTTGTGTAGTATCACCTCTCCAATACCTGAATCACTTGCATCTGATACAACCACAATCTTTAATTTAGGGTCAAAATGAGCTCGTGAGAAGTCCGATATTAAGACTTTCTTGATCTCTTCGAAAGCACTTTGACATTTACCTGACCAAATCGATTTAATATCTTTCTTTAACAGGTTATTCATGATTGTCCTTAATTCATGCATGATTGGTATATATACATGATAGTAATTAGCAACCCCTGAAGATGCTCGTAACTTATATTTGTTGGGGTAGACATATCATTTATTGCGCTCGACCTTAAAGGATCTGGTCGTCTACGGTTTGCATCGGTAATTTGTCCAAGAATCTTAATTCTGGATATAAACAATTCGCATTTTTCTTCAGTCAGTTAAAGTGCTATACGTGAAACACGCTTGGGTGATCATGTCTCGAAAGAGACATGACTGACTGGGCAGAAGATTATCCCGCAGTAGGTTGCCATTGCTTTCTGCGGTAGACTGGTTGCCGACCAAGGCTATAGAACCCAATCTGTCCTGTTATTTGACCCATAACTGGAAGGAATAGACGGATTAATACCTCTCTCAAGGGTATTTGTGCGTATATAATTGCAACGAATTCAACTGGAATTCGAACTCGGCTCTACCGATTTCGCGTTCCGAGTCGATATCCACTGGACCACAACGCACATTGTACTCTTTAATTCTCTCAAATACTTCTTTTACATTTTCCGTATGTTGATTTCGAGTTTCACTTTAAATAAGTAGATCATCATCTAAATATTTTTGTGCACAATCCAAACAGGCAAGCACTGCATTCATCTGTTGGAATATGTTTCGCGCTATCGTTATACCGAAACAAAGCTGGTTAAATTTGTATCGTCCTCTATGAGTATTTACTGTTAATAGTTTTGAGATCTCTTTGTGTACTAGTAGGTAAGCATCTAAAAGGTCCAATTTAGAGAAAAAAAAATTAATTTGTCAAAACTTCCTCTGGACTTGGTAACAGAGAGTTGTACTGTTTCAAACTTCCATTTAGTTCCGTTGAAATATACTCGGATTTTATCATTTCTTTTTTTTTATGTAAACTGTAAGATCAGAATAATCTATTTTTTATATCACACCAAATTTTTCTAGTCTCTCTAATTTTGTATTAATTAATTCTGTAGCATTTTTTTAAAAATCTACTTCTTTTGAAATGCTTACCTCCATAACTGGCAAGTATTAGAGATGGGAGGGAATATATATCATATATGCATATATACACACACACATGATAGTAATAAGCAAACCCTAACAATGATTGTAACTTTGTTATATTTGTTGGGGTGGGCATGTCTTATTTTGTTGGACATTGAAGGATCTGGTCGCCTACCATTTGCATCGATAATTTGTCCTTGATATTTAATTCTGTACCTAAACAATTCGCATTTTCCTTCACAGATCTTAAAACTGTATTCTTTAATTCTCTAAAATTCTCCTTTTGCATCTTGCGTATGCTGATTTCGGGTTTCACTTTTAATAAGTCGATCATCATCTAAATATGTTTGTACGCATTCCAAACCGGCAAGCATCGTATCCATCAGTTGGAATATGCTTCGTGCTGCCTTTTTATCAGAAAGAAAGCCAGTTAAATTTGTATAGTCCTCTATGTGTGCTTTGAGCACTCTTCGTCTACTACTATTTGTAGGTAAGCGTCTAACATGTCCAATTTATTTTAAAAAATTGCCACTATTTAATTCGGCAAAAAAACTCTTTTGGACTTGGTAATGATCAGTTACATTAATCCAAACTTTCATTTAGCCCCGTTGAAAAATCAGCACCTAAGCGGATTTTATTATTTCTTTTTTTGAACATAAACTGTCGACGATGACGATTCGGAATTGTTTGTTTTTGATATTACACCTGTCTTTTCTAGTCTTTCTAATTCCTTATTAATTGGTTCTAAACCACCAAAAGGTACACATCTTGTTGGTATAAATATTGGTGTTACATTCTCTTTTACTTCTAATTTAGCTTTTTCTGCATGTCCCAAGACATTCTGAGAAGACTTTCGAAAAACCCTGTTTTAATTCATTCTTTAATTTTGCAGTTGTCGCATTAGCACTGGAGGTAACAATATTTATTTGGTTTCAGAAAGAATTAACTGGGAGGTCCCAAAGATCAAATAATGAAATCCAATCTGTACCTAATAAATTAGCTGTATCCTTTAATACAAACACTACCGCTTTCTTAGATTTATTTTGAGGACCCTAGAAGTTATGCCGAAATTTGTCATCGGAGGTCACAATTTAAACAACCAAAGGTACGCAAATGATACAGTGCTTACAGCAGACACAGAAAGGAAACTGCAAGTCCTCCGACAGAAGGTAGCTGAAGAAAGTAACAAGAAAGGACTAGAAATAAACTGAAATAAAACCGAATGCATGGTCATCAGTAAAAAGGGCAGCCCAATATGCCAAATACACGTCGAGGATACTAACATCAAGCAGGTACAAAAATTTAAATACCTGGGAAGTGTTTTAACAGAAGCCTTAATTGGCATGGTGAATGAAGCATTCCAGAAGTTGAGTAAAGTATTAAGAAACAGGACAATTTCGCTAGAAACAAGGAAGTGAGTACTGGATTGCTATGTGTTGTCAGTTCTTCAATATAGCAGTGAATGCTGGACAATATCGTCAAAGATGAAGGAAAAACTTGAAGCAACTGAACTGTGGATCTACAGAAGGATGCTGCAAATATCATCGATCGAGCATGTGAGCAATGATGAGGTCTTAGAAATTATGGAAACGAAAAGGAAATTAATACTGAGCATCAGGAAGAGAGAGCTGAAGTACCTGGGACATGCAATGAGGAAAGAGGGCTTGGAGAACCTGATACTAACAGGCCAGATAGAGGGAAAAGAGACAGGGGAAAGCAACGGATGATATATTTGAAGGAACTAATCAGGAGGATGACGGAACGAGGGTTGCATGGTGTAATAAGAGAAGGCGTGCTAAGAGCCACCAGGGATAGGGAGACGTGGAAAGCCATGATCGCCTACGTCCTGAAGGGACAGGGTCCATAGAAGAAAAAGTAGAAGAAGAAAAGTGAAGAAATGTGAATTCACCCATAAATTTCAATTTCTTGAAGCTCTATGAGAAACTCTTTTAGAAGTTAATAAACTGGGTGCAGCTACGGGTTAAATAGCAAAGTGAACTGGAATTTCGCCTTGGCTGGCGACCGGTCTAAAAGATGAAAAATACTGGATTAAAAACCCAAAAAATACACAACAGTTGACAAATAATAAATAAAAGAAATCGTTGTTTTTTTTATTAATACTAAATGTCACAAAATACAAGGCTCGTGAGCCATTCAATAGAGTGTGAAAGTCAAAATATTAATGATGAGTGAGATGTGTGATATAAGTAAAAAGAAGGCGATAAAAAGTGGTGATAATGAGGATATGGAGGGTAGATAACGATTGAGGCTTAAGTTTAAATTGTTCAGGAAAAACTCACGGGTGTGTCTGTTCTACAAAGTGGTGATTCTAGGAAGAAAAACTTTCAAAATGGAACTTCTTTTTTAGATTTGTGACACGGGAGAAATAAGTATCATTCGCTTGGCACTTAAAAAAAGTTTAGTTATCAAAGAGATCAACTGGCTGAAAACATTTTTACTCAAATTCTTCAAAAAGTGAACTCTCTCTCTCTCCCTCTCTCTCTTTCTCTATCTCTATCTCTCTCTCTCTTTCTTTCTCAACCTTTTTTCTTTTTTACTCCTTCTTTTTTTTTTATTCATTCCGTCTTTCCTCTTGTCTGTTCATCTATGACGGTGGTATCATATCCTGTATCTTGCTGTAATTTTATTTTTTAATTATTAATTTTAACAAAACCAAACTTCCTCTTGTAAGATATTTCTAACCCAGTTAAAGACGCGTTGGAAGTCTCGCTTATTTTTTCTTTATGCTTTTTTATTTAACACCATGTATTTACCATGTTCACACACGTTTTACTTTTCTTCCATTTTTTGTATTTGCAATTAATACTTTTGTGTCCTACCCTTTCACATTCGCAGCATTTTTTTTGTTCGGAAAACATTTTAAATGCTTACCTCCACAATTATGACAAGTATCAGGTATTGAGAGGGGTTTATCGTCTTTTTTAACGTTTTGTTAGGCGTTGAAAAACGTCTATAGTCTTTTTTAGATGGTCGGACGCTATGTACTTGTGAAATGTCTCTTTCATCAATTCTTGCGGTATGGAGTTTTAGATCGACAATACGTTGACACTTTTCCGCTATTTTCAGGAGAGACAGTATGGTAATACCAGATGACCTCGACAAGTCTATTTTCATAGCATTACCTAAAAAGCCAGGAGCAAACGAGTGTGAACTTCACAGAACCATCAGTTTAATGAGCCATATAACAAAAATGATCGTCCGAATCCTGATGAATAGAGCGAGAAGCAGAATCAGGCCAGAGATAGGACAAGAACAGTGTGGTTTCGTTAAAGACAGAGGAACAAGAAATGCCATATTTATGATTAGAGCAATACAAATGAAGAAGGATTTATACCGGTGCTTTATTGATTATTCGAAAGCGTTCGACAAAATACGCCACAAAGAACTGATGGAGATGTTCGGTCCTCAGTAAAAAGGGCAGCCCAATATGCCAAATACACGTCAGGTATACTAAAATCAAGCAAGTACAAAAATTTAAATACCTGGTAAGTGTTTTAAAAGAAGATGGAAAGTGCGATACAAAGATCCGAAGGCGAATTGGCATGGCGAATGAAGCATTACAGAAGTTGAGTAAGGTATTAAGAAAAAGGACAATTTCGCTAGAGACAAGGAAGTGAGTTCTGAATTGCTGTGTTGTCAGTTCTTCAATATGGCAGTGAATGCTGGAAAATATCATCAAAGATGAAGGAAAAACTTGAAGCAACTGAAATGTGGTTCTACAGAAGGATGCTTCGAATATCATCGATCGAGCATGTGAGCAATGATGAGGTCTTAAAAATGATGGAAACGAAAAGGAAATTAATACTTAGCATCAGAAAGAGACAAGTGAAGTTCCTGGGACACGCAATGAGGAAGGACGGCCTGGAGAATCTGATACTAACAGGCCAGACAGAGGGTAAAAGAGACAGGGGAAAGCAACGAATAACATATTTGAAGGAACTAATCAGGGGGATGACGGAACGTGGGTTGCATGGTGTAACAGGAGAAGGCTTGCTCATAGCCACCAGGGATAGGGAGACCTGGAGAACCATGATCGCCTACGTCCTGAAGGGACAGAGCACATAGAAGAATTTGGGATTCATTTCTAATTTAGCAAGTATTATATATCCTATTTCCGCGTCCTTATTAGAAGTTAAGCCCTGTGCGAATATTAAGCATTTAAATATATATCCAGAGTTAATTAATTTAATTTGGACTTCTTGCATATTCGCAGTAATCATCGTCACTTCTAATTAAGTAAAGACATTGGCAACAGGTATTGAATAATGTGATCCTATCACCGAAAATTCTTGAGAGTATTACTTCAGTTTTTTAAAAATTTATCTCACCTGTTCCCCACACCATAGCTTTATTTTTTTTAACTATTTTTTTTACATACTCATCATGTTCATCAGGGAACAATTTTCTTAAAAGTAAACGAATTGTTTTTTTTTTCAGCATTCCAATGCGAACAATCCCTTTTGAAGATCCCTTTGTATCTTCTATAGTAAGCTGGAAAAGTTATTCCTTCGCTAATTAAATTAACAACAGACTCTAGAGAGAATACATCTAATGCTTCAAAAACCCCCGTTGTTATTGTTGTTGTTGTTGTCGTTGTTGTTGTTGTTGTTGTTGTTTTTGGTCATGTTGTTTTTATTACTGCACATGTTGTTCTTGTTGTTGCTTTTGTGGCGCCAACATTTAAATCATGATAGATTTTAGTTCTTCCATTTTCCTGTACTCCGCTGAACATTTCGCAGATTCATTTTTGAATAACTTCACCTGGTTGTTTCTCTGTAGTCCTACGAATGTGACGTCTTTTTGGTGAAATGGTAAATATTAACTGAATATCCTATTAAGTCGTGTAAGATACGCTTTTTTGTTTCCTCGTGTAAGTTCAAACGAATACTCGTTGCAACTTTGGTAAAGTTAAATATACTAGAAATGACGCCTTCGAACAATACTGTCAGACCTTTTTCTTTTCTCTGTCGAATGCTTATTATGAACCTTTATATATATATATATATATATATATATATATATATATATATATATAATTCCAGGTGAAGAGGACTCAAGATTTTTTTTTTATTTTGAGTGTTCTGGCATTTATTTTATTATAAGCAGTGCTCAATATAATGAGTATTATAGAGCTTAATATAATTATGTAGTTATGTATCAATTGTACATTGCAACACGGAAATTTCTATGTTTCGATATTTTTCGGGGAAAAAGGGAAAAAAGAGAAAACGTTGGTTAGTATGCATTCTTTGGGGCCAAATCCCAAAATGAATCTCCATTCTGATTAGCCACAAGAAACATCCACATACATACACAGCAAACCAATGGTTTTTGTCATTTAAATGTAAATCATCTGCTCAACTAACATCAACATTGCCTGATGATGAGAATCCATCTCGAAACATAGAAATTTCCGTGTCGCAATGCACAATTGATACATAACTATATATATATATATATATATATATATATATATATACTACAATCTTTAAATCCAGAATCAACTTTTATTTATCCCACATATTATCCTACATATTATGTAAAGAAATTTAAATACCCGGAAAGCGTTCTGGCATAGGATGGAAAGTGCGACCCTGAGATTCGATTGGCAGGGACAAAGACGCATTTCAAAAGCTAACCAGAGTAAGGAGAGACAGGAAAACCTCATTGGAAACAAAGAAAAAAATCTTAGATTGCCATGTGATATCTGTCCTTCTGTATGGAAGTGAATGTTGGACTATCTCTTCAATGATGAAGAAGAGGCTTGAGGTAGCAGAAATGTGGTTTTACAGAAGGATGCTGATAATACCATGGACCGAGCACGGGAGCAACGATAAGGTGTTGGGGAGGATGCGAACGAGAAGAAAACTGAAACTTAACATCAAGAAGAGACAGATGTGGTTGTTCCTGGGACACCTAATGAGGAAGGAGGGCCTGGATAATTTAATACTCACGGGACAGATAGAAGTAAAGAGAGACAGGGTAAAGCAGGACAAGACATACTTGATAGATCTGGGCAAATGGATGGCAGAGAGGGTTTTGGGAGAGATACCAAGAGCAAAAATATTGAGCGAGACAAGAGAAAGATCCAAGTGGAAGCCCATGATCGCCTTCATCCCGAAGAGATACAGCACATGAAGAAGAATCCTCATAAAGTGCCTTTCTTATTTCGCTTTATTAAAATTCTTCAGGAATCGTTTATTTGGGTGGCTCTTCGGCCTTGTATTTATGAACAACTAGCAGTATAGCCCGGCATTGCTAGGGTGCAATGAAAGCTTTAAAACTAATCCATGGTCCTGGAGCTCAGACTCAGTCTAAAGAATATTTGTGTGAAGTTTGGTGAAAATCGGATAAAAATTGTGGATTTGTATAAAGGACATACAGGCAGATAAACAGACACACACACAAACATCTTGCCTTTTATATATATATATATATTATCGATTTTCTGCACTATTGTAAGAACTTAAACCTTGAAACTTCTGAATATCGTTTCTTATGTCTTTATCTAGGTGTGTATCAAATTTGATTAAAATCGGACCACTCCTTCTATAACCCGATTTTTTCGATTATCGATTTTCGATATTTATAGGGTGTACCGCGACACAAAACCTAGCTAAGAACACTCGCAGACGTTTATAGTACAACTGTGTAAATTTTCAAGAAAATCGGTTCAGCCGTTTCGGAGTCTATAGGGAACGGACACACACGCACAGACACACACACAGACAAAGTTCCATTTATAAATAAGTTTAGATAGTATAAAATCAAGTGATATTATTATATGATCATTTTCAACAGTCACTCTTATCACTAATTATGATATAACTCGTGACGAAGAATGTCTCACCGCTGGGTGTTACGACTGAATACAAGACTGAGTCAAACAAGCAATATTCATGGAGACGTTAATTTATTTTATGACACTTTGAATCGTTTGTTTTTCTCCTCCACCCCTTCTCAACTCCACCCTTAGGTTTTCACTTTTAAAAATAATACCCTGCAGCTGCCCCAAATTCGGCTTACTCCTGGCTCGACCTGAAATCACCCAGCAAGAAAATAGGGTGGAGAGAAATTTGCTGGTCGGCCATGCGCAAATTTCGAGGCATTATGCCACAGCTGGCAAATGATTACAAGCCATACCGACAGAGGAAATCGACAACGATCTATGGAAGACCGTAACGGCCAAAACTTTGTCCTTTAAAACCATACTTCTTTATACTATCATTTTTCGTGAATATTTTTGGGACATTTTCTTTTCTTTTTAGCAAAAGAGAACAGGAGGTAATTACGGAAATTCCTACAAAAAAAAAAGTTGAAGAAAGGACTATCAAATAAAAGACAGAATATATTGTTTACAGCAAGATGAATAGCGTAAGATACGAACTATGAATTGGATATATAAAAAGCAGGGAATTAAAATGTTTATCTGCAATAATGTTCACCGTGTACAAGGCCGAAGAATCACTCAAGATAGAGGGTTACAGAGTAAGAGGTAAGAAGCACGGTTTATGAGGACAATGTGATTTTCTAAGAACAAGGCCAAAAGTACTGGGCGCCCTGTGATGATCAGCCTCGCTATTCAGTCATAACTGATCAAGCGAGTCAAGTTTGTTAACCATTGCACAACGTCGAGGATCCCCAATAGGATAGTTGCCCCCTGGTGGGAATACTCACCACTGTACTACAGACGAAAGTTTATGAATATATGTGGAGTAGATAATCGTTAATTCTAGATATGAACAGGTTAAGATTATGGTGATCGGAGAAGCGTCAACTTGGGAGTCGGTTCCGCAAAATAACAGTTATTTAGTGGGACTGACATTTCACTAATAGAATACAGCGGGAATGAGGGTGGTTCGCTTACAATGTGAGGGGACATTCAACGCAATTTAGCGCTTAATGTCATGGACTTGTGAAATGAAAGGAACGTAGCACGTCAGTACACTTCCGATCGAAATAGCAACAATCTGGGGCGGGGTGGCTTGCAACGTTTCCTCTTTTCTAAGGTGGAAAATAATTCATCACCTACATGGCCACGTAAAAGCATTTGGACGTTATAGATACCGGAAACTTCTTCTTCTATGGGCCCTGTCTTTTTAGGACGTAGGCGATCATGGCTTTCCACGCCTTTCTATCCCTGATGGCTCTTAGCACGCTTTCTCCTGTTACACCACGCAACCCCCGTTCTGTCATCCACTAGTTCAATCCCATAAATCTAGAATATAAATGTATAAAAACTAACATGGTCACAAACTGAGGGATCAGTTTATATATTGATTATAATATAGATTTGATCCCCCAATTTATATCAATATTATAATTTCTTATATACAGTTGGCATATATATTCTTCTTCTATGTGCGCTGTCCTTTCAGGACGTAGGCGATCATGGCTTTCCACATCTTCCTATCCCTGGTGGTTCTTAGTACGCTTTCTCTTGTTACTTCACGCAACCCATGCTCCGTCATCCACCTGATCAGGTCCTTCAAATATGTTATCCGCTGCTTTCCCCTATGTATTTTCCCCTCTGTCCTGTTTATCAAGCCATTTGATGTAGGTCTTCGTGTTGGGTCTGAGTCCCTGTGGGAAGATGAATGAAGGACTAACGTTTCCTTTACAAGTAATCACTCCAAATTAAATGATATTGAATGGATATATAATCTAAATCTTTCTAAATCCTCTGCATCGTCTACAGATTAACACCCAAATACTCTAAAATGTTCGTATTCAAGCTTCCGGATCAAATACTAAGCACTACAGAATCCTTCTTCTTCTTCTTCTTCTTCTTCTTCTTCTTCTTCTTCTTTTTCTTCTTCTTCTTCTTTGTGCCTTGTCTCTTCAGGACGTAGGCGATCGTTGTTTCTACGTCTCCCTATCCCTGGTGGCTCTTTACACACTTTCTCCTGTAATACCACGCAACCCCCGTTCTGTCATCTACCTGCTCTGGACATTTAAATATGTCATCCGCTGCTTTTCTCTGTCTCTTTTTCCCTATATCTAGCCTGTTAGTATCAGGTTCTCCAAGCCCTCTTTCCTCATTACATGTTCCAAGAGCTTCAGTTGTCTCTTCCTGATGCTCAGTATCAATTTCCTTTTCGTTTCCATCATTTCCAAAACCTCATCATTGCTCACATGCTCCGTCCATGATATTCGCAGCATCCTTCTGTAGAACCACCTTTCAATTGTTTCAAGTTTTTCCTTCATCGTCGATGGTATTGTCCAGCATTCACTGCCATATTGAAGAACTGACATGGGCAGTTTATACTCATATATGAGAGCAGTACTTCATGTTTTGGCCTCATTCGGCACTTGTAAAGACAAAGGATAACCGCGCATTGCAATAGAGATGGGTTATCTTCCAGAGGTTAAACAAAGTATTAATTAACAGACAAATATTGTAACAACCAAAAAAGGAGAGGTGAACTGTTGTGGTGCAGTGGATATCGACTCAGAACGACAAATCAGGTTGCTGAGTTCGAGTTCCAGTTGAATTCCTTGCATTCACTTACGCACAAATAACCTTGCAAAAGGTATTAAAAGAAATGGCAACCTACTACGGGATAATCTTCTGCCAAGTCAGTCATGTCTCTTTAGAGACATGATCGTCCAAGGCGTGTGTCACTTAACTGACGGAAGACCAACATTTTGGATGAAACATTGTGCAATATCAATATCTTGATTTTATCATGATGTTCTTCTTGGGTCATCCGTTTCTACCATTCTTGAAAGTCAACGACTTATTTATTTTTTATTATTTGGTTTTGCATTCGCTTACGCACAAATACCCTTTAGGGGAGGTATTAATCAGTCTCTTCGCTCCAGTTATGGGTTAAATAATAAGACCAATTGGGTTCTATACGCATGACTGGCAAAGAGTCTACCGCAGAAAGAAATGTCAATCTTCTGCCCAGTCAGTCATGTCTCTTTCGGGATATGATCGCCCATAGCGTGTATCACGTACGGCACTTAACTGACTGAATATAATAGTTTGTATTTACTAGCCTTCCCACGCAAGGCCAGATGTGACACATGGTCATTTTATAGTGGGTATTCCCGGCCATATAGCCGGACCAAAAAATGTCTGTCTATTTTTACCGAGTCGTGGTTCTACCCTTCGGCGGAACGACGACTGGGTTTGTGCTCTCTGCTAGGAAGCAGAGAGCGCCCTCTACCCGAAGGCAGAGCGCTGACAGTGTTATAGCGTCGTCAGGCGAATGCCTAAGACGTTTTTTTAATATAATCGTTGAAAACATGATTAAGGCTTCTACTGGACACAAAGTGGGGGATCAGTTTTATATTGTTATGAAGTAATAAACTGATCCCCCACTAATTTGTACTTAATAATATACTACATCACTTCCCCCTCTAGCTATGATTTAAATAACAGGACAGATTGGGTTCTATAGTCTTGGCTGGCAAACAGTTTACCGCAGAAAGAAATGACAATCTTCTGCCCAGTCAGTCATGTCTCTTTCGGGATATGATCGTCCATAGCGTGTATCACGTATGGCACTTAACTGACTGAATAAAAACGAAAAGAAAGGACGATCAATTATAAGAAGATAATGAATGGTTGTCAACAAGAGGAAGATAACGAATTACGAATATGTAAAACGAAGATATATGCCTATTAGGCTTCAAATGCTGCTCCTAACAAATGAAGAAGAGACTTGAGGCAACAGAAATGTGGTTCTACAGAAGGAGGCTGAGAATATCTAAACTTATTTATAAATGGAACTTTCTGTGTGTGTGTGTGTGTGTCTGTGTGTGTGTGTGTCTGTGTGTGTGTGTGTGTGTGTCCGTTACCTATAGACTCAGAAACAGATGAACTGATTTTCTTGAAAATTTACAGTTGTACGATAAGCGTCTGCGAGTGTCCTTAGCTAGGTTTTGTGTCCAGATACTCCCGATAAATATCGAAAATCGATAATCGAAAAAATCGGGTTATAGAAGGAGTGGTCCAATTTTAATCAAATTTGATACACTCATAGACAAAGATATAAGAAACGATATTCAGAAGTTTGAAGGTTGCAGTTCTTACAATAGTGCAGAAAATCGATAATATACATACATGTATATAAATATAGATATATGTATATTATCGATTTTCTATATATATATATATATATATATAAGGCAAGATCTTATAATATGTATCAGGCAAGATTTTATTATATATATATATATATATATATATATATATATATATAAGGCAAGATGTTTATATGTGTGTCTGTTTATCTGCCTGTATGTCTGTACTTTTTTTTTTTCAGCTGTTTTATTTTAGTTTTTGCTTCGGGTTTGGCTCTAAGTATGTATAATTGTATTTCTTAGTCTCAGCCATCATATCATTTACTCAGAGGACTTATTTAGCCTTCAAAATTCAGTTTACAACGAAAAAACTTATTTAATATCGATACCAAGAAATTAAAATTTGACTTACATCCATACATTTTTCTTTCAGTCTATGGTTTCGCTTTAACTGGAAACAACCATTGCTTTTTACTCTTTCGTGCCAATGTCCAAAGAGCTCCAGGACCATGGATTTGTTTAAAGCTTTCATTACACCCGAGTAACGCCGGGCTATACTGCTAGTCATATACTAAACATAAGATCAACGAGGAAGCTTACCACAAAATGTACTCTTACACCCTTGTGCAAATCAACAGAAACAACTTCTTTAGTTCCTTTTCTTTCACAATTCGGTCAGTTTTAAACCCACTAGAGTTGCAGGGTGTAATTGACTTTTATTTCTCAAAAAACATTGCGTCATCGTTGATTGCATCAGATTTTTATCACACCCAGACACTATTGTCTCGACTGTCGATTAGTTCTCCTACGAACATTGTCTGCGAATAACATTACTCCAAGAAAGCGTACGAAAATTGTAACGCTGCACGAACACACTGGTAAGCCTTATTGAGAAATCTCGGATATTTTTGGTGTCAGCCTTTCAGCTGTCATTCGTGTCATCCATAAGTCCAAAACGTAAAGGAAAATTCGGTCGGAAGAGAAAAGCATCACCAAGAGACGACGTATACGTGATCAGGGAAAATGTGAAAGATCCTAGGAAGATTTATTCGTTTTGTTTCAGTTAATTTGCACAAGAGTGTATGCACTTTTAGTTGGTGCAAGTTTGAGTTTTCTTTTCATGGTGTATGAGTACGTGCAAAATATCGAGATTATCTCTCTTTTCCGTCGTTTGCATATATATATAGTGAAACAGACAGACAGACAGACAGACATACAAAGAAAAAAAGACCGAGACAAAGAGAGAGAGAGAGAGAGATACGTATATATATATATATATATATATATATATATATATATATACCCTTTCTTGCCGCGATGTGTGTTATAAACCAGAACAGAGTTGTATTAAAAAAAGTGTTCAATACAAATATATTGTAGAAACCCGGGTTGCATAATAACGTGTTTATGAATATATATATATATCAAAGAACAGAACACACACCACTTACTTGTTATCCAGCCCACGTTTCGACCACGCAGGACTCTTCAGGCAAGCTAAACAGTTCATTTGTATTGTTTGTCCGCTGGTCTAACAAGCCACTATTTGGCTAGCGTTTATATATATATATATATATATATATATATATATATATATATGCAGACAAGCCTGTTTCACTATATCACAGATCTTTAGTGCAGCTAGATTAACCATTTTGCTTCAAGCCGGGATCGAAATCTGATTCGTCATCAGACGGATATCTTCTCACTGCGCTATCGACGTAAATAAACGAGCAAGAGAAATATGTGTATTTTGGTAACAATCTCTCTTTAATGGGAGTTTCGTTGGATATGAATAACAAAGTACTTTTTTTTAAAAATTTTTCTTGTATATATACGGTGTATTCTTTTCTGCACTCATGAAATGCAAAAATTGTGAAAAGTCTGTTAGTCAGGAGTGTTTTCCGCTAAACACAAAGCCATTTTTGAAGGAATTTCAAGGATTACTTTTTGTTATAATAAATCGTTTCTAAGTCTTATTGTAGACTATATAAAAAGTCGCTGAATACATCTATATTCTAAATTTCAAAATTTTATGGGCGGTGTTTAGAATTTGTCATTAGAATTTGTCATTAAGTGTTTTTTGTTTTCCATACTACTAATCAATATAAGATATGTATATGAAACAGTTTTGACAGATACGGAAAGGAAAATACACACAACTCATACAGAAAGTGGTAAAAGAAAGCGAGAAGAAAGGACTAAACATCAATTGCAAGAAAACAGAATGCATAATTGTTAGAAAGAGGAAGCATCTAATATGTAAATTGCAAATTAGGGATTACAAAATAAAAAGAGTAAAGTAATTTAAATATTTAAGAAGGTTTTTAACAGAGGACGGAAACTGTGATACTGAAATCCGAAGACGCATTAAGATAAAGAAAGATGCCTTCCAAAAACTAAGCAGAGAGATAACAAAATCAAACAAGTAAAACAATTTAAATATCTAAGAATTTTTTTTAACAGAGGACGGAAAGTACAACACTGAAATCTGAAGGCGAATTGGTATAAAAATGAAGCCTTCCAAAAGCTAAGCAGAATATTAAGGAACAGAAAAATTGGGGATAACAAAATCAAACAAGTAAAACAATTTAAATATCTAAGAATTTTTTTAACAGAGGACGGAAAGTGCAACACTGAAATCCGAAGGCGAATTGGTATTAAAAGAAGCCTCCCAAAAGCTAAGCAGAATATTAAGAAACAGAAAAATTGGAGATAACAAAATCAAACAAGTAAAACAATTTAAATATCTAAGAATTTTTTTAACAGAGGACGGAAAGTGCAACACTGAAATCCGAAGGCGAATTGGTATTAAAAGAAGCCTCCCAAAAGCTAAGCAGAATATTAAGAAACAGAAAAATTGGAGATAACAAAATCAAACAAGTAAAACAATTTAAATATCTAAGAATTTTTTTCACAGAGAAAGAAAAGACCGACACTGAAATCCAAAGTGTCATAGTGATAGCGAAAGAAGCTTTCTAGAACTTTTGCAAGAGCCACAAAAATAGTTTTGGAAAACTATGACAGTCTACACTTGAAGGGAAAAGGCACAATCAAGAAGAGGAAGATCTGCTACCCAACTGGCAACTTGATTATTCCATCCTTCCAGATGATTTATGTATTTCCCAGCAAATATCTGGTGTTGCTACCTTTTTACAGTATTAACATTAATCGGACTATTGTCCTCATCTTTATTGCCATTTGTACTACGTTTCGGCCGTTGTACACTCCGGCCTTCTTCGGGTGCTAGGAATTTGGAACCGAACCCTTTATTACAATCACTGGAGTATATCTTTCTCATTCCTTGCGTAGTGATGCCTCGATTGGAAGTCATGAGTTATCTCCCTCTAACCCTGCAAGTTACTTGTTCACCACTGTAACCTGGTATTAAATTCACAACTCTTTGGGTCAAGTCACAGGAAATAACCAACGTCTATATCCTTTGGGCCGTGTGTCCTTAAGGACAAAAACAACTGAATTTACAAATCGTAACAAAGATGAGGACAATAGTCCGGGTAATGCAAATACTGTAAATACTCCCTCATCTGAGAAATATCGACAAATAGAATGATCTATTATTATACGTAGTACAAATGGCAACAAAGATGGGGACAATAGTCTGAATAATCTTAATACTCTAAATACTACCTCATATCAGAAATATAAACAAATAGAATGATCTATTATTAAACGTCGTACAAATGGCAACAAAGATGAGGACAATAGTCCGAATAATGTAAATACTGTAAATATTACCTCATATCAGAAATATAAACAAATAGAATGATCTATTATTAAACGTCGTACAAATAGCAGCAAAGATGGGGACAATAGTCCGAATAATGTAAATACTGTAAATACTACCTCATCTCAGAAATATAGACAAATGCTACCTTTTTGTTTCCAATCTTTCTGAGACGAACAATTTTTACATTATTGTGATATAAGGAATTAATGGCTATTTCATGAATGCGGTTGATTATTGAAATCTTTCTCGTCAAGCTCAAATAATTTTAACCTGATTACTAAATTACGTATTCGAAACGTATCCTGATGGGGGTATTGCGATTTTTCTGTTATTTAATTGCGGACGCTTGTCGCTGGTTGCTGCATTCAGTTGTATTAATTGAGGCAGCAGTACTTCGAAGCAATCTTTTGATTTCCTGGAAGGCGCCCAGAATAGAGGACGCCTTTCCAATCTATATAATCAGCATCATATTCTTTGGATGATGACTGTCTTTTGCTATCGTTAGAGAGTTATCTAAATACACACATACACAGACATCAGCCTGCTTCTATCTATCTATCTATCTATCTATCTATCTATATATATATATATATATATATATATATATATATATCTGAACCTTTTCATTATCTATCTATCTATCTATCTATCTATCTATCTATGTCTGCCTTTTCATATCTATCTATCTATCTAATTTCCTTCATATCTATCTATCTATCTATCTATCTATCTATCTATCTATCTATCTATCTATCTATCTTTGCCTTTTCATATCTATCTATCTATCTATCTATCTATCTATCTATCTATCTAATTTCCTTCATATCTATCTATCTATCTATCTATCTATCTATCTATCTATCTGTCTGTCTTTGCCTTTTCATATCTATCTATCTATCTATCTATCTATCTATCTATCTATCTCTGCCGTTTCATATCTATCTATCTATCTATCTATCTATCTATCTATCTATCTATCTATTTATCTATGTCTGCCTTTTCATATCTATCTATCTATCTATCTAATTTCCTTCATATCTATCTATCTATCTATCTATCTATCTATCTATCTATCTATCTTTGCCTTTTCATATCTATCTATCTATCTATCTATCTATCTATCTATCTATCTAATTTCCTTCATATCTATCTATCTATCTATCTATCTATCTATCTATCTATCTATCTATCTCTCTATCTATCTTTGCCTTTTCATATCTATCTATCTATCTATCTATCTATCTATCTATCTATCTATCTAACCTTCATATCTATCTATCTATCTATCTATCTATCTATCTTTGCCTTTTCATATCTATCTATCTATCTATCTATCTATCTATCTATCTGTCTGTCTTTGCCTTTTCATATCTATCTATCTATCTATCTATCTATCTATCTATCTCTGCCGTTTCATATCTATCTATCTATCTATGTATCTATCTATCTATCTATCTATCTATCTATCTGTCTGTCTTTGCCTTTTCATATCTATCTATCTATCTATCTATCTATCTATCTCTGCCGTTTCATATCTATCTATCTATCTATCTATCTATCTATCTATGTCAGTCTGTTCATATCTATCTATCTATCTATCTATCTATCTATCTATCTATCTATGTTTCATTTCCTTCATATCTATCTAGCTAGCTATCTCTCTATCTATTTCATATCTATCTGTTTATCTGTTATTTTTCTTTTACTTTTTTTTCCTTTTTATTAAGAGTGGGGTTCACATTATATAAGATAAACGAGGCCTACTTTAGGTCGAGTGTTACAGAGTAAAACATACAGTTTATGCGAATATCTGGTGAAGATAACAGTTAACCTTAGATTTGAACAGGTTAAGATTGAGGAAGTGATTGAGGAAACATCCGCTTGAGAATCGGTTCCACAGAACAGTGGATCACAGGATGAAGATACTCGAGTGGAACTTACTTCTCACCAGTGGAATACGAAGGGAATATGGGCGGTTTACTACAATGTCAGTGGCAGAAGGGTTTTCAGGGTGGCAAATCATTTGTCACCTACAATGACGCGGATATGCACTATCAAGACTGGAAAATGAGGAATAGGTTGTTTCTGCCAAAATATGACAGCAGTCCTCTATATTCGTGATCTGGCTCTTGTCAAATTAGAGGATAGAACGTGGAAACCAGGTACTTTTGGAGCGGTACAGGGAACCAAACATTTTTCCTGTATCTTTAGCGATGGATCATATATATTCAGTCAGTTAAGTGCCATGCGTGATACACGCTTGGGCGATCATGTCTCGAAAGAGACATGACTGACTGGGCAGAAGATTATCCCGCAGTAGGTTGCCATTGCTTTCTGCGGTAGACTGGTTGCCGACCAAGGCTATAGAACCCAATCTGTCCTGCTATTTAACCCATAACTGGAAGGAATAGACGGATTAATACTTTTCCCAAGGGTATTTGCGCGCAAGTGAATGCAATGAATCTGGCTGGAATTCGAACTCGGCTCCCCGATTTCTCGTTCCGAGCCGATATCCAATGCACCACAACGCACATCCCATTTGGAAAAAAAAATCTTGATGAGTGAAGACATCACAATAATGCTTCCACGAAACTTCAAAGTCTGCATGACTGGAACAATTCTGCTCATTTAAGAGACTTATTTCTCCACATTAATTCTATACATATTTATGTGTGTGTGTGTGTGTGTGTGTGTGTGTGTGTGTGTGTGTGTGTGTGTGTGTGTGTGTGTGTGTGTGCGCGTGCGTGTGTGTGTGTGTATGTGTGTTTATATATATAAACACTCAGGGGCGACAGACTTTTTCAGGCTAAGCGCAATCATCAAACCACATGTGTTAAGTTTTTCGTCGGTTATTTATGTATACGTGTCAGTGAGGCATTGTGGGTAATTCAAAAGAAAAACTCAACACATGTGGCCTGATGATTGCGCTTAGCATGAAACAGTCTGTCGCCTCTTGAGTGTTCAATTCAATGTTCACTCTTTTATATTTACATACGCTCTATCTCTGATATTGAGCACTTTATCCCATAAACATAGAACACCTTAAAACTGTATTTATTCATATATATATACTAGCAATATAGCCCGGCGTTGCTCGGGTGTAATGAATGCTTTTATATATATATATTATCGATTTTCTGCAACTATTGTAAGAACTGCAACCTTGAAAATTCTGATTATCGTTTCTTATGTCTTTGTCTATGAGTGTATCAAATTTGATTAAAATCAGACCACTCCTTCTATAACCCGATTTTTTCGATTATCGATTTTCGATATTTATCGGGCGGACATAAAACCTAGTTAAGAACACTCACAGAGGCTTATAGTACAACTGGGTAAATTTTCAAGAAAATCGGTTCAGCTGTTTCGGAGTCGTTAGGTAACGGACACACACACACACATACTCACACACACATACAAAGTTTCATTTATAAATAATTTTATATATATAGAAAGACAATCGCTCCTACCCCACCCGTTAGTATGGAACAGGCTAGTCTCCCTGAAAATAAAACTCTGCGCCTTAACTCTCACAACAGATCTCAAGTGTAATGACTATAGAGAATCCATAGCTAAGTCCGCTGCTAAGAAGGTCGGTTCTCTGTGTAGGGCTAGGAAATTTTTTCCACCTGAAACTATCCTGCACATATATAATTCTACCATCCGCCCGTGCATTGAATACTGCTGCCATATCTGTTCGGGTGCTCCTGCTATCCACCTTGTCCTTGACAAAATCCAACGGAGAATCTGTAATGTGATGGATCCCGACTTGGCAACTCAGATACAGTCTCTTTCTCACCGGCGCAATGTGGTTTCCTTGTGTCTCTTCTACAAATATCTCACGGCTTCTGCTCCGATGAACTTAGCTCACTGGTAGCACCTATATATGAATTTACTCTAGCCACAAGATTAGAAACTAGAACCCACACTTTTACTTTGAAACCAATAAACTATAAACGCAAATTCTACCCCGTCAGTTTGTTTTCTCGCAATTCCCGCCGGTGGAATTCCCTTCCGTTTAATTGCTTCCCCGACAACTACAATCTCCAAGAATATAAATCTAAAGTCAATAGTCATCTCCTATCTCACTAACCTGCATCCTCTTTCTCATGCTTCTTTTTTCTGTCTACTTCACTCTCATCAGTATTCTCATCCTTTTCTTACCCACCTCCTGACACCCCCTATAACCTGTCACCCTTTCTCATAGCTTTCCTCCTATGTAAACCCCTGCACAAGAGTGGCAGTAAAATGCCTTACTTGGGGCGATATGATTATATATATATATATATATATATATATATATATATTGTATGAGTAGTACAAACAAATGGGTTAACAGTCACGTGTTCGTAGTAATTTGCTTTTTTGAAGAGTGCTCCATATGTAGGAACGACAAAAGGAAAATTTATCTGAGGCGACACGTTTCGTCCTCTGTGCCTCAGAGGATGAAATGCGTCAGTTAAGATAAGTTTTCCATTCGTCTTTATTCATACTGCCCTATGTCCTTGATATATATATATATATATATATATAAACATGTATGTCTGTAGGAGATTATACAAGATCAATTTAAATTTGTTCGATTCTAAAGTTACTCTGTGTTTCCTGTCGATTAATCTGCGTTTTATTGCCGGATATTTCACACAGCTCTCGTTATAAATTTACGATGAAATAAAGAATCCCTACTTTAATCAAGGGTTTCCAGTTTGAGAGGAAGACATTTCGGTTTTTACCTTCCTCGTAGCCATATAAATATATGCACGAATTTAAAGATACTTCATAATGTTTTTGCGCGTATAGAAATTGCATAAAATATTTAAATTTATCACTAAGATTTCTTCGTTTGAAGTATCTCTTTGTTATACTTAGCTTAGTTCGACACAAGGTCACATGTTGGAGTCAATCAGTAGAGATCAAAATAATGATGAATGAGACAAACCAGGCGCCATATTGCTTTTTCAAAGTGTGTAACAATTATTTATTTTTTTTATTCCGGCGAAGTTCCTCGTGTTTTAAAGATGACAGATTTTGGACTCTTGCACTAAAACCAGAGACAAAAATAAGGAATTCAAATGGAAAAATTCATTTTCCAAAATGTATTAAAATATGGCTAAATTTTGTGTTTTATGCTGGTTGAACTTCCAGCAACAAGCGACATTGACCAACTAGGTAATGCAACAGAATGCCACACTAACGACATTGGTGTAGGATGGTCATATTTGGGGTGATAAACACATGAAAGTCCAAGCAAACTTGACCGAATAAAATAAATAAAACTTAATTGTTAGAATACAATAAACATTTTTCTTCGCCATCTTAAAATATGCAATTGAATTTTTCAAAAT
The DNA here is from genome assembly GCA_037127315.1 of Ascarosepion bandense. Classification (NCBI taxonomy): domain Eukaryota; kingdom Metazoa; phylum Mollusca; class Cephalopoda; order Sepiida; family Sepiidae; genus Ascarosepion; species Ascarosepion bandense. The sequence goes on along the minus strand of JBBBDQ010029728.1, from coordinate 60,724 downwards.
AATGAAAAATATTTTAAACTTTTTGTTATACAGAGATAGCGAGATACATTCATAAATACATTAATGAATAGAGATAGGTAGATAGATAGATAGATAGATAGATAGATAGATAGATAGATAGATAGATAGATAGATAGATATGAAAAAGTAGATAGAAAGATAGATAGATAGATGGATATGAATAGACTGAGATAGATAGATAGATAGATAGATAGATAGATAGATATGAATAAACTGATAGATAGATAGATAGATAGATAGATAGATAGATAGATGAATAGACTGAGATAGATAGATAGATAGATAGATAGATAGATAGATAGATATCAATAGACTGAGATAGATAGATAGATAGATAGATAGATAGATATCAATAGACTGAGATAGATAGATAGATAGATAGATAGATAGATAGATAGATAGATAGATAGATAGATAGATTAACTGTCGTCTAAATTGCGCAAAAATAAAAATACTGACATCTCATTTTAACAGATATTTACAAAAATTACGCCAAAATATCTTGAAATACTAAATACTAATTTTATTCAATAAAGTCGCTATTGGCTTTTCAACCACGGCTTTCAGACTACATGTCTTCTGGACGGCCTCCTTGTTGTGACGGCCTCCTTGCCTTTGGGTCATCTTTAGTGTTACAAGAAGTTTTCTTAGTCTCTCGCTTAACTGCGCCTCACACACAAGAATCAAGGGGTCTGCAGTCTGG
>JBBBDQ010029728.1:0-57500 GCA_037127315.1 Ascarosepion bandense | reverse complement strand
ATCACCGAAGTTAAGCAACGTTGAACCTGATCAGTACTTAGGTGGGTGACCGCTTGGGAATGCCAGGTGCTGTAAGCGTATAGTGACTGATGTGCGTTGTGGTGCAGTGGATATTGGCTCGGAAAGAGAAATCAGTGAGCTGAGTTCTAATTCCAATTGAATACCCTGCATTCACTTAAGCACTGATACCCTTGGGAAAGGTATTAATCCGTCCCTTCCCTCCAGTTATGGGTTAAATAACAAGGGTAGGACTTGGGGAACCTGCTCTTATGCTCTAAAACAAATCCCATTGAATATTGATACTCGAAAAGAAAAATGTTGTGAAAATAACCTCACCCAAAATCATTAGTTATGATCTTAAATGATCCCATAAGGATTGATAGGTCGTTAAACTTCGAAACAAACTGTAATGAGTCTGCGGCCCTGTGAGAAGATGAATTCGTAATCACCATCAAACTCATCCAGCTCTTTTCTAATTCTTTGCGCTGTTGCCAAATTGACACCCAAACTCTCTAAAATGCTCGGACTGGAACTTTCTGGCGTAATTGCCAAGCGGTTACAGTATGTCGTTTCTAAATTTCTGGCAAAGTGAGTTAAGTCATAATGCTCTTTTTACTCACAAACTGTGCTCAATTGACCCGGCTATACTGCGGTCGACAAAATTAAAAACAAAGAACGTGCATGCGCAAAATTAATATATATATATATATACATTACGGAAATTAACGAAGATTGGTTATAAACAATCGACAATTTGAAATGATTTGTTTGAAGATTATTTTTGATCAATACTCATATTTAAGTAGATATACTGTTTTTAATTAAACAGTGTTATATATTTATATCTACCGGCCTGATTATTTACGATCATTTTTTTTTGTTACGAAAATGTGTCATTCGGCAGGATTCGAACCTGCGACCCCTATTCACATAGGGGAAGCTACCAGGGATCTGGCACGTCTTAGACCTCTCGACCACGAATGATCATCAGTCAAAACGAGGTTTTTAATCAAGCCCATATAACACAATTTTCGATTCATCGCAATGACTATCTGAAATGTATCGTAATGTCAATAAATGTAAACATGTTACGGAAATTAACGAAGATTAACGAAACATGGTTATAAACAACCGACAATTTTAAATGATTTGTTTGAATATTATTTTTGATCGATACTGGTATTTAAGTAGATATTTCAACGACGGTCTGGCGCTAAACGGATGCTGCTGCTAAGGTACGTTCACGGGCTGCTGAAAGCACGGAGCAGCGACGGTCTCGGCGATTAATGGACGCCGCTGCTAAGAAACGTTCACTGGAGGCTGAAAGTACAGAACAGCGGAGGGCTCGCAATTTAAGCTACCGTGCCACTACTTCAGCTTCGCGGGCTGCGGAAAGTACAGAACAGCGGTCCGCTAGGCTTGCGAGGGGCACCTCCTCCGTTGCAACTGACAGAGCATCACGTTGTCATTGTCGGGATTGCCCCTTACAGAACCATGCTTCACTGGAGCGCCTGTTCGGTAACCGGCGGCTCCCGGTTCCCCTCAGCCTCTACGTCTGTGGGCACCTCACAGCAAGCTTAGGAATCCGCATTAGGAAAAACCACTATATAGAGAGCAATGCTTCTACCCACAGTCCACAAAGACGAATGTTTGGGACAGTGCCCTCTAAATAGTATTTTCCCCTAAATAACGTGACCTAGGTAACCAGGGTGGCCAAAATTAAATTTATGATACGTGCTGCGTGAAATTTTAAGTACTTTTTCAAAACCTTAAGATATTAAGACACATTTAAGCGCTCTGTCTGCATGGGGCCGATTTGTTAATGCTCTAAGGACGGTTAAAATTACTAACAGGACTAATTTTCCTTTCCTACGGATTAGGCGAATTTTCTGAGAGATACCAATACCGTACATTGCGGAGGTTTGATCCAAAACTGCCGTGTCTTAGCAACGAGATGCAATTAGAGAGAGGCAGGGATTTGTTGAACCTGTCGCATCAGTCGAGCGCATCCACGCAATTCAGACCAGCAAGCATGGCGCAGTGAGAGAAAATGTGAAGTGAGACTAGCGTTCAGGGAAAGCTGCATGAAGAAAAAATCGTTGGCCCAAAATCAGCAGCCTCTAAATGGTTGAATGAAGGTGCTCACTCCAGCAATAGGTGCCACCAGTATAGCAAAGAAGTAATAAGGGTTTCTGCGAGTAACCCCACGACCAGCTGCAGCCTGGCACAGTGTAAGTAACCCACAAATGCACTTTCTCTCACTTGCCAGCTTCTGACTGACTGTGGTAGCGGCAGCGCCGTCTTTTGGGCAAAAGACGCTTCCTTTCTTTTTGCATTGCATGCTAGCTGTGCTGCTGGAGAAGTTCTACGGCTTAGAGATCAACCTTTCAACAACCTACGTTTTTCGTGCCACCGTCCAAAGGGTCTGAGCTTCAGGATCATGGATTAGCTTTAAAGCTTTCATTACACCCGAGCAACGCCGGGTTATACTGCTAGTATATATACACACACATATATATAGGTGTGTGTGTGTGTGTGTGTGTGTGTGTGTGTGTGTGTGTGTGACATATCAGATAAAGTATATAGTTTAAAGGACAATATGAATAAAGAATAAAGATAAATTTTGTTTTTGTCTTTATATATATGAGACTAGCAGTATAGGCCGGCGTTGCTCGGGTGTAATGAAAGCTTTAAAACTAATCCATGGTCCTGGAGCTCAGACTCTTTGGACGTTGGCACGAAAGACCAAAAAGTAATAGTTGTTTTCAGTTAAAGCGAAACCGTAGACTGAAAGAAAAATGTAAGTCAAATTTTGATTTCCTGATATCGATATCAAATAAGTTTTCTTTCGTCGTAAACTGAATTTTAAAGGCTAAATAAGTTCTCTGAGTAAATGGTATCATGGCTGAGACTAAGAACTACAATTATACCTACTTAGAGCCAAACCTGAAGCAAAAACTAAAATAAAAGGGCTGAAAAAAATACAGACATACAGGCAGATAAACAGACACACACAAACATCTTGCCTTATATATATATATATATATATATATATATATTATCGGCACTATTGTAAGAGCTGCATATCATTTCTTATGCCTATGTCTATGAGTGTATCAAATTTGATTAAAAACGGACCAATCCTTCTATAACCCGATTTTTGCTCTGGCTGGACTACTGATAAATGCTCTTTTTAAACATTTTTATCTCAGTGAATTATTTTCTCTTTTAATTAGAGTCGCATTTTTTATACCAAATCAACCAATGCGTTTTGTGGGTTGTTTTTGTGTTCATATAAAAAAAATTAGCGGACCTGAAGGAGACTACCACCACCTTTAAACTTGTTTTTTATTTTTTTATTTTTTTATTTTTTTACTTTTTTCAGTGCAATCTTATCGATTATACTCTAAACTTTTCGATTGACAAAAGAAATTTGAAAAAATTTCAATATTTCAACAATTTTAGGTGGGGGCTCAGTTTTTCATACAACGTTATAGTAAATCAATCCTCCATTTTGGAATCACTCGCCGGTACGAGATTACCACCACATGTAAATTTGTTGATTATCAATTTTTAAAAAAATTTTTCAGTGCAATCTTATCGATTAAACTTTCCGACTGACAAAAAAATTTGCAAAAATTTGAACATAGAAACAATTGGGAGAGGGCTCAGTTTTTCATACAGCCTTATATTAAATCGATCCTTGCACATATTCAACAACTGAATTCTTTGCAAAATTTTTGAATAAAGCCATTCTTAGGGTTTCCGAGAAAGATGCCATCGTAAGAACTGAAGAAAACTTGAAAAAGACAAAAAAGAGCAAGAACTCGTCCCAAAAAAACAAAACAAAGCGACACCAATGCAAGGGGTTCCAAAGTGGAGGATCAATTAACTATAACGTTGTATGAGAAAATGAGTCCCCCCCCCCAAAAAAAAAGAAAAATTGTTCAAATATTGATATTTTTCCATATATTTTTGATATTCGGGAACTTTATGTAACAATCGATAAGACTGCACTAAAAAAAAGTAAAAAAAAAAAAAAAAAGAAAAAAAAATTTAAAGGTGGTGGTAGTCCGCTAAAAAAGTACTTTTTTATTTTTGGCAATAAGTATTCATCGAAATAAGTTTGATTGAAAAGAAACGAGAAAATCTGTCCGTTTAATTTTCGATTGTATCTACGCAGACAACACCATTTACTCCCGCATCAAGAATTTACTTGGGCAACCAGACTGGCAACAAGGTCTCACCCTTTTACAGTTAGATCAACCAAATGCAGGCGACAATTCTATTCCATCAGCTTTTTTTCCTCGCGCTTCCCGCCTGTGGATCTCCCTTCCATATACTTGCTTTCCTGACGGCTATTACCTCCAGGAATTTAAATGCAAAGTCAATTCCCGTCTCTTATCTACTTCAATCCAACCCTTTCTAAATCACCCCGTATATCTTGTTCTTTTCTTTTCTCTCTACCTCCGCAACTGTCTTTACTCCTGTGTTCACATTCTTCACTTGCCCTTTCTCTTTCACACCCTGTAGCTGGTTCGCCTTTGTCTTCACTCTCCTCCTGCCTAATACTTCAACTCTCTTATGTAACTCTCTGCACATCAGTGGCGTTAACGCCTTGCTTGGGGTGAAGTGGTTAACAAAGAGATCTTGCCAATCTTTAAATAAGGTGTACTCGAAGTCTTGCATAAACTGTCGGAATGTCATATTCTGTTAATTTTGTTCAAATAATTTCGACTTTCGCAGTCATTATGAAGAACTAATGTGGTGTCATTGTGGTAGTCAGAATTCCATTGTCTCCATCATGGTATTCTTTGGGAAAGTGTTCCTTTGAAATGGTTTCTTGTGACGGCTATTGGAAACAGTCCAAACAAAAAGAATGCGATTTATTTTATCTTATTATTTTTCATTATTATTATTTTCTAGAAAAATATTTCATTATTATTATTTTCTAGAAAAAATATTTCATTATTATTATTTTCTAGAAAAATATTTCATTATTATTATTTTCTAGAAAAAATATTTCATTATTATTATTTTCTAGAAAAAATATTTCATTATTATTATTTTCTAGAAAAAATATTTCATTATTATTATTTTCTAGAAAAATATTTCATTATTATTATTTTCTAGAAAAAATATTTCATTATTATTATTTTCTAGAAAAAATATTTCATTATTATTATTTTCTAGAAAAAATATTTCATTATTATTATTTTCTAGAAAAAATATTTCATTATTATTATTTTCTAGAAAAAATATTTCATTATTATTATTTTCTAGAAAAAATATTTCATTATTATTATTTTCTAGAAAAAATATGTGTGCACATTAATTATCGTATCCGCTTCATGATACCTTCTCCTGTAATGAAAGATATTTTATTTAATATAGGCAGTTCATTTTGTATAATAATAGGTTCTAGAATTTCAACTCTTTCCTCGCACTGAGTGCTGTCACCGGTTCAAGCCATAACAACTGCTTGTGTCTGAAAAACTATGGTAAGGCATTAGCTAGATGAAAACATCACTGTCACATGCATAAGTTTATTAGTACCACGCAGGTGACAGTTTGAAATGTGAGATATATTTCTGTCTCACCCTGTATATATGAGTTCCACATTTGGTCTGGAGGTATTTTTGTCACATCCTGTACATAAGAGTTCCACTTTTGGTCTGGAGGTATTTCTGTCGCATCTTGTATATAAGAGTTCCACTTTAGATCTGGAGTTATTTCTGTCGCACAATGTATATATATTCCCCTTTAAGTCTGGAGGTATTTCTGTCGCATCCTGTATATACGTCGCATCCTGTATATACGAGTTCCACTTTAAGTTTCGAGGTATTTCTATCACATCCTGTATATATGAGTTCTACTTTAGGTCTGGAGGTATTTCTATCGCATTCTGTATATATGAGTTCTACTTTAGGTCTGGAGGTATTTCTATCGCATCCTGTATATATGAGTTCTACTTTAGGTCTGGAGGTATTTCTGGGATAAACCTGATTTTCAATAGACATTCGCGTTATGCTAGGTAAAGATCAAAAGTTACAACCTTTGTTTTAGAATAATTGAATATTACAAATCAGTTTTCTTCAAGAAATGAGTCGAGAATCAGATGTCAAACTGTGTGGTCATCGAAGTCTTTAGAGTTAAACCCATACACTGTGGTATCAACTTTATAGATATTTACTAATGATCTGTGAATATTCGTAAGCAGATCCTTTGAGCAGAAAAAAAAGATAGGACAGAGGACATTGTTAATTTTTCACATATCTGTCTCTCTCTTTAAGTCACATAGTTACTCTCTTCAGATTATGTCTGAGAATATGTATGTATGTATGTATGTATGTATGTATGTATGTTGGTGATGCTAATTAGCGACAAAATCCTTTCTGTAATGAGAAAAAGAAACACGAAAAAAATGATCATGTTTTTTGTTTTTTTTTTAAGAAATCTGATGCTTGTGTATTGAGTGTAAAATGTTCATTTTGTTAGCCTCTTTTGTCACCGGACTCCCACTGGTGTCGTTTCGTTGTCGGCGTGAAGGAGGCTCAATGTTGCTGGGCTTGACTTTTGATACCTTGAGTAGCTACTTATTCTCTTTAGGCGTTGGTGACTTCTTGATAAAAGAGTTCCGATATGACACATTGTTTCCTTTTGAATTTGTGTCAATTGCTTCATTTAGACTTTATCCTTCGTTTCAAAACAGGACATTTTGTCTATTCCTCTTCTGACTATTTTTTTTTTTTATCTATTCCTCTCTTTAATTTTTTGTCTTTTTCCCTCCTTATTTTTACTTCTTTTCTTGTCTATTTTGGCCCAAATTTTTATTCGTTTTTTTTTTGTCTATTTTTCTGTTTACTTTTTCTTCATTTTTGTCTATACATCTTACATTTTTTTAAATATTTTTTCTCTATTTCTCTCCACATTTTTCTCTATTTTTCTCCACATTTTTCTCTATTTCTCTCCACATTTTTCTCTATTTCTCTCCACATTTTTTTCTTATTATTTTTCACATTTTCCTCCATACATTTTCTTTTTTTTTTATATACTTCTCCTTAGTTTTCTTCTTCTTTTCTACCTATTCTTCTTCTTTCTTTTTGTTCTTTTTTTGTCTATTCCTCTCCTTAATATTTCTTCTTTTTTTATTGACCTCTCTCCTTTCTTTTCCTTCCTTTTTGTCTATACAAATCATTACATTTTTTTTTAATTGTCTTTTCCTCTACACACACTTTTTTGGATATTTCTTTCTTTATATTTTCTTCTTTTTTGTATGTACGTCTTCTTATTTTTTTCTTTTCTTTTTTGTTTACTTCTCTTTTTACATTTTCTTCATTTTTGTCTTTTCCTCGCTTTATTTTTCCTTTTTTTTGTTTGTTTGTTTGTATATTCTTCCAGTTAATATTTTTCTTTTTTTTTGTTTTTTCCTCTCCTTACAATTTTTTCTATATTACTCTCATTACATTTCCTTCTTTTTTTTCTATTTTTCTTTACCCTTTCTTTTTTTTTTTTTTTGTCTGTTCCTCTCATTTTCTTTCTTTCTTTTTCTGTCTTTTTCTCTCCTTACTTTTCTTCATTTTTTGACAATAAATCTCTTAGTTTTTTTGTCTATTCCTTTCCATATTTTTTCTTCTTTTTTATTTCTTTTTTCCTTTAATGTTTCTTCGTTGTTTTGCCTAACCCTCTCTTTACTTTTCAGTTTTTTATATATTCCTTTACTAACTGTTTACTTCATTTTGTCTATTCTTCCTCATTTTTTGTTTTGTTTTTTGTCGTTTCCGCTTCTTAATTTTGCTTTCATTTTTTGACGATACATCTCCTTTACTCTTTCAGATTTTTGTCTTTCCCTCTCCTTACATTTTCCTTTTTTCTGTCTAATCCTCTCTTTACATTTTCTTCATTTTTTGTCTGTTCATCTTCATACTTTTTCTTTTATATATATATATATATTCCTCTTTTTTCCTTTTCTTCCTTTTTGTCCCTTCTTCTCCTTACATTTTCTTCCCTTTTTGTCTATCCCGCTCTTTTTTTTTTTTTTTTTTTTTTTTTTTTGCTTCATCTTTTTTGTCTGTCCCTGACTTTTTCTTAATGTGATTTCTTTCCTGGGCATTTTTTTTAATTTTAAACTTCTGAACTTTTTTTTTTTACTTTTTTTTTGTATTTTGTTTATGTTTTATTTTATGTTTAATTTGTTTAATATTATTTTCAGCTCTTTTTTGGCTGATTTTTTTTTACGTGTTCCTTTTTTATTTTTTCATTCGTGCTATTTTATTGTCTTTATTCATTCCTCACCATTAGCCTTTTCTCTAAATTGTCTTTTTTTTTAATTCCTTTCTTTCTTATTTATTAGTTACTAGCAGTATATCCCGGCGTTGCTCGGGTGTAATGAGAGTTTATATATATATATATATTATCGATTTTCTGCACTATTGTAAGAACTGCAACCTTGAAACTTCTGAATATCGTTTCTTATGTCTTTGTCTATGAGTGCATCAAATTTGATTAAAATCGGACCACTCCTTCTATAACCCGATTTTTTCGATTATCGATTTTCGATATTTATCGGGGGTACCTCGACACAAAACCTAGCGAAGAACACTCACAGACGCTTATAGTTCAACTGTGTAACTTTTCAAGAGAATCGGTTCAGCCGTTTCGGAGTCTATAGGTAACGGACACACACACACAGCCAAAGTTCCATTTATAAATAAGTTCTTTTCACTTTCATCCTTTACTTTTTGCTTTCTCTCTTTTTCACTTTAATTTGTCTAACTCCCTCTCTCTTTCTGTTCTATTTTTTACTCTTGCTAAATTGTTTCTTTCTTTTTTCTTCCTTTTGTTTTTTGTTCTTTCTTTCTTCTTCCTTTTGTTTTTTGTTCATTCTTTCTTTCTTTTTTCTTCCTTTTGTTTTTTGTTCATTCTTTCTTTCTTTCTTTCTTTCTTTTTTCTTCCTTTTGTTTTTTGTTCATTCATTCTTTCTTTCTTTCTTTCTTTTTTCTTTCTTTGTCTTTATTATCCCCTCTCTTTTGTTCATCATTATTCTTCATTCTTTTTTCCAGTGCTCTTTTTTATTTTTTTTATTTTCTTTATTTTCTTTCATTTTCTTTTTTCACTCATCACAAAATAATTGCATTTCTTTTCGATTAAAGAAAAATCTCAGAAATTTCATGTTTTGTCCAAACTTCTATGCTAAAAATAATTGTATTAGAATTTCTTTGAATAATTTCCTCATAAGATCTGACGTTTAATATTACGAAAGAAATCAACAGTGGATATAATTTTATCAAGTAATTATTCATTAGTAAATTGTCTTATTTTCCATTGCGTTAAATTTTACCCGTATTGTAAATGGAACAAAAAAATGGAAATTTCAATGGATTTTCTTTATGAATTTAAAGTTGGTCTCAATGTTTTTCAGACAAGAAACATCAGCCAAATATTTTGCTCGAATTTGATTCCTGTTCATATATTTTGGCGTATACGCAAGATCATTTTTGCTGAAGATTATTTCTTCAGCATTTTCACATTTTATATGAGCAGTAAGCAATTTCAAACCAAACATGAGCTGTAGAATCTTTCAGGAATTTCTACATTCCAAGAACAATCCCAGTCATGCCATTGTTCTACTAACCCTAAGATTACTATTAGCTTACAAGGTAGATTAGGCAAAAGAGATAATATTTTAATGAAACTCTATGTAGTAACAGGTTAATTTCGTTTTGTTGCTGCTGTTGTTGTTGTTGTTGTTGTTGTTATTATTATTATTATTATTATTATTATAATTATTCGGTAAGAGAAAGACTCTCTGGCCCGAAGTAAACTCATAAGTTAGTTTTGAAAAATGCACATAACTTTCTATTTTTAGAATATTCGTCGAAATCCAAAGAGTCGTCCTAAATCTTTAGCTTATATCAAACCACCAACCACACACACACACACACACACACACACACACACACACACACACACACACATATATATATATATATATATATATATATATATGGAGGGTGCTTGGCCGTCTGCAAGTGCTGATAGCTAATCCTTGTTGCTGACGCGTGCTATGGCACATTTGTCTCTGTTCAAAGCCAACGTATGGCTTATATTGAGCGAACATTCATTTTCTGAGAGAGAACGCGTTATTTAGCGTTTTAATTAAGCTTGAAAGAACCGTCTGTCGCGATGACTTTGGAAACCATTGTCACGATGACTAGCACAGCCATCGACGGTTTCTTAAGGGTTCCGTCTACCCAGTTTCACTTACAACACGTGGTATTGTTTTCACGAACTTTTCAAAGGTGCTGCTGAGATCACCTTCTCCAGCCCGATGTCATCAAGAAGTCACCTTCCTGACAATTCGACCGTGGTAGGATTCGAACCTGGTTTCATGGTCAGAATGTTCTAACAGGTTGGCCACACACACACACACACACACACACACTCGCACACACATATATATATATATATAATTTCGATTTGAATAGTTTATATATATATATATATATATATATACTACGTATGTATTTTAATGACATTGATACATTTTTCTCTTTGAACAGAATAAAATTTACGTTTTTTCTACAATGGCAATTTTCTTCCCTTGTCCATATCATGGAATTGAACGCTTCCATTGTGCAATAACAATAAAAAAAAATTTCCAGTTCTCGAAACTTCATTGAATACAAAAATAAATGTTCTCTTCCTCACTTCCTTCCCCCACCACCACTTTTTCACCTGTCATTGTCTATATTCTGCCACTATTCACCCGTGTCTTGTCATGCTGGACGACACCTACTAAGAAGAAACGTCGATTTTCGCATTTTTCAAAAGATCATTAACTTTCTTGTTTCTTAAGACAATTACATTCAATCGAGGGGACTATAGAAAAATTTTCTATATTTTGTCCACGGGTATCATAATTTATATTTCGAAATTTAAAAATATTTCGTGAGTTGTCTGAATGTAGTTAAAAAAAATATCTGAACAATGATTTCTTTTTTCGTATGAATATGAATTCTTAAAGGTGACAAAATTTATTTCGACATTGTTGCTGTCAGGGTATAATCTAAAAGGGACCAAATTATATTTTACCCTCGAAAAATCTTTCCTGCAAATATTTAATTTGTTGCTAATAAAATTATTTAGTAATGATAATGATAAAAATAATCATTTTCTTCTCCATAATGGCGATGCATCTGTATGTATGTGGGTTCTACTATTTTGTTTCCATAATGCGCTAGAAACCCCACTTCTTGGAATTCATCGACCGTCGTTGAAAAAGTTCTAAGCCTCACCCAAGTAGGCATGTACGCTGACGACACCACCGTTTACTCTCGCTTCGATCATAAATCTGCTGAGGTTGACAAAGCGAACCTCGCTGCCGAGCTTGAGAAGGACCTCCAATCCGTGGTGGACTGGGATAAGAAATGGCTCGGAAATTTTAATGTTTCCAAAACGAAGCTGCTATCAATTAACCATCACAGACAATCGCTCCCGTTAGCATGGAACAGGCTAGTCTCCCTGAGAGTAAAACACGACGCCTCCTTGACCTAACTCTCAGCGGACCTCAAATAGAATGCCTATATCGAATCCAATGCTAAATCCGCTGCTAAGAAGGTCGGTTCACTGTACAGGGCCAGGAAGTTTTTTCCATCTGAATCCATCCTGCATATATATAAATCTACTATCCGCCCGTGCATTGAATACTGCTACTACATCTGGTCGGGTGCCATTGCTATTCACCTGGGGGTTCTTGACAAAATCCATCGGAAAATCTGTTATATGATCGACACCAACTTGGTAGCCCGGCTGCAGTCGCTATCTCACCGGCCTGACGTGGCTTCTCTGTGCCTCTTCTATAAATATTATCACAGCTTCTGCTCCAGTGAACTTAGATCACTGGTGCCTCTTTGTATGAATTTACACGAGCTACTAGATTAGCAACTAGGTCCCACCCTTTTACAGTGAAATCGATAAAATGTAACCGCAATTTCTACACCAACAGCTTCTTTTCTCGCACTTCCCGCCCGTGGAATTCCCTTCCGTATACTTGCTTCCTCGATAGCTACAATATTCAGGAATTTAAATGTAAAGTCAATAGAGATCTCCTATCAAACTGACTCGCATCCATTCTCTCAAACACGTTTACCATCTACTCCAAAATCTATAAAAATGTAAATTTCTAAATAAAATATTTGGAATGTAGCTTTTTGTTTCCATAACCTTTTAGATTGTAGTATTGGTAACCTTAAGTTGCTCTGGACATCTCCAAGGCCTCCTATGCAAACTACGCGGTTATGGTATTACCGGTCGCCTGCTTGACCTAATCCAATCTTTCTTAAATAACCGCAAAATGAAGGTCGTTCTGAATGGGCGTGCCTCTTCGTCCTACAGCACGAATGCTGGTGTCCCACAAGGCTCTATCCTGGGCCCGACGCTCTTTCTTATTTTCATCAACGACCTCCCAGATGAGATCAAGTCCCAAGTAGGCATCTACGCAGATGACACTACAATATACTCCCGCTCCAGTAAGAAACCTGTCGTGGCGGACAGACATAATCTCGCTGCTGACTTTGAGCGGGATCTACACTCTGTGGTGAACTGGGGCAAGAAGTGGCTTGTCAACTTCAATTCCTCTAAGACCAAGCTCTTGTCTGTCAACCATTACAGGCAACCTCTTCTGCCTCCCATAAGCATGGACCAGATGATTCTCCCAGAGAGTAATACACTACGCCTCCTCGGACTTACCCTGTCCTCAGACATCAAATGGAAGCACTATATTGAATCCATAGCAAAATCTACTGCTAAGAAGATTGGGTCACTATGTCGATCCAGGATGTTTTTTCCACCTGAATCCATCCTGCATATATACAAGTCAACCATCCATCCGTGCATGGAGTACTGCTGCCATTTATGGTCAGGTGCCTCTGCCGTTCTCCTCAGTGTTCTTGACAAGCTCCAAAGGAGAGTCTGTAATGTGATAGGTACTGATCTGGCGACTCGACTGCAGCCACTTTCCCATCGTCGAAATGTGGCCTCCCTCTGTCTCTTCTATAAATACTTTCATGGCTTCTGCTCGGATGAGCTTAAGTCACTGATGCCTCCTCAACAGGTGTTTACCCGTGCAACCAGACTGGCAACTGGGTCCCACCCATTCACAGTCAGGTTAGCCAAATGCAGACGACAATTCTACTCCTGCAGGTTCCTCTCTCGCACTTCCCGCCTGTGGAACTCACTCCCGTATTCTTGCTTTCCTGACGGCTACGACCTCCAGAAATTTAAAAGCAAAGTTAATACTCACCTACTAACCACTGGACTCTAGCTCTCTCCCCTCCCCTGTATAATCTTCACGTTCTCTCCGCCCATGTATCTGTCATTGCACCTGCTTTCTCAGCTTTCTATTGTTCCTTTCTAACTAGCTTGTACTCCTCACTCTTTTCTAATTAATCTTTCTACATTTATGTAACCCACTGCACATCAGTGGCGTTTCTGCCTTGCTCGGGGTGAAATGATTAAAAAAAAAAAAAATTTATAACTTATACTCCAACATAAATGAAGAAAACAAAAATTATTTTACTAAAATAAATGAACCACACAATACTTAATTTGTTGTTCTTAATACAATATAACTAAGTATATCATAATTGTTTAATTCTAATTCTGGCCTAAATATTATATACTCATGAAATAGTAGTAAAAAATCAATTGTTCAATAAAAAAAAAGCCTAAAATCCAACTTCCTGTTAAAAATTATTGTCTACCCATTTAAAAATCTAGGTCCCACGATGTATCTTATCCAGACAAAATTAAAAAGTGACATGTCTAGACACCAAGCCATCCTCCTCCCTTTGATAACCCAAATGTAAAAATTCCATGGTTATATAATTCCCATTTTTGATCGAACAATATTGACACACCAAAAGCATTTCTCTAACTACCACTCCCGAATTTTCTAAATAACCATGAATTCATCTTATATATTAATAATAAATAATTTTGACCATTTATTTTAACATATCACCTGAAGAAGAACAGTATTGTTCTGAAACATGAAAATTCTGGTGTAGTGATATTATACTTTTATAAACCATTGCAATAACAAAATTGCAATATATATATATATATATATATATATATATGAGATAACGATTAATATTTTTGTATATCTTGTCAAAAGTTTTCTTGTCACGCGTTTCGTCTTTAAGGACTTCATCGGACTAAACTTGTTATAGTTCTGATAATAAATTTAGTCTAAAGAAAGTGAGTGAGAAAGAGAGATTTGCTCAGTGACTATGCACTCGTTCTGTCATCTTTTGTTATTGAGAAGCACTCGTCAGAGGTCAACATTCAAGATTAGGTCATGTTGCGGTCATTAGGTGCAATCTCTTATCAAAAGAGAACAAACCTTGTGCGTATTATGGGAAAACGTCTGACAAGGAAACACAGGATGCATGCTTCCACCAGCAATTAACATTGCCCAACCGAATCAGTGAGACTTTTTAGCACTAGATTCCGTCTTGATTTTTGCCATAAACTTATAAAATCGACGAGAGCTACAAAGTGAAATTATTAAACATATTTGATATTTCGCCGACTGAGGCCATCTTCGTCTGATACCGATATCGAAACGCATTCACTCTCAATGCTTTCGGAAATTATCATATTAACATTGTTTTTGTAATTTAAAATTACGTATAAATTACGTTATCAAGGTTTGTCAAGTCATGTCCTTGCCTTGTTTAGACGGCGCCGTTGGCGTCACTTAGAAGCACCATGACGCCACTGAACACTGAAAAAATGTTACAAGTGCATTTTTCATTCCGCCGATATCAACATGGACTGGTGTCAAATTATTCTCCATTACACCAACCGCACATGCAAACTTACACGGCCTAGTGTTCCCAAGCGGTCACTCATCAAGGTACTGACTGGGTACGGCTTTGTTTAACTTTACTTGAGTTCAATAAGCGGGAGGAAACCGTTGTCTCAACGTGATAGGGGCGTAAGCTGCGTTGATTGTACTGAAACGATTATACAGTAGCGGCCATAATATAAGGAACGGAAACAACAAAGACATAAATATATGTATTACTTGAAAAGTAATGCATGATTAGCAATGAAATTTTTACCGAATAAAGATTAGGGTGTAATGCATTAATATTATACAAAGTTACAAAAATTTACATAATAGCTTTTTTTGAAAATAAAGATTAAATGAAACAAAGGAAATAAGCTACTGAACAAACGTTAAGGAACGATCTTGTTAATACTTGATTGTGAACAAAATATCAAATGTATGCCTATTATGTTTAATCATGAGCCGTTCTCAACATCGTATTTTGGCTTTAATTTCAGGCGAAAATAAAGACAAAAATTCTCCATCATTTGGATAATAGTTAGTTCTAAGCTTTCGGCTCACATGAGCCATCTTCAGAGACGTTACAGGGACGTTAACATAGAAACATCCACCATCATCTTGTGTTGACATAAAACTTTTCTAAGCAACGACAACAGTCACCAAATAGCAAACGCAGCTCGTAAATTTGTCATGCCTTTCTATGACGTCACACCATTCATTGTCTCTTATATTTAACAGTATATGTTTAGAAAATTACTTGCTGCCTCGATATATATATATATATATATATATATATATATATATATATATAGTGTATCGAGGCAGCAAGTAATTTTCTAAACATATGCTGTTAAATATAAGAGACAATGAATGTCTATTATGTTTAATCATGAGCCGTTCTAAACGTCGTATTTTGGCTTTAATTTCAGTTGAAAATAAAAACAAAAATTCTCCAACATTTGGATAATTATTTATTGATTTTCTTCTAAGCTTTCGGCTCACATGAGCCACCTTCAGAGAGGTTGTTTAGACTGAAATATTATAACATCCACCATCACCGACGATTTTATTTTGTGTTGACATAAAACTCCACTTGGCAACGGCAATAGTTACCAAAAATAATAAACGCAGTTCTTAAGTTTGTTGGAGAATTTTTGTCTTTATTTTCACCTGAAATTGAAGCAAAAATACGACGTTTAGAACGGCTCATGATTAAACATAATAGACATTCATTGTCTCTTATATTTAACAGCATATATATGTGTGTGTGTGTGTGTGTGTGTGTGTGTGTGTGTGTGTGTGTGTGTGTGTGTGTGTGTGTTAGCCATCCACATACAAATCTGTTTTGCTGTATCACAGCTCACGAGTGTGGCTAGACACATTCACTTGCTTCTGGCCGGAATTGTAACTCGACCGATTTGGTGTCTGTCGGAGTCGCTATAGGCCGATATTTGAAATTGTTTCTCGGTTTCCCGTTCTGTACTAATAACAGTTTCACTACTATCCAAAGATTGTAAACTTAAAAGAAAACCTTTTGAAAAAACTAAATAAATAAGAATGTTTGTTCACACTTCTAAAGCAAACAAACCAGGTTGATAAATGAACATACAACTAAGGTCTTCAATGAAGACTGAAAAAATGTCATAAATGAATATGCAAACAATATCATAAATGCACGCACAATTAATCTCATAAAAGCACACGCGAATAAGGTCGTAAACGAAGACACGAATGATGTCATAAATAAATACACAACAAATGTCATCAGTGAACAGGCGAATAATGTCATAAATGCCAACATGAATAATGTGATAAATATACGCACGAATGAGATCATAAATGAACCCACAGCAAATGTCTTATATTAACACTCGAATAATGTCATAAATCAACTCACGAATAATGCCAAAAATGCACACCTGAATAAAGTCATAAATGCAGACGAATAATGTCATAAATAAACACACAAATAATGTCATAAATGAACACACGAATAATGTCATAAATGAACACACAGCAAATCTCATAAGTGGACACAAACAAATATCATAAATGAAAACGCCAAAAATGACACGAATGAACAAACGAATAATGTCATAAATATACGCACAAATATTGTCATAAATGCACGAAGGAATAATATCATAAACAAACATACAACATATGTCATGAAAAATGCACAAAAATGTCATAAATGAACATACGAAAAATATTATGCATGAACACATGAATAATGTCATAACTGCAAATAATATATATCATGAATGAACACAAGAATAATGTCATAAATACGCACACGAATAATATCTTAAATGCTCCCATGAATACTTTTATAAATGAACACCTGAAAAATGCTCTGAATAAACAGCCGAACAATATCATAAAAAACACACATGAAAAATATTATGAATGCACGCATGAATAATGTCCGAAATTGACACACAGCAAATGTCTTATATTAACACGCGAATAATTATCATAAATGAAAACAAGAAAAATGTCATAAATACAAACCTGAATAATGTCATAAATAAACATACGGTAAGTGTCTTATATTAACATAAATGAAAAACGAAAAATATAATAGATGAACCAACAAATAATGCCACAAATGAATAGGGAATAACGTCATAAATGCAATCCGAATCAATGAAACAAACGAATTATGTCATAAATAAACATGTGAACAATGTCATGCATAAACACAAGAATAATGTCATAAATGTAGAAAGGAAAAATGTCATAAATTAAAATACGTATAATGTCATGAATGAACACTCAAATAATGTCATAAATACACACAGGAATAATGTCATAAATTCACCCACGAGTAATGTTATAAATTCACGCACGAATAATGTCATAAATGAACTCAAAGATAATATCATAAATGAACACACAAAGAATGTCATGAATGAACATGGGAATAATAGCATAAATACAAGCACAAATAATTTCATAAATGCATGAACGAATAATGTCAGAAATAAACAAACCTCAAATGTCTTATATTAGAACCCATTTTAACCCATTTGAGGACAGCATAAAAAACTGTAAAAAATAATGGGTATAAATCATTATATAAAACCATTATTATTATATATAGGTAGTGAGGACTTATTGATTCGTCAATTTACGACAAAAACTGCTCAAAAATTTAATTTAAAACACATGAAGCATTCAGAGTAAATTTGACAAAAATACACTTCCATAAACCTACTTAGATGCTTACCAATATTTTCTTGTATTTTGATCTCCGTAAACTGCTATTGAAAGACTTGTGTGAATAAGAGTTTATTTATATCAAGTTTTTAAATTATTCTGTAAATGATTATCATTTTAGACCCATTTTAACCCAGTGTTCTCATTTGAGGACAACATAAAAAACTGTAAAAAATAATGGGTATAAATCATAATATAAAACCATTATTATTATATATAGATAGTGAGGACATATTGATTCATCAATAAAATTACCTTCCAAATATTGCCCGGTTTGAAGAAAAATTCTTGTGATTTGTAAATGAATTTAATGTTCTAAAACTTGAAAACACTGGGTTAAAATGGGTTAACACGCGAATAATATTATAAATAAAAGCCGGAAATATATCATAAATTAACACAGGAATAATGTTATAAATGCACACACGAATAATGTGATGCAAACTAAATAATGTCATCAATGAACCATCTAATAATGTCCCGAATGAACACACGAATGATGTCATGAATAAACTGGTGAATAATGTCATATACGAACACAGCAATAATGTCCTGAATGAACAGGCGAATAATATGAATGAACACATGAATAATGTAGTAAATGCAAACACGAATAATGTCACAAATACATAAATAATGTCCTGTATGAACACACGAATAATGTCATAATTGAATATACATATCTAAACTTATTTATAAATGGAACTTTGTGTGTGTATGTGTGTGTGTGTGCGTGCGTGCGTGCGTGCGTGCGTGTGTGTGTGTGTGTGTGTGTGTGTGTGTGTGTGTGTGTGTGTGTGTGTGTGTGTGTCTGTTACCTAACAACTCCGAAACGGCTGAACCGATTTTCTTGAAAATTTACACAGTTGTACTATATGCGTCTTCGAGTGTTCTTAGCTAGGTTTTGTGTCGAGGTACCTCTGATAAATATCGAAAATCGATAATCGAAAAAATCGGGTTATAGAAGGAGTGGTCCGATTTTAATCAAATTTCATACACTCATAGACAAAGACATAAGAAACCATATTCAGAAGTTTCAAGGTTGCAGTTTTTACAATAGTGCAGAAAATCGATAATATATACATATAAAAGGCAAGATGTTTGTGTGTGTGTCAGTTTATTTGCCTGTATATCTGTATTTTTTCAGCCCTTTTATTTTAGTATTTGCTTCGGAATTGGCTCTAAGTATGTATAATTGTAGTTCTTAGTCTAAGCTATGATATCATTTACTCAGAAGACTTAATTAGCCTTGAAAATTCAGTTTACGACGAAAAAAACTTATTTGATATCGATACCAGGAAATCAAAAGTTGACTTACATCCATTCATTTTTTTTTTCAGTCTACGGTTTCGCTTTAACTGGAAACAACTATTGCTTTTTAGTCTTTCGTGCCAACGTCCAAAGAGTCTGATCTCCAGGACCATGGATTAGTTTTAAAGCTTTCATTTCACCCGAGCAACGCCGGGCTATTCTGCTAGTAATGCCGTAAATGTATACAAGTATAACCTCATAAATGAATACGCAACTAGTGTAATAAATGCCCACGAATAATGTCGTAGATATATACACAAATAAGCATATTAAACCTATTTATGAACATAAAATTAAAACTACATAATATTTTATCCAATGCATTATACACAGAAATAATTTCAATCACAATTTCGATCTACAAAATCTGTACTTATTAAAACAGAATATAACTCAGACAAAATTCCTTTAATATGCAATTTGTCGATTCTTGCCAAAATATTAACTTATATCCTGGGTTTTTTGTTTCAAATATCTCTTTTACTATAAAATATAAATTCTTTTCTCAATCAACATACTTATGAGAATAAAAAGTTCAGAAAAAAAAAAACAATTAACTCTTAACCTTGAAGATTTTTTAAATAAATAAATAAATGCAATAATATACATAAAAATAAATTTTAGTTACATATTTAAAAATCAACTTACTCTCCTTTGAGAGGCCGAAAAATTATGTCCCTTAACGTCCTCCATAATTTATCTTATTTTTATACAGTTTTTTATATTTTAGAGCTTTCTCTAACTCAAAATTTGAAAATTTAATGTTATTGTATTTTTATCCACGTTAATTCCTTGTTTAAATACAGGTTTCTAAATTAAAATTTCTAAAGTTGTGTTGATAAAGTGTCTGAAATAAGGAAACGCGTTGGCATAAATGTTTTTTTCCTCTAGCCTCACTATTTCTAACACACATCGCATTAATATCTCGTTAACCATCATTTTGAATTCTTTTATTCTTGCATCGACGTAACTTATCTCTATTAGAGAATAATCGACCCACTTAATAGTTTCTCAGAGCATAACCTATACACTAATACTTTCAGTTTCTTTATTCTCCAGTCCTCTCTATCTATTCTGATGGCTTTGTTTCTTTAGAGAAAGGAATCCTTCTTTTCCCTTTAAACATGATCAACTATACCTGACTACATGGTTTCCACACAATATTTTTTTCATTTTTTTTAACCCCACTTTTAGAGCGTAGCACGTCTAGAGTTGAACTCTGTACAATAACTGTTCAGAACCATATACACCAGCGATTCTCGAACTGGGGAAAATTTCCCCTTGAAAGGAAATTTGAAATTACTAAGGGGAAAATAATTACACTATCTACTAGTCAGGATATTCTACTTTACTCACAATCAAGCCCAAAGCACGAAACCGACTGGAGGTGGAATGTAACATACGTTGCGCGCTTGCCAAAACTAAGTCTGATATTGATACACCGGTGCACAAGAAGCAGCATCACCCTTCTCACTAATTTAATTCTGAATTAGAAGAGCAAACAAAAGTTCTTTTATTTGTTATTAACCGCTCTCTACGGCTATGCTTAGTTGTTATTAACTACTCTCTATCCACTTTACTCTGTAACTATAAGTTTATCAGTATATTTGTACATTTGAAAAATAAATTAATAAATACTTTCAGTGTGTTTTAACTGTTCTTTCTCTCATACACATGAAGGGGGAAATCTGGATGGTTGAACTGGTTGTAGGAAAAAATGACAGAAAAAAGTTTGGAAACCACTGCTATACACGAATTTCTTGTTCATTTTCTGTTCTGATACGGGCTTGGTTCTGGTCAGGTGTTTCCAAAATGTGGGATTGCTTTTAAATAATGCTGTATGAACAGCGGGTGTGCGTTGTGGTACAGTGGATATCGGCTCGGAACGAGAAATCGGGGAGCCGAGTTCGAATTCCAGTTGAATCCCTTGCATTCACTTACGCACAAATACCCTTGGGAAAGGTATTAATCCGTTTCTTCCCTCCAGTTATGAGTTAAATTATAGGACAGATTGGGTTGGCTGGCAACCAGTTTACCGCAGAAAGTAATGGCAACCTACTGCGGGATAATCATCTGCCCAGACAGCCATGTCTCTTTCGAGACATGATCGCCCAAAGCATGTATCACGTATGACGCTCAACTGACTCACTGACTGTATGAACAGCAGATTCTCTAAATACTTTCCGATTTACCTTTGAGGTAAAACAGACAGATGATAGCAATTTTCCCCACTGTTGCCATCCACTCTTGATCGACTGCTTGTTGGGGATCGATAGCATCAGTATAGTATATTTTCTACTCCTCAGGGTGTTACTAATAAATCATCGATTGTTTGTACGCATGTGTTTCGCCACTAATGAGTTTCACTCGAAGTTGTAGACAGACAATGGATGATCTTTTGTTTCACGCGATAGGGATGATGGGAATCGAAATTTATACATTACTAGCAGTATAGCTCGGCGTTGCTCGGGTGTAATGAAAGCTTTAAAACTAATCCGAGATCCTGAGCTCAGACTCTTTGGACGTTGGCACGAAAGACTAAAAAGCAATAGTTGTTTCCAGTTAAAGCGAAACCGTAGACTGAAAGAAAAATGAATGGATGTAAGTCAAATTTTGATTTCCTGGTATCGATATCAAATAAGTTTTAGTCTTCGTAAACTGAATTTTGAAGGCTAACTAAGTCCTCTGAGTCAATAGTATCATGGCTGAAACTAAGAACTACAATTATACCAACTTAGAGCCAAACCCGAAGCAAAAACTAAAATAAAAGGGCTGAAAAAAATACAGACATACAGGCAGATAAACAGACACACAAACAAACATCTTGCCTTTTATATGTATATATTATCAATTTTCTGCAAGTATTTCGATATTTATCGGGGGTACCTCTACACAAAAATTAGCTAAGAATACTCGCAGACGCTTATAGTACAACTGTGTAAATTTTCAAGAAAATCGGTTCAGCCGTTTCGGAGTCTATAAGTAACGGACACACACACACACACAGAGACAAAGTTCCATTTATAAATAAGTTTAGATAGATCCGTTGCATGTTGGCTAACGATAGACACATGTCATAAAACCTCGCTCTCTGTGTGTTATCAGTTCATTCTGAATGGCAAATTTATTATTTGCTTCCTTTTCCAAAGTGAACTCTCTTAAAGGTTTCGCTGAGTGCTTATTTCTTCATGTCATGGTGGCATCACCCATTCAACGGATTGAACTTTTACATTCACTACTTTTACTTCTCCTCACAAGAGAAGGGCAGAGCTTAGCAGAAGAGCGATAGGTAGAGATAGCCAGAACTGGTACCGTACGACCATTGCGAGTCCCAGTTTTAGTATTACTTCCTAACCCCTATTTATCGTTCTACTAACAGAGTTCCAAGTATTTGTATTTTACTGTGTTTAATATATATATATATATATATATATATATAATAAAAAAATTGACTCTGTACGTATTCAAATCTTAAAATGTTACACAAGTAATTTTTAAGAACCACGAATAACCGGCAGAATCTAACTCCGTTATCGCCCTCGGCTATAAAGCTTTGGACAACGAGGGGAAAAAAAAAGAAAACTGCGGCGCACCGACAATACATACAGCACTTCACAGCAAAGAAAAAAACCCTCAAACGGAACAAACCACAAAGAAAGTTAATTGCAAAGAATAAAAGAGAAAAGAGCGAAACTGTTTAGTTTTGTCCACTGATGGCAAAAACCAGATGAATTTATTTGAAACAAAGTATCTATAAACAAAAACAAAATGTTGTTAGTTAATAAAAAGTTATAAAAGGCTCATAAATAGCCATTAGGTCATCTGAAAAATATTAGATATTTAATAACGTAACTTTGTTTACTCGAAGAGAATTTTTTATATGACGTAAATTGTTTTGATTGTTAAGGTATAAAATGTTGAAATGATAGATTTAGCCATTTTCTTTGATATTTTTATATGTTTGCTGTGTATGATGGCTTGGGAAAGTAGTGGTTCTTTTAAGAAAGGCGGGATTGCGAAAAGGCTTAATATTTTGATAATATTCGATGGCGGCACTCCCAAGCGAGAACGCCGCTAAGAGGAGATCTCGTTTTTTGTTTGTGGCTGTGATTAGATCTTGGATGTATCCCTATGGTAAGAACAGAATCATTGCGGTGCTGTTTATTATGAAATTTGAGGTGTCGTTTTTTCGGTAATCCGGTGGAAAATTTTTGATCAAAGCTGACGGCTTCTAATTGTACGTTCAATAGTTTGAATCTGGATAGGTTTGTAAGTAGAACTTTTCAGCAAAAACTGGACCATTTGCTTTTGAGAATTAATGTATTTAATTTGTTATGAGAAATACGGATATGCTTCTTCTTCCTCTTTTACTTGTAGCTGATTGGACTTCTTCTGTTCGTTTCGTGTTTGTGGAGAGTATTTCCTGCCATATATGTCTTCTTGAAAAAAAGCCACAGACAAACAAAAAAGAATACGAACGACACTTCATTTCCTCACAAATATATAAAAACCCTGAGGGAATTAACAAACAACAAAATAAACACGTAACTCCTTCCGATAAGGTCATGGAAATCGTAATCATGTATAAACATATCTACCAAGAGAAAATGAGAGAATTCATTGGCCATGACAACACCTTTTTTTTAATCATTTCACCCCAAGCAAGGCATTCCACTGCCACTATTGCGCAAGGGGTTATATAGGGGAAGGTAAAGAGAAAGAGTGGTTAGATATAAGAAATGTCAGAAGGAGGGTGATAAACGGGTAAGGATAACGAGGCTGGGGGTTGGGTAGATGGGAAGAGTGTTTGAAAGAATGGATGCGAGTTAATGTGTTAGGAAGGGTCTATTGACCTTGCATTTAAACTCCTGGAGATTGTAGCTGTCGGGGAAGCAAGCATGTGGAAGGGAATTCCACAGGCGAGAAGTGCGAGAAAAGAAGCTGTTGGAGTAGAAATTACGGTTACATTTTATCGATTTCACTGTAAAAGGGTGGGACCTAGTTGCTAATCTAGTATCTCGTGTAAATTCGTATCTAGGGGGCACCAATGATCTAAGTTTATCGGAGCAGAAGCCGTGAAAGTATTTATAGAAGAGACACAGGGAAGCCACGTCACGCCGGTGAGAGAGTGACTGCAGCCGTACTGCCAAGTCGGTATCGATCACATTGCAGACTCTCCGTTGTATTTTGTCAAGAACCCCGAAGAGAACAGCAGGGGCACCCGACCAGATGTTGCAGCAGTATTCAATGCACGGACGGATAGTAGATTTATATATGTTCAGGATAGATTCAGACGGAAAAAAAACACGAACAGTTTCAACGAAAATAAAACCACAAAAGGGTAAAACATTCATAATCGACATCAAAATATTTCTAAAAAATGAATACACCGTCTGACTAAAAGTTAGTGAACACCATCCAAAAACACCCGCATTATAAGAATTACCAAAAGTACATAAACCGAACGTATCCATAAGACCTATCATATCAAGGATAGGCAGCGCCCAACACAAACCTAGCTGACACACTAAGCAAAATCCCAACCCCACTCCCCGGATAAAATTATTCTATCACGCAGAAAATATTCAGGTGACCTCGTAAACAAATTAAAAATCATAGATATTAAAAACAAATATGTTGTAAGTTTAGATATAAAACCTCTATGCAGAAACGTCCTTATAGAGAAATGCCTGAATCTACTAAAACACACTTAAAAACAAAAGTAAAATAGCCTCTCCTACACATAAAAGCTTAAAGTATGCCAGCTAATGACCAAGCAATGTTTCTTTACTTTCGGTGACCACTTCTATAGACAAAAAACTCTAATTTAGCGTTGGAATTTTCCCTTACCAGCTTTCTCGCTTCTATATGCATATTTTTAAAGTTTCTGGAAAAAGACTTATTCAAAATAATTCTACCACCAATACATATATATATATATATATATATATATATATATATATATATATATATATATATGTATAGAGAGAGCTAAACCATAAGCATTTGATAAAATATCCGTCTAAGTGAAGGAAAATTCTGAAATAACACCCGCTTTAAATCATTGTCACATCACGTCGTTAATAATGATGGTACCATCATTATTAATTACCTGGGGAGATATTGTACTTTCAATGTCGAAACAAAATGGAAAATTTTGTAGTAGATTGTAGTTTGTACATGTTCTAACGTATAATTTATAATATATATATATATATACACATATATATGTGTGTGTGTGTGTGTGTGTGTGTGTGTGTGTGTGTGTGTGTGTGTGTGTGTGTGTGTTAATTAAGCGTTATTTTTTGTCTTATTTGAATAGAGGCTCCGTTTATTAAACAGTGTATTTTTTTTTAACCAACCAAAATATTCCAGAAATCTTATTAGTGAAACATATGCGCTCCCCGACAGGATTCGAACCTGCGTTTCCCTAGAGTGAATACCACACTTTTCAAAAGAGAAAGTAACTTACTTAGAAGGAAAATGCCGCTATCGAATCTTGTGAAAATACAAATCACCGCCTCGTAATTTCTTCAATGTCTCCATTCCTTGATGAATTCCTATTTTCTCAAGCCGACATAAATGACTACAAAAGTGTTACAATAATTAAAAGAAAACGTTTAAACACATGAGCTTTTGATAGTGGTAGGGAGAACTTTTCCATTCCGTGTTCTTTAAACGTCGGGGTTCACCACTGTAGCTGTTGGGACAGTCAGCCATGTCTAAATACAAGGCCAATTCAGAAACACAGCTGACACTCCCAACAACTTAGTATTATTAGAATTATCATCGGAATTATCAGAAGTTTTTGTATGTTTAAATAGAAATTTATTAATAGAACAGAATAACATGGATTGGTAGAAGTTAAACGTTCAATGAGAAACAGTAGTAAGAAGCTAAAAGTATCAAGTGTTCGTAGTAGTAACTTGTATGAACGTTATCTTTCGGTGAGAATGTCT
This sequence comes from Ascarosepion bandense, assembly GCA_037127315.1. Lineage (NCBI taxonomy): Eukaryota > Metazoa > Mollusca > Cephalopoda > Sepiida > Sepiidae > Ascarosepion > Ascarosepion bandense. Next base: position 31,148 of record JBBBDQ010029728.1, on the reverse strand, counting down.
TTGGAGTAATCACTGAGTCTTAAAGGGTTCCGTTCGTTTATCAAGTATATGAAGAGGCAGACGGGTGAAGGATGAAAAGGAAAAAGCTGAGAGAGTAAGATGGAGATAATAATAACGATCACTTGCCATTTTTCAAGGGGCGTGTTAATACGCTCCTCGTCTTCTCGTTTTGTGGGGCATTGGATATCGGCTCGGAACGAGAAATCGGGGAGCCGAGTTCGAATTCCAGTTGAATTCATTGCATTCACTTACGCGCAAATACCCTTGGGAAAGGTATTAATCCGTCTCTTCCCTCCAGTTATGGATTAAATAACAGGACAGATTGAGTTCTATAGCCTTGGTCAGCAACCAGTCTACCGCAGAAAGCAATGGCAAACTACTGCGGGATAATCTTCTACCCAGTCAGTCGTGTCTGTTTCGAGACATGATCGCCCAAGAGTGTATCACGTATGGCACTTAACTGACTGATTGACTGACTTATTTCTGGTGACAGGCAAACTTGCCCGTATTTTATTTTGTTTGTGGGGCTTGAAAAGACCATTTAGGAATTCACTCCCGGATGTGATTCCGGCCTTTCCACTAGATGACGAATAAACATTGCGTCGTCTCGCGAAAAGATCCGTAAAAGAAATTGTTTCTGAGGATTGAAAATTACTTGAATTTTGTTTTTAGATGTTTTCCTATTGGTCGAAAAGCATTTCGCTTCAAGGTGTGAAATTTCACGACTTTTGTTTTGGATTCGCTTTCGCGTGTGTGCTAAGCAAAGTTTGTAAATTTGAATCTTTATTATTTCTAACAAAATCAATGAGTCAGTGCTTAGCGTTTGAATTTTAAATCTAGATCTTGTTTTGTTTACTTCAAGCTCGTGTTATTCAAAATATATAACAAATCAATTATTCCTAAACTATACTAATTTAAATACTACTTTGCACAACAACAAAAACATTTCTAAGAATTCACTCACATTTTTTTTATCAGATATTGAATTCTATCATGCCATATCTTCCATAGCTTGCCTGACGTTTCGGCTAACCTAATTAATATTTATGAGCATTCCTAAACTAAGAAATGTTTAAAAAATCCTACAACGTTTTAGTTATTGTATATAAATAATTGTTACAAAATAAAACCCTTGCATTTGCCTTGATACAGTCCGACAGCGGATGAAGCGCGTCCGATAAGATAAGTTTTCTTTTTTTCTCTCTTTATTCAATACACACACGCGCATATATATATATATAGTACTGTGCAAAAATATAGGAACAAGAACTATTTTATCTTTTATGAAGCATCCAAATCAAGTTTAAAATCACCCCTGTCCTAACACTTTTGCATACTACCGGTAGTGTGGAAAAGTATTATGACAGGGGTGATCTTCTTAAAAACCTCACTGAAATTCAAATACAGGGTGAAAAGCCAAACCTTTGTAAGAATTATTTAACTAAAAAAGGAAAAGGAAGGAAGGCTTCGGAATTTGAATTGGTCCCCACAAAACCCTAACGTCAATCCTATTGAACATCTATGGGATATTTTGGATAAAAAGTTGATAAATCTAATGTTACTTCGCAAGACACACTTTGGGAACAAATACAAGCTGCTTGGCAGGAGATACCATTAGATACATTGAAGAAGCTTCATGTGTCAATGACTGACAGAATGAAGGCTGTGATCAAAGAAAAAGGCTATTATATTAAATATGATATTTATCTTGTAACATGTATGTTTTTGTTAAAGCATTTGTTGAGTAAATCAAATAAAATTACTTAAATTAATTTTTTTTATTTTCTGTCATATTGATAACAAAAGATGAAATGGTTCTGGTCCTAATACTTTTGCACAGCACTGTTTCTAAACTTATTTATAAATGGAACTTTGTCTCTCTGTGTGTGTATGTGTGTGTATGTGTGTATGTGTGTCCGTTACCTATAGACTTCGAAACGGCTGAAACGATTTTCTTCAAAATTTAAACAGTTGTAATATAAGCGTCTACTAATGTTCTTAGCTAGTTTTTGTGTCGAGGTACCTCTGATAAATATCGAAAATCGATAATTGAAAAAATCGGGTTATAGAAGTAGTGGTCTGATTTTAATCAAATTTGATACACTCATAGAAAAGACATGAGAAACGATATTCAGAGTTTTCAAGCTTGCAGTTCTTACAATAGTGCCGAAAATCGATAATATATATAAGGCAAGATGTTTGTGTGTGTGTCTGTTTATCTGCCTGTATGTCTGTATTTTTTCAGCCCTTTTACTTTAGTTTTTGCTTCGGGTTTGGCTCTAAGTAGGTATAATTGTAGTTCTTATCAGCCATGATACCATTTACTCAGAGGACTTATTTAGCCTTCAAAATTCAGTTTACAACGAAAAAAACTTATTTGATATCGATACCAGGAAATCAAAATTTGACTTACATCCATTCATTTTTCTTTCAGTCTACGGTTTCGCTTTAACTGCAAACAACTATTGCTTTTTAGTCTTTCGTGTCAACGTCCAAACAGTCTGATCTCCAGGACCATGCATTAATTTTAAAGCTTCCATTACACCTGAGCAACGCCGGGCTATACTGCTAGTATATATATATATAATTCTTTTTTCTGTTAGCCGTTTTGCCATGCAAGTGACCTTAAAATTTATCATGGCCTAAAATGCAGCGGCAGGTGGTTGCCGAGCCTTTCTGAAGGGATTAGCGTGAACTAAATAACACTTACTCAGAAATCTAGTCACGCAGCAATCGTTATCAAGTATCTAGCCTTGCAATATATGCATGAGTTGTGTCATTTTGTACGATTAGATAAAGCTTTATAAATATTTTGATTTGTTGTTTATTTAAAGCGCTTTCTTGTCACGTTTTCTGCATTAAAATCCGTCTTCGGATAATCTTTTCGTCACTATCCACCCAGGCTCTAAACTACTGACAAGTTTCTAAGTTTTGGGAACTCGTTAGGTGAGAGTTAAGAGTTTAGCAATTCTAGAATGTGCGCCGTGGTGCAGTGGATATCGGCTCGGAACGAGAAATCGGGTAGCCGATTTCGAATTCCAGTTGAATTGGCTGCATTCACTTACGCGCAAATACCCTTGGGAAAGGTATTAATCCGTTTCTTCTTTCCAGTTATGGGTTAAATAACAGAACAGATTGGGTTCTATAGCCTTGGCTGGCAACCAGTCTACCACAGAAAGCAATGGCAACCTACTGCGGGATAATCTTCTGCCCAGTCAGTCATTTCTCTTCGAGACATGATCGCCCAAGCGTGCTTCACGTATGGCACTTTAACTGACTGACCTTAGAACAGGAGCATTTTTTTTTTTTTAATTCAGAAACAATATTCTCAGGTTAAAGGATGTCATATGCAAATTTTATTAAAGAGTTGTTTTTGCGAAAATATTGTTCGAAAACAATTAGTCGAAAAACCTTTGTAAATTGTTTGATTAACAATTAAACGAAAAGACAATTCTACTAAATGAACTTATTCGAAATGCGAAACTTTTTATTGCAATAAAGATGTAAAAATTAAGAGAGGAAATATACAAATGATAATTATTCGAAATACAAATATCGTTAATAAAATAATTTAGTAAGAAAACATGTTCATAACCTTAAGTTATATGATACTGCACATAAATAGTCGATAGACTAAACTATCGCCCGGTTTTCACTCCACCCACGTCTACTGAACAGGTGAAGAGGATCATCCTTTGTTCCCTGTTTAGGATGTGGTTTCCGGCTTTCTCTTTTCCAGTCTTTTCACTCTTTTCTTTTATTCTTGTTTTCAATTGGAGTAGATAGACAAAACTATCGCCTGGTTCACACTCCACCCACGTCTATTGAACAGGTGAAAAGTCTCATCCCTTGTTCCCTGTTTAGGATGTGGTTTCCGGCCTTCTCTTTTCCAATCTTTTCACTCTTTTCTTTTTTTCAATTGGAGTAGATAGACTAAACTATCGCCCGGTTCACAATCCACCCACGTCTATTGAACAAGTGAAGAGGATCATCCATTGTTCCCTGTTTAGGATGTGGTTTCCGGCTTTCTCTTTTCCAATCTTTTCACTCTTACGTAGCCCCCTACACATCAGTGGCGTTACCGCTTTGCTCGGGGTTATAATATTAAATAAAATATCTATTAAAGAGTACTCGTTAAAGGATGCTACTAATTTTGTCAGTTTTCAATTTATTTTCGCAATATCTATTAGCGCTCTTAATATTTCGGCAACCTGTCCTTTACGAATTTCGGCAGACCTGAAGCAGACTACCACCACGTTTAATTTCGTTGTTTTACATTTTTTTTTTTTTTTACTTTTTTCAGCGCACTCCTATGGATTGTTACTTAAACTTTCAGACTATCAAAAAAAAAAAAAATTGAAAAATTACAATATTTAAACGAATTTGGTGGGGGGGGGGGTCAATTTCTCATACAACGTTAAAGTAAATCGACCTTCCATTTTCAATCCACTCACGTTGGGGTCGCTTTGCTTATGTTAATTTCGTGGTTTTTCATTTTTTTATTTTTTTACTTTTTTCAGCGTAGCCCTATCGATTTTTACTTAAACTTTTCGATTATCAAAAAGAATTTTGAAACATTCAAATATTTAAAAATTTCTTGGTGGGTCAGTTTGTCATACAACGTTAAAGAAAATCGATCCTTCCTTTTCAATCCACGATAAGGTTGTATAAGAATCTGGTGCCCCCACCCCCCGAAAAAAATTGTTTAAATATTGAAATTTTTGCAAATCTTTTTCGAAATTCGTAAAGTTTAAGGTGTAAAAAATAATTTTGCATTGAAAAAGTCCAAAAAATTTGATTATGAACAAATTTATAGGTGGCAGTAACGTCGTACCAGCGACAGATCTCAAAATGGAGGTTCGATTTTATAACGTTGTATGAGAAACTGGTTCCCCCACCCAGAAAGTGTTTATATATTGAAATTAATTTTTTTTTTTCAGTCGTAAAGTTAAGGGGGTAATCGATAGGACAGCGCTGAATAAAGTAAAAAAAAAAACAAATGAATAACAACGAAATTAAACGTGGTGGTAGTCTGCTTCAGGTCCGCCCGAATTTCTTGCAAGTCATGTTTAAGAAACTTATTGCAAATTGGGATTACCTTTACTACAAAAAGGCCCTATACCATCTTTCAGGGGCGTTAGTCATAGGTAAATCAGCATTGACTCTCTCAAATCAAGACCAAATACGTACTTCAAACATAGATTTATAGAAGTAGAGTGCAGCTAATGTTTATTGAATTGGCCATGTGTAATACATAACCGAACCCCCTACAACTTACAGTTTTTATCCAGGATTATAAGAAGGTTATCAGAAAGTGGAGTTTGTGAAAAAATCAAAGTATACTTTTGTATGTTTAAATAGAAATTTATTAATAGAGAATAATAACATGAATTGGTAGAAGTTAATGTTCAATGACAAACAGTATTAAGAAGCTAAGGGTATCAAGAGTTCGAAGTAATCCTTGCAAGAGTGAGTTTATGTGTACGTAGGCAGGAACATATGTATGTATGTATGTATGTATGTAAAGCGTTTATTTTTGGGAAGGATTGTCTTTGAATTTCTCACTCAGGGTGAATAGTGAAAAGGAAGGAGGTGAGAGAGAAAGTGAGAGGTAATAATAATGATCGCTTGACGTTTGTCAAGGGACGTGTTAATTACGCTCTTCATCTTTTCTCCCTGGCAACGGTCGAGCTTGCTCCGTCTTTTATTTCGCTTTTGGATGTCATTTGGTAATTCACTTCCGGATGTGATTCTAGCCTTTCTATTTTGTTTTTAGGTGTTTCCTAGTTCTCTATTGGCCGAAAAACATTTCGCATCGAGGTGTGAAATTTCACGAGTTATGTGCGTGTTAAACAAAGATTGTAATTCGAGGCTTTTTTAATCTATAACAAAATCAATAAGTCAGTGCTTAGCATTTGAATTATTAAATCTAGAACTTGTTTTGTTCACTACACATCGGTCCTCGTTCAAATAACGGAGTGTAATTCTTTGCATTTTTGGGAGGGCGGGGGATCCGTAGTAAAAACATGTATTGTGTTTTTTTTCTATTAATGGTTCTACTGGTTTTTGTTTTAGTTATTTGTTTTTTTTTATCATGAGCTCCATCAAAATGAGACTGGGAATCATTCAATTCCGGATTTCTTTTGACAGAATCTCTTGACTTTGTATTTTAGAAATATATGCTGGTTTTAGTCTGTTAATAGAAACATAATTATGCACATTTTTAGATATTTTGATCGTAAAATATTTGTCATGACGGCTTATTACTTGAAATAGGCCTATGTATGGCGCCGCTAAAGGTTTTCGTTTTGTTTTGCTGTTTTGTCCTCGTGGGTTGAAATGTGTTTCTATAATTGTTGTCAATTTCGTCGTTAAACGTCTTGGGTGACAGCTATAAGAGTGGGTACGTTTAGTTTCTTCTCATATCGAAGGTCACATTATTGAAGTAACGTAAGAATATTGAGAAAATAAAACGTGTTTTTTAAGACGAAAGAAAATAAGGAATTTATTTAGATATTTAAATATTTGAAGTTATCTGCAGCTTGTTTTAGGAAAATAATCAAACATTAAAAGTTTTTCGTAGTTTCGATGTTGAGTAGAGTTTTTTCTTTTCCATTTTTTTTTTAAATTGAAATTCCGTTGTTCTCATTAGAGGCTAATAATATATCGGCGTATAATTTGAAATTGGAATTATTCAAATGCATGAAACTCTTGAAATTCGATGAATAGTCAAGAAAGAAAATGTGGATATTTAATGGTCGGACATGAAGTAGTATTCAGAAGCGTAAAACATGATTTCACATGAAGTTATACATTTTTTTCAATTATTATAAAAAAGTGTATATTTTGAAGTACATATCTTTGGAGTTAAGAGTGTGTTCAAATTTTCTAGTTATCGTTAGAGGTTGATATTGTATCAGCGTATAATCTGACAACAGGGTTTATTCAAACGTGTTGGGCTCTGTTTTTCTTTTTCTTTCTTTTTTTTTTTTCACATCTGTCTTTTCTTTCTTGTCCTGTAGACGGTGAGCCGCCATTTTATGTTGTGATGTTTGAGTTGTTTTATTTTTTATATCATGGTCATTATTTTTTTTTTTTAATGTGAGCGGAAGGTTGATTTGTGTGTTTCTTTGCATTGGTTGGTCACCATTATGTAATTATCAGAATTTCTTTGTCAGTTATTTGCGAGGTTATCATTTACGTAGAGATGAGAATTCGTTTCCCTGGTCTTTGCGAGGTTGGCGATGAAGTAGTAGTAAGAAGGTTGAAGAGATACTGTTAGTAGTTCCAGTCGATAAAATGCTCTCTTATTTGTGTGTATAAAAGTTGAATTGCTTTTGGCGAGAGAAATGACATCCAGTTTTGTAGAGTGTGAAATTGTTAGTTAAGTACATTTTCAAAGGAAAATGTGTAAGTGTTCAAAGAGTCTTCCTTTGTGTGATTTTATTTTATTTTTTTTAGGCGTCGGTGTTCACTAGTGAGGTAGTAAGGATTTTTCTACCCCATGTTTTTTGCTGGGTCATCAGTGTGATAGTGGTAATAAGGTTTCCTTCTACTGCGTGTTCTTTTTAGACGTCGGAGTTCACAAGTGAAGAAGTGATTCTTCCATTGCGTGTTTTTTTGTTTTGTTTTCGAAGTCAGTGTTCACCATTGTAGAAGTAGGATGCGTGTTCTTTGGACGTCGGAGGCCACCGCTGAAGCCGTAGAGAGATATTTAATGTTTATTGAATTGGCCTTATGTCATACATAACCGAACTCTTTACAACTTACAGGTTTTATCCAGAATTATCAGGTTATCAGAAAGAGGATTTTGTAGAAAGATAAAAGTATACATTTTGTAGGTTTAAATAGAAATTTATTAATAAAGAATAACTTGAATTGGTAAAAGTTAATGTTCAATGACAAACAGTATTAAGAAGTTAAGGGTATCAAGTATTCGTAGTAGTCCTTGCAAGAGTGAGTTTATGTGTACGTAGGCAGGAACGTATGTATGTATGTATGTATGTATGTATGTATGTATGTATGTATGCAGACGACAATTCTACTCCAGCAGCTTCTTTCCTCGCACTTCCCGCCTGTGGAACTCGCTTTTTTATTCTTGCTTTCCTGACGGCTACAACCTCCAGGAATCCAAATGCAAGGTCAATACTCATCACTTAACCACTTGATCCTAGTTCTTTCCTCACCACTCTGTATATCCTTTCCTTTCTCTCCATCTCTGCAACTGTCATCACACCTGCGTTCCCTCTCTTCTCTTGCTCCCTTCTCAATGGTTTGTCCTTCTCTTCACTCTCTTCTATTTAATGCTTTTAATCTTATGCAGCCCCCTACGCATCAGTGGCGTTACCGCCTTGCTCGGGGGGATATGATTATAAAAAAAATTTAAAAAATGAGCGTTCATTGCTAGGTAGAATTGTCTTTGAAGTTGTCGCTCATGGTGAATGGTGAAAAGGAAGGAGGTGAGAGAGAAAGTGAGAGGTAATAATAATGATCGCTTGACATTTGTCAAGGGACGTGTTAATTACGCTCTTCATCTTTTCTCTCTGGCGACGGTCGAGCTTGCTCCGTCTTTTATTTCGCGTGTGGATGTCATTTGAAATTTCACTTCCAGTATGATTCTGGCATTTCTATTTTGTTTTTAGATGCTTCCTAGTTTTCTACTGGCCGAAAAACATTTCGCATCGAGGTGTGAAATTTCACGAGTTTTGTGTGTGTTAAGCAAAGATTGTAATTCGAGTCTTTTTTAATTTCTAACAAAATCAATAAGTCAGTGTTTAGCATTTGAATTATTAAATCTAGAACTTGTTTTGTTCACTACATATATTTCGAATAATTATCATTTGATATAATTGTAGTTTCGATTAGTGTTCATTCAAACAATTTACATTTCGAATAAATGTTTATGAATTAATTTTTTTCGAATAATTATTTTCAAACAATTTTCCTGATAAGTTGAAAACCTCAGTATTATGAAAGATGTATTACAATTTCGTAATATCTGTATTTTGCTATTTGTATTTTGGATATTAAGGATAAAAACAGCCAAAAATGAACCATATCGTGACTCATTCGTTTGTAATTGAAGAACTTATCTTTGAGGGAAATTTGCCAATAAGGCTTGCAAGAAAGCAACAACAAGGTTGCTTACGTCAAGAAAGTTCTCTTTTGGAATTTTTTGGACAAAAGATAGATATTTCAATGATACATATTTAAAAGATATATATTTGGAGTGTACTTCTGCTCATAAACAGAAAATACATTATCGATTATAGCTCCAAAATTATCAATAATTTTTTTATTATTATGAGAAACGGAATGACACCGTTGTTTACTGGAACTTTCGATGTCAAAATTCGGTACCCGAAATATTCTAACGTAAGCTTGAGCCAGCGATATCATATTAATTTGTTCACCCCAAGCAAGGCACTAAAGCCACTAAAACACAAGAAGCTATTGGTTGTGGTAGAATTAGAAAACAGAAACATTACTAAGAAGAGAGAACAAAAGAAAAGTGACCAAGAAGACAGTAGATAACGATTGACATTACAATTAAATCTTTGAAGATTAAAGTTGGCTGGAATGCATGGAGTCGGAAGAGATTTCTACAGTCGAGAAGTCCGAGAAAATGTAACTGTTTGTATAGAACCTATTGTTAAATCTAGCCGACTCAATTGGTGACCTTTCCGTAAATCAAGTACTGCGCTTAGATTCATAAAATCTAGGTACCATAGCGAAGAGCTCAACCGAAAAATTACACCCTAATGCAAATTAATTGAAACATCTGCTATAGTTTCCTTTCTTTCACCAAACGGTCAGTTTTACACCCACTGGAGTGACAGGGTGTAATCGATTTTTATTTTTTCTCAGATTAGATCATTTGAAGTAGTATGCAGTAATATGAATCTATTTTCAGTGGTTATGATGAAATTTGTTAGGCCTTGAAAAATATTGCTTCATCGTTGATTGCATTTGATATTATCACGCTTGGACACTGTTGTCTCGACTTCCGATTAGCTGTTCTACGGCCATTGTCTGCGATGGACTTTACTCCAAGAAGACATACGAAAATTGTAATGCTACATGGACACACTGTCGAGCCTTACAGAGATATCGCCGATATTGTTGGTGTCAGTTTTCAACTGTCATCAAAGCGAAGAAACAAACTGGATCCATCAGTCCAAAACTTAGAGAAAAATGTGGTCAGAATTGAAAAACAACGCCAAGAGACGACATATACGTGATCATGGAAAGTGTGAAAGATCCCAGGAAACATTATTCGTTTTGTTTTACTTAATCTGAACAAGAGTGTACCATGTAATTATCTATAGAAAAGGCACAAGAAGGCAACATTACAGCGGTGGGAAAGAGACTGAAGATATCAGATAAGGATCAATAATATTGCTGATTCTTCAATGGATTTATCAAGGATATCTAGTTATATAGCAGGAACACAGAACCATATATGACAGCAATATGCTAACCATGAACGAATACTAGATATGTAAGATAAATTTTGGAAATAAGAATTGTCAACTACGACACGTTGAAGTTACTTTCTTAAAAGCTGACCTTGTAATTGATTCACTATAGTCTTTCCACTTCATATCAGCCAAGAACGTTAGCCAGAGAAGACGCAACGAACCAATCACATCGATGTTAGCATCAGCCATGCTGATGGAAAGCAGAGACGGATCTTAATAATGCCAGTTAATAGTTTCTCACTATGTTAGTAAACCGTTATGGTGAAACGCACCTATTCCTCAGATAATGGACTCTTCCTCCTATATTAATAAGAGTTTAACAGGAAGTTAACTCGAGAAATTCTTAGGAAGTTCATAGAAGTTCTAGAGTGTTCTTTAAAGTTCTATTAGAGTTCAGTAGAACTACTAGGCAGTTGATATTGGTCGGCAGTTAGGAGTCAACTTACAGTGTTAGATTACCAAGTTCCTAATATTTTGGGTGCGTTAAGTCGATTAGCAACCGACATAGCACGATTATAACCTTCAGTGCGAAAACTACTCCACAACATAAATAATTCATAATTTGATACTTAGGTGTATTTTTTTTAATTTAATTTTTTAATATTTAAAAACATTTGAATAACATTTAATGTGTGACGTCTTTATTATTTGTCAATACAGCAGCATTCAAAGCTTTGCTGGCACTTCTTGAATATCCTTTGAAACTTAATATTTATAATGACCTTTTATAATAGAAATAACAGAAAATGGTTTCCCATGTGATTAATAGAGAGCAGTTTAGTTTAAGCGGCGTTAAAATTAACAAGCCATTCTTTGCCCAAGTTAACAACAGACTGAAGGTTGTTTTTGACATCGACCGCCAATATGTCCTAATCCGACTGATCAGACTTGTTATTGAGACACCTGCATTAAGACAAAATTATCTAGAGGAGTGGCCGTTCAGGATGACTTCCATTTCACAATTTGATAAGAAAAAATGGATATAAAATATAATTTTGGAATGTGAAAATTTTACTGCAATATATTAAAACATTTTCATTTTTTCACCTGAAATCAAGAAAATATTCACTTTAATCAAAATAGTCACAAAATATCGGAAAAAAGTGTTAGATTATTCCTAATACTCCTGACGTCAGCTTAAACTGACGAATGAGAAATGGAATTTCTACAGTAATCTCTGCCATAATAAAATATTAAAAATATAAAAAGTTAAAAACAAGACCAAGCGATGTAAGTTCGCATTCCCTTTATTCTACCAGGTGTTTTGTTTGAAAAAGATGAATAAAAACTGCATATATATATATATATATATATATATATATATATATATATATATAACACCTATATATATATATATATACACACGCACAGATATATATATACATATATATACACACCCATATATATATATATATATATATATATATATATACACACACACAAATATATATATATATACACACACGCACATATATATATATAAAAAGAAAAATTATATAAAGATTATAATTTATTATATAAATTATTTTATAATATTGATAATAAATAATAATATTAATTTTAACATTAATGTAACGATAACTGTAAATTATAATTTTGGAATGTGATAATTTTATGTTCAGATAATTTTCAGGTTTCTTGGCACAGATTAACCATGAACTCTGTCGCGTATACACATTAACTTATAGCCTTCTCGCTCACTTTCGCTGTACTTTGAGGGAACTTGTGTAGAGCGTGGTAGTCTCACCACCAGCCTTTGAGATTTGAAAAAGAAATCACTCGATCGGCGGTCGAAAGCGAGGGAAAATTTACTCGACCCAAAATCATTTCACTCGACTGACTTCTATTTTCTTAATAGACGCCTTATGTAAAAATAGCGTGAATCTTGACTCAAGGATAATATTTTTTTCCAAATGAGTTTCTAAAAATCTGTGAGCGTCTTTAATCTGGGCGACAGAGACATTTTGGTTCCAGTCTAGAAAAGTTAATTAAACGAATGTTTACACTGACCGGGACGATAAAAGCGAGATCACGCTCCATGCATAAGACCAAAAAGTTCAATAATGTCATTGTATGGCATTTTAAGTAACTTGTGAATCTTCAATGTCATACTTTTGGGTTGTAAAAGGAATTCGATTTCCTTTTTCTATATTTGAAGAGACATGTTTCACTGCGAGATTTTTAATCAACCGCGGGGCGAGTAAAGCAATAAACTTTAATCGCCCAATTAAGTTTTTAATCGACTGAGTCGATCGGGTAGTGAAATCTCAAAGGCTGCAGTCACCACACAACTGAGGTTCTATCACTGACCATAGCCTGTGCAGCAGTTTATCGCCAAGAATGACATTCCCCATTTCTTAAAACAACTATATTACCACAATCTCGCACTTTACGACTTGTTCCTCTTCAAAAATCAAAGTCCATTTGAAACGTATAAGATTTCAAAACGTCAAGGAAATCTAAAAGAATGTGATGAAGTAGCAGCTCATTATCCACCCCAAAAGATAAATTCCAGGAAGACCTTTATCAATGGAAACAACGCCGTATAAAGGAGACTATTTCGAAGGAATTTAAATGCAGAACTGATATGTGTTGTAGTTTTATTTTTATAACACTATTCACGATAGCTTTTGATCCCACCACTTATATTTTTAATCTATGAGTTTAAAAAGTAAAAATTTCACAAAATATCTGGAAATTTTTTACCAGTTTTGTAATCAAGAAAATACAAACTTTCAACAAAATGGCCACCAGATCAGTCAGTCAGTTAAAAGCCATACATCGTACACGCTTGGATGATCATGTCTCAAAAGAGACATGACTGACTGGGCAGAAGATTATCCCGCAGTAGGTTGCTATTGCTTTCTGCGGTATACTGGTTGCCAGCCAAGTCTATAGAACCCAATCTGTCCTGCTATTCAACGCATAGCTCTAGGAAAAAGAGGCGGATTATATTATTATATTAATAAGTAATAAGTAGTGGTGGACTAGTTTACTACTTCATGACAATAGAAAACAGATCCCCACTTTATGCCCAGTAGAAACTTTGATTATGCTTCCACTTATTATATTCAGTCAGTTAAGTGCCAGACGTGATACTTTGGGCGATCATGTCTCGAAAGACACATAACTGACTGGGTAGAAGATTATCCCGCAACAAGTTGCCATTACTTTCTGCGGTAGACTGTTTGCCAACCAAGACTATAGAACCCAATCGGTCCTGTTATTTAACCCATAGCTAGTGGAAGAAGCAATGGATTAATACCTTTCCTAAGGGTATTTGCACGTAAGTGAATATCAGTCAGTTAAATGACATACGGGATACACACTTGGGCGATCAGGTTTCGAAAGAGACATGTCTGACTGGCAAGAAGATTTTCTCGCAGTAAGTTGCCATTATTTTCTGCGGCTGACAGGCTTACAGGCTGCCAACCAAGGCTATAGAACCCAGTCTGTCCTGCTATTTAACCCATAGCTGGAGGGAGAAACGATAGATTAATGCCTTTCCCAAATGTATTTAAGGTATTAATTCGTCGCTTCTCCAGCTTTGAGTTATGGGGTCACCAGATACGGGCTGGGGTTAGGGTTAGATACGGGTGGTTAAAAATAAAAAAGGTGCCAGTTTAAACGTTCTCTACAAATGAATATCATTTTAACCGGCGTTTCTACGCTTGGTTTCTAGGTTATTCGTCGGGAAGATTTGACTTGTCTTAATATAGTCTGATTAATCAATTTCTACATGAGGATTTATTGATGGAATGAAGAATTGAGAGGTTTCCATTTCGAAAATAAAACAAAAATACATATAAGTAATTGAAGATCTGAAAAAAAGTAAAATTTGAATAGTTTTTTATTTATTTTTTATTCTTCTTATGCTGTAATACCACGGTTCTCGCTCGATTACCGAAGTTAAGCAACTTTGAGCCTGGTCAGTACTTAGATGGGTGACCGCTTTGGAATACCAGGTGCTGTAAGCGTTTAGTGACGGATGTGCGTTGTGGTGCAGTGGATATCGTCTCGGAAAGAGAAATCGGTGAGCCGAGTTCGAATTCCAGTTGAATACCCTGCATTCATTTAAGCACTGGTACCCTTGTGAAAGGTATTAATCCGTTCCTTCCCTCCAGTTATGGATTAAATAACAAGGGTAGGACTTGGGGACCCTGCCCTTAAAAACAAATCCCAATGAATCTTGATACTCGAAAAGAAAAAGGTATTACTGGACACAAAACCTATATAAAAACAACAATAAATTGTTGAAAGAAAAAGGTATTATCAGCAATAAATAAATAAAATTTAGTTGGCAATAAATGGCCCGCCGAGGTTGATATGCCATAAAAACAAAACAACCATGACGGTTTTTACTGACCTATTCACTTTATGTGTTTAAATGTAATTTTCGTTAACATTTTGTGAAAGGAGAAAAATCGTATGTGTTTTTTTTTTTATCGATTTTCTAAGATTTATCAAATCTTTATTAAATTAAAGAACCACATGATAGGCTCGGATTTTTAAAAAATACATAACGACTATTTTTATGTCTTTTAAAATATATTTTTTTTTAAATCAAATGTGAACACCACGAAATAGACCTCCTAAAAAGCCACTGATTATTGTGAATTATCTGATTTATTATTACTATTTATACCAGGAAATACCAGGGGTATTAATCGAATTTAATAATCGATAAAGATCTAAACTTCTAAACTTATTTATAAATGGAACTTTGTCTGTGTGTGTATTTGTGTATGTGTGTGTGTTTGTGTGTGTGTCCGTTACCTATAGACTCCGAAACGGCTGAACCGATTTTCTTGAAATTTACACAGTTCTACTATAAGCGTCTGCGTGTGTTCTTAGCTAGGTTTTGTGCCGAGGTACTCCCGATAAATATCGAAATCGATAATCGAAAAAATCGGGTTATAGAAGGAGTGGTCCGATTTTAATCAAATTTGATACACTAATAGACAAAGACATAAGAAACGATATTCAGAAGTTTCAATGTTGCAGTTCTCACAATAGTGCATAAAATTTGATATCGATACTAGGAAATCAAAATTTGACTTACATCCATTCATTTTTCTTTCAGTCTACGGTTTCGCTTTAACTGGAAACAACTATTGCTTTTTAATCTTTCGTGCCAACGTCAAAGAGTCTGAGCTCCAGGACCATGCATTAGTTTTAAAGCTTTAATTACACCCGAGCAACACCGGGCTATACTGCTAGTTGTTAATAAATTGGTCTGTGATGACCAAAGTATGTGCAGGTCTCCCTCTAAGTGATACAAAATTAGTCTTTCTCACCTCTAAAAAATAGTAACATTACATTTGAAGATGAAAATGTCTAATTTATTATTTGTTAACTACAGAAATGACTTAACAAATGCAATTATAAATTGAGCTATCAGGTTTTGATTAAAAAAAAACTGTAAGCAATCAAATGAACTACAAATGTGAATTACAATCCAATATGGAGCCTTCTTGTTGACTGCAACCCGCGGGTATGCCCATGAATTTAGGCGATTTCTGGATTTTATTTTGATTAACAAAAGTGAACTGAATCTAGATTGACACAAATATGTTATTGCAAATGGAATGAGAGCAATTCTTAGAAACATATCCAGTCTTGCTCACCCTCAATGGAAATATTGCTTTCAAATTGCATTTCAAGAGTTCGATTTATCTGCAAATCAATAAAATCTTTTCATCACGTTACTCACCCAATTCTAAGAATATGGATTGATGATCCATTCTTTTGAGATTTCCAGCACACCAGAGGCTAAATATTCCCCAAACGATTCAGACAACATTTCCAAATGAGGAATAATTTCTTCATGTGCACTGGGGGTTGTGGATTCAGTATTACCAATGATGGCAGCAGGCTGACTGATAACTCATCATTTAAAATCACAAGTCACTCCGTTGTATCCCATGAAATATAATCTCCCGCTCGCTGTGGGTGTGGGAACTCTACTTCTGAACGCCTTTCTAAAGGCGATAATGCCACTAAGATTTAAAGAGCTGCTGGCGGTGAAGAGAATTAAAAATCTTTAGAAGGAGCAGGAACCCCAGTCCTAATCGAGGGATAAATCTCTATTCTTGATCAAAATACAGGAAGGAGTAAGACCCGAAAAATAGGCAAACTATCTACTCCTGGGATGTGCGTTTCTGGTACAGGGGATATCGGTTCGGAACGAGAAACCGGGGAGCCGAGTTCGAATTCCAGTTGAATCCATTGTATTCACTTACGCGCAAATACCCTTGGGAAAGGTATTAATCCGTCTCTTCCTTCCAGTTATGGGTTAAATAGCAGTACAGATTGGGTTCTATAGCCTTGGTTGGCAACCAGTCTACAGCAGAAAGCAATGGCAACCTACTGCGGGATAATCTTCTGCCCAGTCAGTCGTGTCTCTTTCGAGACATGATCTCCCAAGCGAGTATCACGTATGGCACTTTAAATGATCTACTTCTACTGAGGGGAAAAAATAAATAAAATTTCAGGGTCCAGGCGAAGACATTAGAAGTAAAGAATTGAAGCAAACTTTTGAAAGAAAAGGAAACCTAATCCCAAACATGAAACAAGGAATAAAATTCTACTACTTTTCAAAAGACTGAGGAGAAGTGTAAACCGGGTGGTAGGCGAACCAATCAGCTCTTATTGAGAAGAAAAGTAAGTAAATAAATAAATAATTACTAAATAAAATTCCACGGTTAAGACTGAGACGTTAGAAGTATAGAACTGAAATAGACTTTAAAATACGATTGTTAATGTCTTGGAAATTTTAAATGAAATTAAGGATCCGATTTCCATGAAAGTATGTTAGGGAGAAACTAAAACGCTAATGAACTACAAGATTGAGAATCCGAAGAATTAAAGAATAACTTAATTCTTCGGAACCCTGTGGTATTGTCGGTGGTCTAAAATATGGAATGTTTTCTCTCAGGTCTTACACTACCGGTCAAAATTATTAGGCCACCCCAGTTTTTTTTTAAAGGATGTATTTCATACTATTTTTATTATTTATTGCCAAGTGGATATTTCTAAATGAAAGTAGAATGGTTCTTTTGTTAAAACTGCACAATAACATGTGCATCAAATCAGCTGTTCTGGTGTTCAGTTTTTATGCTCTCTTCCCCATGCTAGTCTCTTCTTCTTATTGGATGACCGAAGCAAAGACTTCATGGCTGGCTTGTAACATTTTGCAAAGTAATAATAACAAAAGAACCATTCTATTTTCATTTAGAATTATCCACTTGGAAATAAATAATAAAAATAGTATGAAATACATCATTTAAAAAAAAATATATGGTGGCCTAATAATTATGGCCGGTAAGGTACATAGAGTAAAAAAGGCGAATGTCAGTTGAATTAGTTGCATTCACTTGCATGCAAATACACTTGGAAAAGGTATTAATCTCTAATATCTCTTCTTCCTCCAGATATGGGTTAAATAACAAAACGGATTGGCTACTGAAGTCTTAGTTGGCAACCAGTCTACCGCAAAAGTTTTGGAAAACAATTTCGTTTTACCAGCAAACATATGAAAATATAGGCAACGGAGCAGATTCTAATTTTTCGTTTATTGCAATCAACGGGTGTTCTGTCAAGGTGGCCCTATTAGCTTGAATGCCTGCATCAATTGAAGCTCACCTTAGATCTCAAGTGAAACTCATATATATATATAATCCACCGCTACATTCTTTGAAAAAATGAACGGTTCCCTCTACCGAGCCAGTAAATACCTGACTCCCCCTGGTATGCACTATTTTTACAGACCAGGCCAAAAATGAATTACTGCTGTCATATCTGGTCTGAAGCTGCTGCTTAGTGTTTACTCTCTAGACTTGGCAGAGTTCAAAAGCGTCTGCACAGACTTGTGAGTGATTAATTATTTACCACCCCATAACCCCTTTTCTACGGGAAATGTTCCATCTCTTGCTTCCATCAACTCTAATCCTCGTCACGTAGCGTACACTTCAGCGAGTCACCCTCATTCCCCTCTTATCCCATTAAAGAAATGTAAGTTCTACTCGAAGTTTCGTCCCAAGAAGCAGTGCTTTCTGGAACCGATTCTCAAGAAGATGCTTTCTTGATCACTGCAGTCACTAGTGTTAACCGTTATCTTTCTCACATATTATCATAAACTGCACCTCTTACTGCATACCGTTATCACTCAGAGAATCTCCTAGAGTAACGTTTTACTTTGAGTGGCTCTTCCGCCATGCATATGGTGAACATTAGTAAAAATAAAAAAAGAAATCAAAAGATTAATTTTTTAAATATTGGGATGTTTGGAAAGTAACAGCTTTTTATCGAAAAGATGTAAGAACAACCGTGAGTTGAATTTATTTAAATCTAGCATAAAAGCCGAACTCTGTGCCGACTTTAAGCTTGCTTCTGCGGAGAAGTTAATTAGAATTCCGTCCAAAAACTAAAGGAACCTCTGAATCAGCTTAAACAACAACAACGATATCTTTGAAGAAATAACTTTGATTCCTTTATGGAACTTCAAAACTAACTTTGAATCAGTCTCTGAAAACCAAATTCGCCCAAAAGACAATTTGCGACCGCAACTCCGATTTGGATCGAAACTCTCTCTAATTCAGGTTGAAAACTGAATTCTTCAGTTGGAACTTCAATTGTGTTGAGTTCTTCAAGTCAAAAATTCTGCAAAACTTCAAAACCAAACGTCACGAAAATTGGGATTTCCTCAATTCACAAAGTTTTGGAGATATTTTAAACTAAATTTAATTAAGAAAAAATTAAATTCACAAAGTTTTTGTTTTAATGTAAACTCAATATAAAATAATAACTTTTAAAGTCACTATTTTTTTTTTTCAGTTATTTGAAAATTTGAATTTTTAACTGTACCATCCTCATCCAGATATAAATCCCAATGCTTGATATTCGAGCACCGGATGAAGGGCAAATTTTCTATCTCCGGATCATCTTGATTCCAAAAAGGTATATATTTTCATGTAGAGCAAGTGTGACTCGAGTTAGGGCGTTTTCAGACACATAGCCATACAGACAGAATTTTTTTTTTATAATCGTGTGGCACCAAGCAAGGCATTTTACTGCCACTGTTGTGCAGGGGGTTACATAGGATGAATTTTATGTAAAAGAGTGACAGGCTACAGAGGGTGTCAGGAAGAGAGTATGAGAAGGAAGAGAATACTGATGAAAGTGGGGTGGACGGAGAAAAAAGCATGAGAGAGATAGAGAGAGAGAGAGAGAGAGGGGGAGGATGTAAGTTAGTGAGACAGGAGATGACTATTGACTTTACATTTTAATTCTTGAAGATTGTAGCTGTCGGGAAAGCAAGTATGCGGAAGGGAATTCCACAGGCGGGAAGTGCGAAAGAAGCTGATGGAGTAGAATTTGCGTTTACAATTTATCGGTTTCACAGTAAAAAGGAGGGGCCTAGTTGCTAATCTTGTGGCTCGAGTAAATTCATATATAGTGGGTACGAGTGAGCTAAGTTCATCGGAGCAGAAGCTGTGAAAGTATTTGTAGAAGAGACACAGGGAAGCCACACTGAATCGGTGAGAAAGCGACTGTATCCTAGCTGCCAAGTCGGATCGATCACATTACAGATTCTCCGTTGTATTTAGTCGAGAACACCTAGGTGGATAGCAGGAGCATTTTGCCATTTATTTATTTATAAGAAGACGATTTACCAACCTTCAATGCAGTACAATACAGAAATTAAGGACCCCTTAGTGAGTCTCAGTTCTCAGTGAGAAAAACTTGTTAAACATTAGATCACATTTACTACAATGTTCGGAAAGTAGTGATGTTTTATCAGAAAGGATATAAAGTTAAATTTTTATAAATACTAGCAGTATAGCTCGGCGTTGCTCGGGTGTAATGAAAGCTTTAAAACTAATCCATGATTCTGGAGCTCAGACTGAGCCTAAAGAATACTTGTGTGAAGTTTGTTGAGAATCGGATAAAAATTATGGATTTGTATAAAGGACATACATACAGATAAACAGACACACATACAAACATCTTGCTTTATTTATATATATATATATATATATATATATATATATATATATATATATATATATATTCTGCACTATTGTAAGAACTGCAACCTTGAAATTTCTGAATATCGTTTCTTATGTCTTTGTCTATGAGTGTATCAAATTTGATTAAAATCGGATCACTCCTTCTATAACCCGATTTTTTCGATTATCGATTTTCGTATTTATCGGGGGTACCTTGACATAAAACCTAGCTAAGAACACTCGCAGACACTTATAGTACAACTGTGTAAATTTTCAAGAAAATCCGTTCAGCCGTTTCGGAGTTTATAAGTAACACACACACACACACACACACACACACACACACACAGACAAAGTTTAATTTATAAATAAGTTTAGATTATTGTTTAGCAATGTCATTACCTTCATTTTTAACAGCTACAACGGGAAGACACCGTTTCGGTTCCACGTTATCTTTAAAAAAAAATCTATTATTTTTTGTCAAAGAAAATGTTTCAAAGGCTAGTTTTAACATTGTTGTTTTTTAATGTTTAGAGATCCAAGCAAACAAAAATCTGTTGGTGCTAAATCCGGTAAATATTTGTTATAGTGAAACACGCCTATTCCTCATATAATGGACTCTCCCTCCTATATTAATAAGAGTTAACAGGAAGCTAATGGAAGAAGTACTTGGGAAGTTCATGGGAGTTCTTTAGACTTCTATTGAAGTTCAGTAGAACTACTAGGCAGTTGGCAGTTAGCCGAATACTAAGAAGTCAGCTTTCAGTGGAAGATTACCAAGTTCCTCACATTCTGGGTACGTTAAGTCGATTAGCAACCGACATAGCCCGATTATAGCTTTCAGTGCGAAAACTACTCCAAACAATATGGAAGATGAGGAGGAACGATTTTATATTTTATAGGATTTTCTCTTTGTTTTTTTGGGGGTTTTTTTGGGGTTTTTTTTTTGTTTTTTTTGTTTTTTTGTTTTTTTCAGGGAATCATTTCCATTGTCATGCTAGAAAATAACGTCTTGTTTTGTTTCCCCGAAGCAAGGTACTTTCAATCTAATGACTCATTTATACGATCAAGCTGTTGTCAATAAACGGCTACCTATAATAGTCAAGGCTGAGTGGTTAGAACGTTCGCTTTCTGACCATGATGCCCGAGTTCGAATCTTATGATGGTGGTTTTGTTAGGAAGGTGACTTCTTAATATTATCGATCTGGAGGAGAAGATCCCAGCATGAGGCACCTTTGGAAAGTGCCTGAAAACTATACCATGCGTTGACCCACGCCTTGTGAGTGAAATTGAGTAGACGGCTCTCTTTAAGGGGCTGGCGATGGTTATGGTAACTCGAAGTCACAAGTCATCGTGACCGAGGGTTTGAGCGTCCTTGCCTTGTTCAGATTTCAGTTTGTTCACTCCAGATAACGCGCTATCACCAAGAAAATAACTAAGATTCCGCTAAGAATATTTGCAGTACAAAACAACAAGAGCAAGCGTCTGCAATGAGGATTAGCTAGCCGCCCTTGTAGACTTGCATCTTCGGATACGAGGGGTCAGCAGTACATATGTATGATAGTCGTTGCTTGTTCCTCGATCTCATAACCGACAACTTTCATATTCTAACAAACAGAATGAAAAAGATTTCTAAATTGGTTTTTGGTACTGGTTTCTCATTTTGTGATAGCCACGATCTCTTTCAATTTCCGTTCATATGCGAAACACATTGTTACACCACCTGTAAAAGTTCAATGCAAAAATGAAAAGTTTGGTAATCCAGGTTAAACAATGACGACAGATGGTGAAACGTTGTGTTTCCGGTCTCAAGCGAATGCTTATGAGAGACGCAATATCCCATTTTGCAGTTTTGTTTTTTTTTTCAGTTTGCTTGTGGATTTCCTGGGCAGTGGATTCTCTAATCACCGCTTAGATGTGACACAAGGCTGAAAGTATGGTTTACCCAGTGAGAATCAAACTCAATACTCAGTTGTAATAGTTGCTAGCAAAACAAGTATGATAACCATTACACCACGTCTGGGTGCCCAAGTTTCCTGCACAATAGAACATAACATAGTCATTTTTTGCGCCAAATATCTGATACTTTAGCGTGGATCCACTTCAAAGGCCCCTCAGAAAAGTTTTTCATTCAGAGTAGGTGTTGGGGCGCTCTCCACCTTTTTCTACAGTAATGGACTGTTCTAAGCACTACATAAAGTAGTAGTGATGATACCTCGAGGAGGACCTCGGAAGTAAGCCGAGTGAACGAGTCAGTCGGGTATTTCCGGTATTGGAGCGGAAGTGTTCTATTTGTCAAACTCTTACGTCTCACGGCAATACGTTCTACTAAACCCTTTTTCTGTATTAGACTAACCGCATCTTTTGTAAATACTTCTCTTCCTGGTAATACACCTACTTTATACTATTATGTCGTTTGTATTTATTTCACAACTAGCAGTATAGCCCGGCGTTGCTCGGGTGTAATGAAAGCTTTAAAATTCTTTGGACGTTGGTACCAAAGACTAAAAAGCAATAGTTGTTTCCAGTTAAAGCGAAACCGTAGACTGAAAGAAAAATGGATGTAAGACAAATTTTAATTTCCTGGTATCGATATCAAATAAGATTTTTCGTCGTAAACTGAATGTTGAAGACTAAATAAGTCCTCTGAGTAAATGGTATCATGGCTGAGACTAAGAACTACAATTATACCTACTTAGAGCCAAACCCGAAGCAAAAACTAAAATAAAAGGGCTGAAAAAATACAGATAGACAGGCAGATAAACAGACACACACACAAACATTGGACCACTCCTTCTATATCCCGATTTTTTCGATTATCGATTTTCGATATTTATCGGGGTTACCTCGACACAAAACCTAGTTAAGAACACTCGCAGACGCTTATAGTAGAACTGTGTAAATTTTCAAGAAAATCGGTTCAGTCGTTTCGGAGTCTATAGGTAACGGGCACACACACACACACAGACACACACACACAGACAAAGTTCCATTTATAAATAAGTTTAGATATACTGTACATGCAACATAACATCTTGAGTATGGATTGTCAGATATGGGTCACAATCATAATTTTTAAAGTACATAAACCCCACCTAATATGTATGAGACGTGACGGCATCTGTACACAATGTACAAGTGTTTTTAATGCCCTAATATTTGAGTTGTAGTGTTATGAATAAAGGCTCTGCATGAGAAATTGAAGAGACGAGTTCAAGCTTCATTCGAGTTGATTGCAATACCTTGTGCACAATTACCTTTGGTAAAGGTATGAACCGTCTTTACTGACGCCTCTATGGGTTGAGAAGCAGGACATAATGGGTTATATAGCCTTGCTTGGCAACTAGTCTATCAAAAAAAGAAATGGCAACCGAGTGTGACAAAATTTGCCTAGTCAGTCATGAATCGGAAAAAAACATCATCGCCTAACTGTGTATGACCTACGGCAGTTAACTGACTGAATATTTAAAATTAACGGACTTGACAGAATCCCAGTCATCGTCTTAAAGAAATGTGCCCCTAAACTCTCCTCTATCGTCTCGAAACTCTACAACTACTGTCTCTCCGCTTCTTGAGTCCCTGCCTGCTGGAAGTCCTCGTCTGTGGTTCCTGTTTTTCAGAACTTGGGAGAAGCACCAGACCGCACCAATTATCGCTTCCTACCGATTTTTAGCAAAGTGTTCGAGGCCATCATCAGTGCTTATTCTCCGACAGACAGTATGGCTTCCGCTTCGCCAGGTCTATCGCTGACATGCTAACGACCATCACTGAGTTCATATACCAGACTCTTGATAAAGATAGCAAAGCTCGAGCTGTTGCCCTAGATATCTCAAAAGCATTTGACAGAGTGTGACATGCTGGCCTTCTGCGCAAGCTACAGGGTTATGGCATATCTGGACGTTTGTTTGTCCCAATCAAATCGTTCCTATCGGATCGCATAATGAAGGTCATACTGAACGGGTATGCTTTCAGATCCTATCATACGAAAGCGGGTATCCCTCAAGGCTCTATCCTAGACTCTACGGTTTTTCTGGTTTTCATGAACGATCTCCCTGATGCAATCAGGTCCAAAATAGGCTTCTACGCTGACGAAACCACCATTTACGCCCGCCTCATTAAAAAATCCGCCGATGCTGACAAAACAAACCTTGCTGCTGCTCCTGAAAAGTAACTACAGTCAGTGATGGACTGGTGTACGAAATGGCTCGTAAATTTTGATGCTTCCAAAACAAAGCTGCTATCTTTTAACCATCATAGACAATTTTTCCTACTCGCCATCAGCTTGGATCACGCTAGTCTCTCTAAAAGCAATACACTGCGCCTCCTCGGCATCACTGTCTCAGCTGACCTGAATTGGAACGACTACATTGAATTGATAGCTAAATCTATGGGTCACTGTGTCGAGCCAGGAAGTTTTTCTCTTCTGAACGCATCATGCACATTTACAAATCTACTATACGCCTGTGCATTGAATACTGCTGTCATATCTGACTGGGCGCCCCTGCTGTTCATCTTAGGGTTCTCGGCAAAATATAAAGAAGAATCTGCAATGTTGTCGATCCTGACCTGGCAACCCAATTCCAGTCTCTCTCTCACCGACGAGATGTGGCTTCCCTTTGTCTCTTCTACGAATACTTTTACTTGAGCTAATAGACTAGCAACAAATCCCCACTCTTTTACTGTGAAAACAATCACGTGTAACTACGACGTCTACTTCCTCAGCTTCTTTTTTCGCACTTTCCGCTTGTGGGACTCCCTTCTGTATTCTTGCTTCCCTGATATCTACAGTCTCCAAGAGTTTAAATGAAACGTCAACTGTCATCTCCTATCTCCTTGACTGCCATCAGCCTTCTTACTTTGCATTTTCCTCCCACGCAGCTCTCTTCACACCAATGTACCCGCCCTTCTCTTATCAATGCTCCGACACTTGCTCCTCTCTCTTCACTCTCCTATTACGTAACCCCCTTCGCGCCAGTGACAGTATTGACTTGGGGTGAGACGATTATTTATATATAAAAAAAAGTAATGGTGAGTTGGTTTTTAAAGTTATAATCCCTGATGAGGCTAAAATCTAAATTGCAATATATCCAACGAACTCTAAGATGGAAGAGGTGATAAGTGATTTATAATTGCAGTTTCGTATCATTGGGTCTTGTTTCTTCCTTTATCCGTTTCTAGTGGATTAGTTTTGCGAAGGATTTTCAATCCGTCGTCTCAGGAGAGTCATGTGCTGCATATTCTTCCAAAACGATGCTGCTGTCAATTAACCACCACAGACAACCGCACATCCCTCCCATTAGCATGGAACAGGCTTGCTTCCCAGAGAGTAAATCACTACGCCTGCTTGGCCTGACACTCTCAGCGGACCTCAAGTGGAATGACTACGTCGTATCCATTGCTAAATCCGCAGCTATGAAAGTCGGCTCTCTGTGCACATCCCGGAAATTCTTTCCGCCTGAATCTATCCTGCAATTATATAAATCCACCATCCTCCCGTGTATTGAGTACTGCTGCCACATCTGGTCTGGTGCCCCTTCTATTCTCCTCGGGGTTCTTGACAAAATACAGCGAAGAATCTGTAATGTGATTGATACCGACTTGGCTGACCGCCTGCAGTATCTCTCTCACCGGCGTGACGTGGCTTCCCTGTGCCTCTTCTATAAATACTTTCATGGCTTCTGCTCTGACGAACTTAAATCACTGGTGCCCCCTAGATGTGAATTTGCACGAGATACTAGATTAGCAACTACGTCCCACCCTTTTACAGTGAAACCGATGAAATTTAACCGCAATTTCTACTCCAACAGCTTCTTTCCTCGCACTTCTCGCCTGTGGAATTCCCTACCGCATGCTTGATTCCCCGACGGCTACAACCTCCAGGAGTTTAAATGTAAGGTCAATAGACACCTCCTAACACACTAACTCACACCCACTCTCTCCAACTCTCTCCCTATGTACATCCTAAGTCATCTACCACCCTCCTTCTGACATTTCCCATACCCAATCGCTCTATGAAACCCCCTGCGCTATAGTGGCAGTAGAATGCCTTGCTTGGGGTGACACGATAAAAATAAATAAATAAAAATAATTCGAAAATATTCCAAAGATTCCAGGGCAAATAGAGTTGCAGACCTCTACAGAATCATACACCCCCATGGAGATGTCCAAATCAGGGTTGTTTTTTTCTCGTCCACAAGTATTCATTGTAAAATAAAATAGATATCTTGGCCTGTTTGGTGATGCTGATGTCTAACAATTATTAATTAAACCCCTTTTGTTTTTGCTCCCTACATTTTTAATTCTAATTCTAAATTTTATCTCTTAATTTTCCTTTTCATTTTTCTTTTCTTTTCTTTTATCTTTTTTTTTTATTTTTGCTTAAAATTTTAAAATTTATAATAAATTTCTGACTACATATCGAGATCTGTTTGTTTATTCGCCTGAAAAGAGTCAACTTTGGACTCGAAACACGTGTAGCGACACAAATACCATTATGGATACTTCATCTAAACTTATTCATAAATGGAGCTTTGTCTGTGTGTGCATGTGTATGTGTGTGTTTGTGTGTGTCTGTGTCTGTGTGTCCGTTACCTATAGACTCCGAAATGGCTGAACCGATTTTCTTGAAAATTTACACAGTTGTACTATAAGCGTCTACTAGTGTTCTTAGCTAGGTTTTGTGTCGAGGTATCCCCGATAAATATCGAAAATCGATAACCGAAAAAATTGGGTTATAGAAGGAGTGATCCGATCTTAATCAAATTTGATACACTCATAGACAAAGACATAAGAAACGATATTCAGAAGTTTCAAGGTTGCAGTTCTTACAATAGTGCAGAAAATCGATAATATATATAAAAGGCAAGATGTTTGTGTGTGTGTGTCTGTTTATTTGCTTGTATGTGTGTATTTTTTTCAGCCCTTTTATTTTATTTTTTGCTTTGGGTTTGGCTCTAAGTAGGTATAATTGTAGTTCTTAGTCTCAGCCATGATACCATTTACTCAGAGGACTTATTTAGCCTACAAATTTCAGTTTACGACGAAAAAAACTTATTTGACATCGATACCAGAAAATCAAAATTTGACTTACATTCATTCATTTTTCTTTCAGTCTACGGTTTTGCTTTAACTGGAAACAACTATTGCTATACTGCTAGTATGTTTTACGAAAAAGTAAGTAATATCAATAATAATAATAGCAATAAATCTACGCTTCAAACAAAACATTGGCTGCTTCCTACACCTTTTTCTTATATATATATGTAAGGGGGCGTGGGGGAGGGCAAAAATAGGCAAACAGACAGAGGCAAAAGTGCCCATCTCTTTATATATTAGTGAGTGTTGCTTAATTGGTTTCTATTAAAATAAAACAATAGCAGACACGTCAAATAAGAAACTGGATGTAGAAAACATGTCTAGCGACAGTTCCGACAAAGATCTTTTCCGACTGAGACTAAGGAATTAACCGGTAGTTGCACCTAATTTCCAAAAGATTCCATATGGGTAATGCAACCACCGACTTCGGTCGTTTCCAGTCGTTCGATTGATTTGCGACGAACCGTGTTCGAAATTCAAATTAGAACTTTCTCTATTCGACAAGAGTTTCGATTAGTGAAAACGCCGACTTTGAATTCCGAAACCGGAAACATACATGAGCTCTCTGTGGTGCATACTGTTTCGTACAACTGACGTCTCCCACAGTGCTACATTTTAATATAAAGCCCTCCTGGCTATACATGGTCAGCAACTAGATCTGTAGCTATCGAAGCTACATTGAAACTCGAAGGGTCGATGGCAAAATAGGAGCAAATCGATAACTGTATAGACGTTGACCACTCCAATAAAGAAAGATAATGTTCTCAGCGACAGAAACTTTCACCCGAATGTAATTCATGTCACAAACAGAATATATCTTCACATTGCGTTTTCCATACAATTAACAGCCATGAACCACCAATATATATATATATATATATATATATATATATATATATATATGTCTAGTCCGTAAAAGGTAAGAATAATCCAACAAGATCAACTTAATATAAAATATTAAGTGTTATATCTATATAGAGAGCTCAATGGATGTTATCCAGAACAAATTATATTTATAAAGTAAAAGTCAACACGTCAATGCAAGTGGTTATAAACTATAGTTCATTTCTATGAGCTCATTGGCTCATTTCATCAGACCTTACAATATTTCCTCCATTTGATACAATTTTTTTCGTTTGTCATCCACATACAACCATCAGTGTAGCTAGACATCTACTTGCTTCTGGTCGGGACCGAAACTCGACCGATTTGGTGTCAATCGGAGTCTCTACTCCCCTAAGCCATAAAATGAGAGAGTGGAAATTTTAGCGTGTTATATATAAGCGATGTATACACACGCCAGTCACCGAAAGAACTCAATTCATTATTGTAGAGTAACGCGTAAATCGCAGAAGTGGTAAATGTTTTTAAACTTTTTCTCTCCAAAGATCTCCATCGTAATAAGAGCATAATAGATTTGTCATATATATATATATATATATATATATATATATATATATATATATATACTACTGCTACTACTACTACTACTACTACTACTAGTCCAAAGAACTAATGGAATGACATTCCACAGTTCGTAGTAATTACTTTTAACTGTGCTAAATACGTAGAAGACCAATATTATATTTGTAGTAATATTCTTGCTATTAGAGTTTACAATGAAACCATTTTTATTATAAACTCCAATAAAAAAAATGATACTACAAATATCTCTCTCTCTCTATATATATATATATATATATACACTCCAATAATAAGAATATTATTAGATATAAATATATATATATATATATATATAAATTGCTACATATATATATATATATAAACTTATTTATAAATGGAAGTTTGTGTGTGTGTGTGTGTGTGTGTGTGTGTGTGTGTGTGTGTGTGTGTGTGTGTGTGTGTGTGTGTGTGTCCGTTACCTATAGACTCCGAAACGGTTGAATTTAAAGTTGTACTATAAGCGTCTGCAAGTGTTTATGGCTAGGTTTTGTGTCGAAGTAATCTAAAAAATTGAGTTATAGAAGGAATCGTCCGATTTTAATCAAATTTGATACACTCATAGACAAAGACATAAGAAACGATATTCAGAAGTTTCAAGGTTGCAGTTCTTACAATAGTGCAGAAAATCGATTATATACATATATAAAAAGCAAGATGTTTGTGTGTGTGTCTGTTTATTTGCCTGTATGTCTGTATTTTATTTTCAGCCCTTTTATTTTATTTTTTGCTTTGGGCTTGGCTCTAAGTAGGTATAATTGTAGTTCTTAGTCTCACTCATGATACCATTTACTCAGAGGACTTATTTAGCCTTCAAAATTCAGTTTACGACGAAAAATAGTTATTTGATATCCATACTAGGAAATCAAAATTTGACTTACATCCATTGATTTTTCTTTCAGTCTACGGTTTCGCTTTAACTGGAAACAACTATTGCTTTTTAGTCTTTTGTGCCAACGTCCAAAGAGTCTGAGCTCCAGGACCATGGATTAGTTTTAAAGCTTTCATTACACCCGAGCAACGCTGGGCTATACTGCTAGTATATATATATATATATATATATACTAGTAGTACTAGTAATAAGAACTAATAGAATGACATTCCACAATTTGTAGCATTTACATTTTAACAGTGGTGGATACGCTGTAGAGCAATATTAGTAGTAATATTCTTTTTATTGAACTTTACAATAAAAACATTTTTTCGCTACTCAACAGTTGTTGTGTTTCGATTCTATATTCAGCACCTTGGAGCAAGATGTGACACAAGGTTGGCTTTTAATGTAGGGAACCCGAGCGCGTACGCATGGGTTACTGGTCATAGGTTATCCAGGGCCCACTGATGGCTTAACTGGGTACAAATCTTGTCTTAGCATGTCAGGACTGGTCACAGCATGTCTAAGCTTGTCGTAATTATTCTCATACGCCCGCCACAAAAGTGCAGGGAAGTACATCGCCTGATGATGATGAAGTACATCGCCTGATGATGTGCTGAATATAGCACAGAAACACAACAGCTCTTGTATAGCGAAAAATGATTTTATTATAAACATTAATGATAAGAATATTACTACACTAGACGGTACACTAATCAAAATTCTAATCTCACTACTTGGCAGAAATAGTCCCTTAGAGAGAAGAAAAAATCAGATGACTTCCTAAACAAATTAAAAAACATCAGAAACGAACATATAGTGAGTTTATACATAAAATCTCTATGCACAAAATAGTCCTTTCAAAAACATTCTGCCACCAAAAACTTATTTCAGATACATAGATAACTCAGTACTGATATAAGCAAAAAGCACTATTTTAACAAATTTTGTCAACCAATTTTACAGGTTTGAACCTACAATAGACTTCACCTTTGAACCTGAAGCCAACCACACTTTTCATTTACTTGATATCATGTTAGACAGAAACAATATCTAACTCAACTATGACGTTTACAGAAAAGCTACCAACAGAAACAATCTTGTCAAAACCCCTTCCTATGAAATTAATCTGGCATAATCATAAGAGCATTAAGAATTTGCAGCAACCAATACCTACTCAAAAAAGAAACCCGCATAAGAAAGACATCCCAAAACATCCACTCTCTC